>MVAJ01000085.1:0-64025 GCA_014825545.1 Cystofilobasidium capitatum | reverse complement strand
TCAGCGACGGGTCAGTGGCCATCGTGGCAAAGCGGACGTCCGACATGCTGGCCGACTTGGGGACGAAGCTGCTGGCGCGGGTGAAGCACCAGTGCTTCTCCTTCGCCATGGGGTTGAGGGGGCGAGGACTAGAGAGGGCAGGAGAGACAGAGGGAGCAGAGGGAGTCGAGGTCGAGGAAGCTCGTCGAGAGTGAGTGTTGGAGTTGCGACGAGCGCGGCGCGGAGCGCAGAAGGAGCGGCGTGTGGTCGCAGCGGCGAGGCTCGCACATGCAGTTTATTTCTCTTCCCCTCTGTAAATCCTCTCCTCTTCCCCTCGTAGCTAGAGACCTCAGTCCACTTCTCGTTGGCTGAGGTCAGTCCCATCCATACCTTAGAGCTCATCCCTGTTCCGTCGTTGACTCGCTGTCTGCCTCTGTAGCTTCTCTGATTCGTTCTGTTCTCTCAATAGGTTCGATTCATGACCAGTCCACTTCTCGTTGGCTGAGCTTCTCTGACTCGTTCTGCTCTCTCAATATCGGTTTCTTTAGGGGGAAAGTGATGTGCTCAGGGGAGGGGAGGTCGGAGTACTGATCAAAATTTACTTGCGAAGGCGTGTTGGTGGTCCATTGGAGGATTCGGTCGAGGAGGAGACGACGATGGGGTTGTCGGTGGCAAGGGGGGATGATGAGGCAAGAGACGGGAATTGGGACGTAGAGATCGCATCTTATCAAACCCAACCCTTGACTCGACGGACTGAGGTTACAGTCGGGGACGTACTTCAGCTTTGCCAAATGTCTGACCTTCAGGGTGGCTCCTTGAGGATCTTGCGGTCTCGAGCGATGGAGAGGAAGGGAAGAGGAGGTAGCCGATGGTCATGGTAGCGTAAGTCCTCGACTTGAAGCGCTTCAGAAAACGAGTCTTTCCGGCGTTGGAATCTGGCGCTTGCAGGCGGTCGGCTGCGCCCCCATCCAAGCTGCCCTCTCAGAGCAGCTGCAGAGTCACTTAAATGCTCCATAGCAAGAGCGAGCTCAGCTCTATCGACCATACACATGACTTGTGCTCAAAGTCGATGAGGGGTTGGGGAGTGGGGACGAGGAAAGGCCTGCAGGCGGCGCGCTCGCACTGGGCGCCGAACCAGCCACGACCCGCTGCTATCCAGATCTAACTCTCAACTCCCTCTCACCTTCTCTGCCTTTCTCCCTCACAAGGTTCGTAATGCACTCTCAGGCCTTCCGGATCCCCCTCAAACTGATCCGTTTGCTCCTCTCTGTCGCGCAGGAAGTCGGATGGACATGGCCTCTCTCTCCGCCGACCTGCTCTTCTCGAACTTCAAAGTCCGCCACCCTACCTTGCTTCAACTTGTTTCCCCCTGACTGACGCCCTTCAAAGCGTTCTGTCACTCGCCAACGACCAACAGGTCTCAAAGCAGGCGTTCCTCCGGACGCCGCTGTCCTTCGGGCTCGTCAACCTCAAGCCGATTGTCCCAGGTCGTCCGTCCTCCCTTCCTCTCCGCTTCTCTCTTCAGCACCCGGACGATTGACCAAAAGCTCTCCATCTTGTATCAGACGTTCTCGTTTGCCCACTGCGAGTAGTACCTAGATTGAAAGACCTCAGATCGGACGAGGTGGCGGACCTGTTCCTCACGGCGCAGCGCGTGGCAGAGGTCGTCGAGCGAGCCTACAACGGGGAAGGATGCACCGTGTCGTGTCAGTATGTTCTTTCCTCTCTACTTCCTACAAACAAGCCCTACTCTGTTAGCTGTACGAGGTCTGACACACGCACCTTGGGGATTCGGTGGTGGCAGAGACGGAGCGGCAGCAGGTCAATCGGTCCCGCACGTGCACATCCACATCCTCCCTCGTCGGTTCACAGACTTTGACGGAGAGAATGACGCCGTCTACCCTGCTCTCGAGGCCTTCTCATCCGAGTTGCCTAGAGACCTCGCTTCGGAAAACGGGACGACCTCGGGCGTGAGGAGGCAGCGAGTCGCGTTGAAGATGGACGCGGACGAGGATCGCAAGCCTCGGTCGGCAAAGGAGATGGAAAAGGAGGCGGTCTGGTTAAGCGGCTTCTTCTAGTGATAAAGAGAGCGGCAGGTTTGTACTGGCATGGCTCGGATAGAAAGACCATCTGTAGACAAGAGTACAAGAAAGGATTCGTTCCACTCAACCACCCCAAGATCCCCTTCCCCTCGTCCTCGACCCTACCACCCTCTGGCGCGGGGCTGCTAACCGCCACCTGTTTCTCTACTTCTCCTTCTTGCTCTCGGCCTCCGCCCCGTCCTTGATCGTCTTGCCCTCCTTCTCGGTCTCCTTGAGACCCGAGCCCGAGACCTGGCCGTACTCGTTCTCGCGCCGGGGGTCGACCCGGTAGATCCAGCGCTGGTAGAGCAGGACGACAAAGACGGCGTCGTCACGGAAACACGCGATCCGGTGGAGCCAGGGCATGGTGACAACGAAGGAGAAGCTGAGTTGGACGAGGTGGTGGGGGTCAGTGATTGCGATGGCATTAGGTCTGGAGAGGCAAGACGCACAAGTCGTCCACGACGGTCGACAGGACCTTGTAAGTCATCGTCTTGAGGCTCATATGTGCGACACTCTGCGAGAGGAAGAGGCGCGGAGGTTCAGCATCGAGGTCTTGAACGGCGGCAGGCAGTCGGCTTGAACGCACCTTGAGCTTGTAGTTGATGATCAGCGCAGGGATGAGGTTGGCGCTGAGCAAAAAAAGAGGGTAGACAGAACATCAGCTTCCCGAGTCTGTGATGGCAAAGGACAGGAAAACATGACGCACAATCCGAACTGTGGTTGGCGAAGATCAGAGCGCAAGGCAGAGTCAGACAACGAGGGTGAAAGATGCAGTTGGACCTGGCAAGGAGGGGGAAAGAATGGAGAGAGACGTACCATGTAGATCGCCTGCGCGGCCGTCGTGACGACGTACGAGTACCAGCTTCGGTGGGTTTCGTACATCAACGAGTACACGGCGTACCCTCCAAGAACGGGGATGGCGACGTACGACACGAGCCGGAACGCGAGCGCGTCATACTCTTGCGTGAGCTTCTCGCTCTCGGAGAGGACCTTCTTGTCTTCGAACGCAAAGCTGTACGGCAGGAACGAGCTTTCGGACGCAACGAGCCTGATGTCAACAATCTTGGTGATTTTCCACGCCTCGACAAGCTGTTGCAGAGCGAATCAAGGGTCGGTCAGGCGTTTGACATGGAACAACGGCCAAGAAGGACAGAGTGACGTACGAGACCCATTCCCTGGCCGAGAAGGATGGTCCAGGACGTGTCGGAGTTGTTGTCGAGCAGGTAGAGGAGAATGACGAGCTGCGTGAAGCAATTTGTCAGGATCGTCCTGAGCGACACGCCGGTCAGGTCGCCGTCCTTTTTGCGCCAGTGGGACACGTCCGACGAAAAGGCAAGGAACTCGAACAGCATGTGGAGAATCGAGACGAGGACGGTCGAGCCGAGGAGCCAAGGGTTGGTCTGAAGAGGATCGATCAGAAAGGTTTGACAGTCAGCTCTTGCGCTGGGCAAAGGGGTGGACCAAAGAACCCAAGCCTTTACCTCAATCAACATCCTCTTGAGCTCGTCCATCTCTCCTCCACTCCCTCCGGCCGCTGCCGCCTGCTTCTCGAGCGAGGCGCCCATGTTGGAGTAGAGCATAAACTTCCAGTGCGACAGGTCGGACAGCGTGATCCGGATCGGGAGCGTCGTCGTCGTCGCGTTGATCTCGACGAACTGGTTGCGCAGGTTCCAAAAGCTGAACCATTCGACAATCGAAGCGGGTGTCAGCAGCCGGTCAGGAAGCGAGTGTACGGAGTGCGCAGAGGTGTGAAGTAGGCTAGAGAACGCACTCGTTGGGGAAGACGATGGGCAAGTAACCCAGCTTTCCGTCGGCGGTCTTTCGACCAGTGGGCTCGAGCGCAATGACTGGAGGGGCAAAAATAAGGCAAAAATATGAGCCTCGCGCATGTGATCCAGAGAGAAAGCAGAGGTGGGAAGAAGCGGAGAAGAGGACGCACACTCTTTCGCCTCGGGCGGGATGGCACCCAGGTTGAGCTCGGTCCGGTCCGTCACGAGGCCCAGGGTGAGGTTCTGATGCCAGTACGAGACGATGGGGACCTCTGCCGCAGTGTCGTCCGCCTCGTTCTCGTGCTCGACGTCGAGCAGGTCCGTCGACCCTCCGATGAGGAGCTTCTCCTTGCGGACGCGCTTCTTGGGCAGGTACCGGGTGAGCTCTGCACGAGAGACATGACCCAAGCCAGGTGAAAGCAGCCGTAAGTCAGTCCACTGCGAAACAACCGCAGCGATCAGGACACGGTGGACGAACGTTTGCGCGAGTGGTAGACGTCGGCCGGGTTGTGCGACAGTTCGCGAGGGTCGGGCGAGCCGTGTCCGTTGGTCAGGAAGATGTCGGCAAAGAAGCTGCCGTTGTGTCGGACGCTCTACACGACCCATAAGGATGCTCACTCGTCAGCAAGATGAGCGTGTGAAGCAAGCGGGAAGGGGAGAGGGGAGAAAAGGAACGCACCTCGGGGAGCTCAAGGTCCATCTCCTTCTCGAGCGCGATCTTTCCAGGGCCGTACTCGATGTTCCTCCAGACGACGGCGGCCTGGTCGGCGTCAAAGTTGACTGGGTCCGTCTCGTTCGAGGTCGTGAAGTAGATGTACCTGCGACCAACGAACGCTTCTTCAGTCCAAGGACTCGTCTTCGGAGGACACCGAGCTGGCAAAGAAAGAGAGCGAAAGCGAACGTACATGTCCAACGAAGCGCCCTTAGGCCAGACAGGGATCGCCACCTGGGGCTTTCCCGCCGTCTGGGCTGTCCCGCCGACAGGGACCGTCTCGGAGCCCGTCGTCGTCGTCGTCGCCGTCCCGTCGAACGTCTGGGCGGCCTGGAGCGCCTGGGGGTCCGGTTGAGGGCCAAACTTGCCGACGAGGCCGTTAAGGATGTTGGAGCCGAGGTACATCAGCCCCCCGATTTTTGCGATGTGCCAGAAATCGAAGCCCTGAGAGGCGGGTTGCTGGGCGGTCGACATATCTGGCGGGGTGTCGGTTTGGGGGAGCAAGAGGACGAGTCTGCTGGCGAAGCTCGAGACGACAATACTAGACAGCAACGATGGCAACCGCCAGAATCACCCGGTCCTCTCCAGCGCGTGCCCTCGCAAGGACCTTCGCATCGTGCTCGTCGTCTAGTAGCAGCATCGCAGTGTCTCCTGCCGTCGTTGACCGGGGGTCGACCTTCGTCGGTCGCGCAGCTTCGATCTCGACAACACAAGACGTGCGTCTTCCCCCCCCCTCCTCGCATCGAGTTCTGAGAAGCTGACCGGACTGACCTTCGCACCGAGCAGGTCCAGGAGGTCCTCGACGAGATCCTGACGGACAAAGTTTGTTTTGTCTGTCGTTGTGGCATGTCTAGAACTGATCACGCACCCCTTCTCCTTCAAAGCAGAAGGTCGCCAAAAGCTCGCACCCGACCATGTACGCCTACCAACTGCCGACGGCGCAAGGTACGTCTGCCCTAGTTTTCCTCTCTCTGCGTTCCATACTGACGAGGAAACGTGTCTCGACAGGGAAGCACGACTGTGGCGAGTGCGGAGCGGGCACCGTCCTCACCTCGCTACTTGAACACACCGTTCGAACCACCGTCCTCCTTGCGCTTTCATTCCCGAGACGCTGACCTGCGCTTCCTCTCCTCTCTCTTTCTCTCTCTCTCTCTGAAAGCGCAGAAAGCAACGAACGTCCTCGTCGTCGTCACGCGGTGGTACGGCGGCTCGCCGCTCGGTCCAGCGCGGTTCAGACACATCGCCTCGGCCGGTCGACAGGCGCTCGCCCAGGGAGGCTTCCTGCCTGCACCCCCTGCAGGAGGTGGAGACGGGCAATCTGGCAAGGAGCACAAGAGAAGGAAGAAGTAGGCGCCCGGTTGAGGGCGACGACTGTGGAGACGATTTGACGGGTGAGAGGCCTTCTTTCCTCTCTTCCCTTTACGAGGACGTTCTCACTGACGGTGTGCCTTCTCTCTCTCGCTCTCTTTGCAGTCTTTGTGAGATCGACGTCGAGGACAGTAAGACTACATGGATTGGACTTCAGAAAGGGACAACTACACGGAACGGATACGTAAGAGAAATGCGACGCCTACAACCTCCCCCTTCTTCCTCTTCATTGCTTTTCTTCGTCGGAGGTGGTCGAACGCTGAATCCTCCAGGGATTCGTCGTTTCGCGGGGAGCCGGCGATTTAGGCCCACCACTGCGGACAGGGGGAGAAGGAGGAGTCAGTCAGATGAGGAAGGGGGTGGGGGAAGGAACCGCACCTCCTCGCCCTTGAAGGGAGCCTTGGCGATCACGCAGGGCGCCTCGTACACTGTAGATCATGAATGCAGTCCCATCAGATGGCAAGTCAGCCTCATATTGCCAAGGCAGTCGCGAGAGAAGGGAGATGGAAAGGACAGAAAGGAAGGACGAACCCTTCTCCTTGCCCTGTCGGTCCTTGATCCTGTAACCCTCCCCGTCGAACCCGCCCATGATGACTTTGCCCTCGTTGTCTTTGATCTCGTCCTGTTGTGCGACAGAGGGGAGAGAGGGAGAAAGGAAAGGGAGGCAGGTCAGCCATGCTGAGCCCATGGCTCGAGAGAGATGGCGTACGGGTGAGAAACCAAAGCAAGCCCAGAACGCACTCTGTGGACCTTCTCCTTTCCAGTAATCTCGCCGACCATGGTAAAGCTCCTGAAGGGAGGGGGCGAGCCGTAGACCTCGACTGCAGGCGAGAGGGAGGAGGGAGAGATGGGGGAGTAGGGTCAGCCCGAGGCTGGGGGCTCCACAACGGGTAGAGAGATTAGATAGTGCACCCTTGTCGCCGACTTCGAAGGATCCGGTGGGGGAGGACATGCTTGTGTGGTGTTGTGTTGTTGTTGAGTAGCAAGTAGAGATGGGTGGGCGTCGGGGAGAAGGAGAGATGGGGGCCTTCTCCAAGAGTCTCTAAGCTTCGCAGAAGGGTCAGACGACCAGCATTAAGACCCGAAACCGAAGGACTCATCCAAGTGCACACACGACACTCTCTAGTTTCTCGTATCTTTGATGAAACATTATTGGAGACGACGACGAGAAGTTTGCGCAGGCTGACGTGTGAGAGGGGGGGAGCTTGTCACTTTGAGAGAAGGGATGAAGCATTAACCGTGAAATGGTCGAGCAGAAACCTCAAGACAAAGACGGGTGAAGACTTTCAGAGTCGTGTGAGGGTGCGTAGTTGAGGAGAAAGAAGGGAAAGCGTGGGTCGGGGTCATTCAGGGTGGTCGTCCGCAAACGTTCTCGAGCGGCGGAGGGTGAGAGATGTGCGAGAAAGGCAGACAGACGACCAAGGTGAGAGCGACCGACTCAGTCTTGGCCAGTGTAGACTCTGAACAGTCGACCGAACGCGTCCACGAGGTCGAGGCCGCAGTCGCGGAGCAGCCAGGCCATCGTCGGGACCCGACCCGGCCTCCACAGAGGCTCCTTCTCCCAGTCAAGGGATGGGTTGCCAATTTCCTGAAGTTTCGGGCACGTTTTCGAGATCCATCTGGTGCGGCCTTCGTTTCGGATCGATGGATTGTTGGAGATGTTGACCAGGATGCGGAGGAGGCGAGCAAGCTCGATAACAAAACGAGAAGGGGAGATGCCGTCTTTCCAAAGCTTCGCGTCGCAGAGAAGTCGAGAATTGGAGCGGCCGTGGCGTGTTCGAGGATAGAATCGGAGGACGTGATGGCGAGCTGAGGACAGCTGAATTGAGGGATAGAGAGCGAGAGGGCGGAGGAGGGTCGAGCGGTCGTCAAGGCGGAGTTCGAGGTCGAGATCGAAGGCGAGCGGGTTGACGAGCTGATGAGAGGTTGACGACCCGCCAGTAGAGAGAGCAGGAGACTGTGGGTTTCTGTTGATTGAATCAAAAAGGCACCGAACCAGAGACGCGATGGGATGGCCGTCAGTGTAGGACGTGCAGTTGGAAAGGTAGGGCGGGAGCTGCGGCGGACCCGCTCGTTCTCTGTCGGCCAATGCTGGATGGGCTGAGCGTCTGCAACCGAGGATCTGACTCCTTTGAACGTCTTGGTGAGTCTGGCTACCGAATGGGGTGAGGGCTGGTCTAAATGGTCGGTGCGAGGGGCTCGAGAGTCTGGCGGAGTCCGTGCTGGGTCGAGCCACCTAGCTACCACCTGAGAACGATCAGCGATTCAAGTGGGCCAGATCAGTATTGCCCCTGCTCCACATGTTTCCCTCAAGGCAAGAGATCTTCCAGAGTCTGGTCAGCGTGTTCTCGGAAGAGAGAATGAATAGATTCATGAGGACGACTCGACTCCCTGGCGCGCCTTGACACCTAACCATCTCTCCCTCATCTTCCGACCCTTTCCTCCCACGCCTTCTCAAGAATCGACCTGTCCGGCTCGAGCGTCATCCACTCGAGATCGAGCGCCTCGGTCACCGTCGCCCGTTCGGCCGGATCCGGGTGAAGGAGCGCCTGCAGGAACTGGCCGGCGGACATGTCATACCTCCCCAGTTGCGACGTCGGACATTTCTAACATGCGCGACGAAGAGTTGCGAGATATTCAGTGAAGGAGGGCTGTGAAAGGGACGAGAAGGGGCGTTCGCGTACCTCGTCGAGCAGGACTCGTCGGTCAAACGCCCTCTTGATGATAACCTGGTCGAGCGACGCCCCCCTAGACTCGTCCCATAGGCCCCCGCCCCCGCCGTCGTACTCGAACGCGTACTCGTCCGACGAGTCGTCCGTCGCCCAGCCATCCTGCGAGGGGGTCGGGTCGCCGTCGTCGTTGCCGAAAGGGTGGTTCCCGCTGAACATTTCCCCAAGTGAACGTGTTTCCGCTTGTCAATCTCGTGTAAAAAGAAGCGAGAGGACAGAGAAAGGGCTGAACTCACGTCATGCAGATCCAAGCGACGACGCCGACAGCCCACATATCGAGACCGGTCGCGTCCAACATCTCCCTCTCCTCGCCCCTCGCCCCTCCGCCCGCCCGGCTTCGCTCCAGCTCGGCCTTGCGCCTCGCAACGATGTACTCGGGCGAAAAGTAAAGCGGCGTGCCGAGGATGCTTGGCGCTCGTACGATCCGCGGACCGGCGCGCTGCGAGTGCGAGTGCAGGAGGGCAGGGTCGAACGAGGTCGACAAGCCAAAGTCGCACAGCTGGACGGTCGGGTACGGCCCGGCCTGGCGGAGGACGACGTTCTCAGGCTTGATGTCCCTGTGGGCGACGCCCATCGAGTGCAGGTACTAGCGAACGCGAGTGTGGGGAGTCAAGGGAGTGTTCAGAGGATCGATGAAAAGGGTTTGAAGGCTCACCTTAACGCCCTGCAGGATCTGGAACGTAAGGAATTTGCACTCTGCCTGCCAAACGTCAAAGCGAGATCTTCAGAGGGACGTTTGACAGCAGCCAGAGTCGAATCGACGACGTACCTCGCCCATCTTCTTCCCTCGCAGGGTGAAACCCTCGATGTAGGTGAACAGGTCGCCGCCCGTCACCCTGTTTTCCCCAGAAAGACAAACGGACGGACATGAGTGTCTCATTTGCAGAACGGACCCTCAGAAATAGAAGATAGAGACAGAGAGAAAGAGAGAGAGAGAGAGAGGGAGAACGACGCACAGCTGCAGGAAGACGTGATAGTGCTCTCCGTCGTCAAGCGCGCCGTGGACGCGGTTGAGGTTCGGGTGGGCGAGCTGCGAGCCGAGCGTGATCTCGTTCCTGAACCGTCGGAGGTCCTCCTGGGTTCGAATCTGTTCGACACACACGAGCGCTTCGAGTTCAGGTGTCGTCAAGGTGAGCAGGGGGATGAGAAAGGGGACGCACTCGATTCTTGACGACGCTCTTGACGGCGACCTGTCCTTTGACGGGGTGTCGTCCCAGTCGCACAACGCCAAAGCTGCCCGAACCGAGCACAACCGACGTGTTTACCGTGTACGCACCGAGCTTGAGCGTGGGCGAGTCAAGGTGGGTGGGCGTGATTGAGATGACCGGCGGGGGCGCATCCTTGGGCGGTAGGCGCAACGTGAAATCTGAGGAACGCCCACGAAAGGAAGTCAGGCTTTCCCAACACCCAGCCATCAAGGGCAAGGTCAAAAGCAGGGGAGAGGAATGTACCCTGATGGACGCCTCGGAGAGCGACCGTGTCTCCCTCGAGCAAGATGGCGCTCCTGCCGACCAGCAGCCTCCCGTTGACCACGATGCCGTTCGTCGACAGGTCCTGCAATACACCCACTTTCGATCAGCTCCGCTGAGAGAGAGAGACAGGGCCATCTGAGAGAGACCAGACTGGGCGGAAAAGAAACGGACCTCGACGCAGACGAGAGGAACGTTCTGGTCTGTCTTGGTCCTGCGCATATAGTCCCCGTCCCCTGATCATCTGTTCAGTCCCCGACTGAGCAAGACCTTGAGACGAGGAGGACGCACACGTAGAAGCGCATGTGGTTCTTCGAGATGGTCGGGCCCTCGACGACGTACTGACTGTTTCAACCCACGGGCAAAGACAGGAGCAGTCAGCGATCTCGTCGTGTGCGCGCGACTCAGAAGGGCAAGCCAAAGAAGAAGAGCGGAACACTGACCAGGTCGTCACATCTCTCCCCACCAGGACGCTCTTATTTTCTCCGACCCAAAGCGCTGTGGGCGGCCGAGCGTCAGTGAATCTACTCACGAACGAGAGGATAGGGGGCAGGGGGAACGAACCAGAGCGCTTGCCGTCCTCGTCCCTCGTCGCCAGATACCCCACGCCTCCGGCCGGTCGCTTCAAGCCGCCAGCACCGCTGCCGTCGAGTAATTTTTCGTACGGATGATGCCTCGTGGCGAGGGGGGTCAGAAGCAGGCGTTTGACGGGCATCGTTCGGAAGGGGGTCGTGGTTGAGTCGAAAATCCGGCCCGTCGCACCCTCGCACGCTTTTGAATCGCATACACGTCCCACCCTCCCACCTCAACCCAAGAGACAAGAAACAAGAAAGGGAGAAAAAGACGAATGATACCGAGAGAGCGAGAGAGAGATGCCAGCGCAAGGAAGGAGGTGTGGGTCCCATCCTCTCTCACCTGCCAGCCCACCTTCCTCCTTCCTGCATTGGGACCCCCAGGTTTAGCCTTTGCCCCGTATCAAGTCAGCTTCTGTCGTTCCCTGTCTGCCAGCCCGGAAGGGGAGACTGAGCGGAGGGAGGAAGGGGGGTATCATACAATCCTAGCCTCTGGCTGCTCTCGAGCCTTCTCTCCATCATCAACATCAAACGAACACACCGTCTCTACCGACCAGTCCCAGGGCTGAGAGGGAAGATGAGGAGGAGTGGGCTCTGTGTGGGGCTCGGTTTACTTGGTGAACGACTTGATGACCTTTGCCGAGATGTGGAGGAAGAAGATGGAGGCGATGAACGCGAGCGAGAGGACGACGACGACGAACGGGTCCCTGCGTAGAGCACAACCCAACCCAACCCGCATGAGAGTGTCAGGTTGAGCTCCCGGATCGCTGGGAAGGCAGAGAAAGTTGAGAACGTACACCTTGAGGCCTCCCTCGCCGTCGGACGTGTAGAGTCTCAGCATGGTCTGGCTCGACCCGCCCGCTCCGGCCGAGCGTGTGCTTGCAGGCTTGCCGGTCTGGGCCCGCCGCCTGTCAACGGGACAGAAGAATAACGTCAGCTGAGCACACGCGAGCGACAATTCAAGAGGGTCAAGCGTGAGGGACAAACCGGACGGCGCCTGCTGGGGAACTGCTGCTGGCGAGGGCAGACGAGGACGAGGCGGGAGGAGGGGAGGACGACTGCCGAGCAATACGAGCGACAGCTTGTCAGTCAGCCCAGCTCACACAGCAGAGAGCACCCGAAGGAGCACGATCTGCTACTGACCATGACACTGATGTTGTTGCTGAGGAAGGGAGGAGAAGGAAGGGTGTATGCGGTTCAGGAGAGGACCAGGCCCATCTGCACTGCGCTGCGCTGTCTCAACCGTCGGACCCAAATCAAAATGGTGATGTGATCATATCATGATAGAATCACGATTGAATCATCACCCACCTTCATCAAATGAGGACCCAATGGTGATCTGCTGCGAGGAAATCAGAGTTGAATCACACTCGGATGCAACTCCGGCCTGATTGTCCTGGCTGCCAGCAACTCCGTCCCCCTGATCTGCCACCATCAACCAGACTTCTGCTTCTCCAGCGCCAGATGTCCTGGGACGCCCTCCCGACGGAGATCCGGTTCAAGATCCTCAGGACAGCCGCCCAGGAGCTCACGAGCTATGCCGACGGTCAGGATCACCTCGTCGGCCTCGTCCAGAGGAGATAGACGTTGACGACCCTGAGCAGGGTCTGCTGCGAGTTTGACGTGAGCTGGCCCAATCTCTTTAACCTCTTCTCTCCCTCCGTGAAGGACTTTGGATTGACGCTGTTTGATCTGGGTTCCTTTTGTTGTTCGGTTTGCTCCCTCTTCTCTCAGACTTGCTGCAAACCCCTCCTCTTCACCGACCTGCACTTCCCTGACCTGGACAAGCGACCGAAGCTCAAGCAAATCACAGGCTCGCCCCCATCGTACCCCTCGTCCGACGGGTGCACGGGGCGATCAGCAATGCGACCGAGCTGCGCTACGTCAAGAAGCTCCCCAACGTCGACACGATCGCGCTCCTCTGGCCCACCCTCGACGACGCAGGACGCAGCAAGGACGCGGCCGTATTCCGCAAGAAGCCGTTCCGGATCAAGACCCTGAGCGTGTCACTCGGACGCCACTCAGCGGCCTGTTTGAGCCGATGCTCCCTCTCCGCCCGTCCGACGCGTTTGACCTGACCGCCGTGACGGCGCTGACCGTCCCAGGGCCGGAGATCTGCTCAGCGCCTTCCTCAACAACGACATGCTGAGACTGATGGTCACTCCCGCCGGTTCTGCCTCCACTGGGTCGATATTCACTCGGGAGTTCGCCTGCACAGCGACCCGCCGAGCGCAGAGTTGAGCGCTGCCCGGTGGGCGCTGCACCGCGCGCTCGACAAGAACGGCCACCGCTTGCACGAGCTCTTCAGCCTGCCCAACTTTCTCGAGGACGAGCAGAACCGTCCGCCGTCGATGCATGCCACGCTCGTGCACGTGCCGAAAGTGTGCATGCTCAACATCGACTCGCCCTGGGCGCTTCGCCTCTACGCCGCTCGTCCACCTCGAGACGCTCAACGTCCTGCTCCGTAACAGAGATTCCCAGCCCGTTTTGCTCCAGCCGCTCGGTGACACCCTCACCAAGGTCTTCGCGTTCGGAACAGGGACAGTCTTGGGCTCGAGCCTGGGCCAAAAGTGGACGAGCGCGGTCGTCCCGAGTTTGCGCAGGGTCGTCGTCTGGGAGGAGTCGCTCGACGGGGGAAACGAGAACGTCCGGCCGGGCAGCAGACTTTCTCTCCGACAGGGGGGTTGCGCTCGTCGACCAGATCGGGCGGCCACCCACGTCTTGCCGGGACTGGGAGCCGAAATCGTTCGAGAGCCTGTCACTCAATTGAAAAGCCCCGCCCCCCCCCCCTCCTTGAATCCCTTCGACGTTCTCGACGCGCCGTCCCTCGATCCCTTTTAACGTTGGACTCCCTCTAACGAACGACGGATGGCCGCAAAGGACCATGTCCGACCTTGCCGACGATGGCTCGACAACGCCCTGGTTAGGCCCTGCTTCCCCTTGTGTTACATTTGCCCTAAGGCCTACCACGAGAACGTCTCCATATAAATGAAAGGCTGTGCATCGAGTGGCTCTTCTATCTATTGCGCCTCGAGCCGCTCTAGAGCGGCCGATGCTTCCCGTACACCCTCAACGTACCCGACCTCGCCGCTCCACTTGAGCGACTCTCGCAGGTGATCGAGCGCCTTCTTGAGATCCTTGTTCATCTGTAGAGCAAGTGGAGAGGGGGCGAGAAGTGCCAACAGAGTCAGCGCATGACGCACTTTTGAGTCGCAGATTGAGGGGACGCACCTCTGCTAGAAGACCGAGGTTGAACAGCGCGACGCTTCTGACGCTCTCGCACATCTCCCTTCGACCCCTCTCCCTGCCCTCCTTCTCGTCCGCCTCCTTTGCCCTGTCGGCCTTCTTCATCCACCACTTTCCCCCAAACCACCCTCCCTCCTTCAGCCCGCCCGAAGACGAAGCGGACGAAGAAGCGCCGATGGAGAACTCGGGCGACGAGACGAGCACGCGCTCGATCTCGGCGAGCGACTTTGAGGCCCACGTGTGCGCGGCTTCGAGGTTGGCCGTCGTTGGGTTCAACGAGAGGGTCGACGAGAGGTTGGACATCATCTGATCAGAACAAAAGGTAGGGGGAGGGCGTGAGTCAGGAACTCAGACACAATAAGGAGAAAGGGATGATGTGTAGGACGCACCATGGCGGCTGTGCGCACGAACAATACCGAGGGGGAGGGTGGGAAGAAAGATCAGCACAAAACAGTGCACGTTTGGTGAACTGCAACAGACGGAAGTCCACACCTCTACACCGGTCCTCGGTCGACGTTCTCCACGAGGCGACCTTTTCCTCGGGCGTCGACGCAACCGGAGGGAGGATCGTGTTGATCGCGTGCAGGTACAGCGGCGCCGCGTAGCTTTTGACCCGCAAGCGCAACGGGTGCGAAAGAGACCGGACAGAGAGAACCAGGGCCTCGTCGTCAGTCTAGGAGCATATGCCAAAAGAAAGAGAAACGGGGACGCACTCTGCCTTGCCCTTGCGCAGGTAGAATCCCGCGAGCTGGTCAATCGTCGCCCCGACCTGCGTCTTGCCTAGCCAGTCGGGGATCAAGTCGTCCAGCTCGCTCGAAAACTCGTCCTCGGCCGCCCCTCCTGCGGTCTGAGACGGCGGAGGTGGGGGCTGTCCAACCTTCCTCGCTCCGAGCGCAAGCCGTTTCTCCGCTGCCGCCCGCAACACCTCGACCACCGCCCGACTGCCAAACTTCTCCTCGAGGTCGTCATTCTCCATCCGACCGGCCAGCTCGGAGAGCCGGTTGAGCACGCCGAGCCTCCTCAGTTTCTCCGCGCCCGAGAGGGCCGAGGGACGCTGGGCATCGAGGTCCGACAAGGCCGTCTGGAGCGTGACGAGGGCTCTCTGGGGGGCTCTCTGCGAGTCGGCTTGGACGGACACGAGGACGGACGCGAGACCGGTCGTGTGCAGGAGAGGAATTGGCGGCTTGTACGCTCTAGCGATGTTGTACGCTCTAAGGCGTGCAAGGGAAGTACCAGATATTAGCGCTCAAGGCAGGCAGGAGGGGGTGAGGGAAGAGACGGACTCTGAGAAGTAGCGTTCGGCCTTGACAAAGTTGTCCGCCTCGAGCGCCTTTTGAGCCTGCTTGAGCGGCTTGCGAACCGGATCGGGCCAGGTTTTGTACAGCTGTTGACGAGGTCGAGGAGGGACGTCAGCGATATTCTTTGAAGAAGGACAGGATGACGACCGCGCAGGCGGCCCACCACCCATCGACCTGCTCGTCCTGCTCCATCGCACAGGAAGAACGCACCTTGTAGAACTCTGAAGCGTACAGCCCGATCCCTCCCAGACCTGCGAGGCCGGCCACGACAGCCCAGGCAAGCGGGTCCTTGACATACGACTTCTTGTCCGATCGTCCAGCGTCGACAGGCTGCGCAAGAGGAGGGGCAACCGACCCGGACGACTGCTGGGCGGAGGAGGATGTTGCGTACGGTCGTCTGAGCGCACGAACGGTAGTACGAGCCGACAGTCGTCCGAGCGTTGCTGTCGGGCAAGGGGTTCGTGCCATCTTGATGGTCGTTTGGCGGTGTCCAAGCGGGTTCTCGTCGTCTGCGGGGAAGGGGTCGAGCCAGCCAATGTGATCCTAATGGAGGGGAGACAGGTAAGTAATTACCTAAGCATCATGAATCACTGATGTACTCCGTACGCCCCCTTTGACGAGCGCCACTTTCAGCGCTTCGACCCTCGACCCCCCACTGCCGAACCCCACCGACCTCCTGAGCGCCTTCAGCTGACTACTCGATTCACCCTTTCAAGCTGACACGTTTCATTTAAGCTGATCCGTGATCGCCTTCTTTCAGCAGGAACGGGGACAGGGAGGCAATCAACAACGAGGGACGGCGACGATCTACGGCCTGAAGGGACCCCCATGCTGACCCAAGGGAGGAGAAACATATAAGGTGACCCCTTCCCTTCTTTTCCCTTCCCAACCTCTCACCCAAATTCCCTCCTCCTCCCTCGACCCCTCCCTTCTCTTACCCCTCAATTTCTGCCTCTGCTCCCGCACCCTCTCCTCTCCCGCTCGGACCCTCGCCCAACCATGCCCCTGGCAACGATCCCCTTCCTTCCCTCCTCCTCCTCCTCCTCCTCCTCCAAGTCCTCCCTCCTCTCCGCCTTCAAGAAGTCCCCAAAAATTTTTCAGATGAGCTATACGATCTCCACCCCGCGCTCCGCCAATGCCAAGTTCATCGAGAAGGATCTGCCGACAGTCATCTACTTGCACCCCGTCTACCTCAGTCAAGCGAGCTTCCATGGTCCGTTCCCTTCGTCTTCCTCCCCTGCCTCCCTCTCTCTTCATAAAGCTGACGTCCTGCTCTTCTTCGCCGTCTCCTTGCAGCCCAGTTCGCAGACCCTAACCTGAGGCGGTTCAACCTCGTCACGCTCGACTTTCGCGGACACGGCTCGACCGTGTCGCCCCTGACCGTCATCCCCGAGGACTACTCGCTCGCCACCGCCGCTGACGACGTCCTGCAGATCATGGTCCGTTACCCTTTCTTGCCCTTCGTGCTCTGCTTCTCGCAAGATCGAGAACTGACGGGTTGTCCTTTTTTGTAATC
Source organism: Cystofilobasidium capitatum (assembly GCA_014825545.1). Classification (NCBI taxonomy): domain Eukaryota; kingdom Fungi; phylum Basidiomycota; class Tremellomycetes; order Cystofilobasidiales; family Cystofilobasidiaceae; genus Cystofilobasidium; species Cystofilobasidium capitatum. The sequence goes on along the minus strand of MVAJ01000085.1, from coordinate 47,283 downwards.
GGGCAGGACATCATCGGCGTGGAGAAGGCCCACCTGGCGGGCGTCAGCATGGGAGCGACCGTCGCACTCTACGCGGCCAGCAAGCAACCCCACCGAGTCGCGAGCGTCTTTGCGATGAGTCCTCTCTTGCAGGTGGAGGTGCGTCTCCACTTTGATCGCTTCTTGTGAAAATCCGATGGTCTGACCGCCGTTTGCCCCCTCTCTTTCCCTCCGTCCAGCCGAAGGAAGTCCAGGAAGGCCGCGAGGAGATCGGCGTCTACTGGCGCGAGGGCGTCGCGACGGGCGAGGTCGGCGCCCTCCTCGATGCTGCCCGGGGCGCGATCGAGCTCCTCTTTGGCGAGCGGCCGGACGAGCACGTCTCGCGCATTGTTGGGGTCGCGCTGCCTCTGGCCATCCGAAATTGGGCTGAGTCGGGTGCCAAAGGAGTGAGTCCTTTTATTCTCCTCTTCTCCTTCTGTACGATGGGTAGAGACCAACTCTTCAATTATTTGCCTCACAACCCTTTCCTCAGTCCGAGATCCACCGCCGAGTGACCATCCACCCGTTCACTCGCCGCCCGCCGTTCTCGCACGCAGAGCTCGCAAGGATCACTGCTCCGGTCCTCGTCACCTTCTCGGGCGAGGACCTGGTCCAGACGCTCGAGGGTACGGAGGAGCTGTGCGCCGACATGAGGAAGGCGGGCGTGAGCGTTGGTCTGGAGACGATCCCCAGGGCTGCCCACGTACGTCTTCGACCCTCGCATTCTTTTCTTTCTCCTCTTCTCTGTCCGTCTGGATTGACGACGTCTGGATTGACGAAGAGGTTCTTGCACGATGCAGGTCCCCAACACGGTCGCCTGGGCGCCCTTCATCAACCCACTCCACGCAAACTTCATCCTCTCGCATTTGCCCAATGACGCACCCGTCCCACCCGCCCCGATAGGATTGGGTGCCCAGCAGAGCCCCTGGTACGCCGAGTTGTACCGCGATCAGGGTGGGGACGACGACAGCGAGTGATAGGAGCTCGGGGACGATTCTACTTTACGATCTTTTATCTTTTTGTTTCGGGCTTGTCTGTTCTTCTTGGAATCTTTTGTTTCTCTCTCTCCTCTTTCTTGGACGCTACCGTACACACCTCCCGTCCATGGACGAAGAAGGATTCTCATGAGCTATTGTACCATCAACCTCGACCTGCACTCTACCAAGATTCAACCGCATCACAATCTCGCCCTCCCTCCCTGCGCCAACGTCACCCGTCTCGCCTTTTTCAGCGCCACCCGGCCGAGTAGGCCAACGACGGTGCGGTTGCCGACTTCTCGCGCGACGGGCGACGACGCCTGACCGCGCACGACTCGGGCTTGGATTCCTTGCGCGATGATGGCCAACTTGGTTCAGACCACGAAACCGTCAGCCACTCTTTGCGCCTAGTAGAGAAAGCTCCTAGGAGAGAAAAGCGAGGACGAGGACGAGGACGAGGACGAACGCGGTAGATGATGAAGATCTCGACCCACTCCAACAACCTCTCCACCTCGTTCCTTTTTCTTTCCCTCGCGGCGTCGTCCATCGGACCAAAGAGCGACCCAAGCCAGACCTCGAGCAGGTGTCTCCGCGATGGCAGACCGTGAGCGGTTTGCGTCCGAGGGTTGGAGAGCGGGATGAGCAGGTGGGTTCGTACTGCAGACGACGCAGAGGGGCTTCAGCGTGAACGGTGAGAAGGAGGTGCGGCGAGAGAAGGGGACAGACGGGAAGGAGGGATGTCGTCCTCGTCCAACGACCAGCTCAACAAGCAGTTTCCCAAGTCGCTCAAAGGACTCCCTGAAAAGCGAACCTCGGCAATTCAGTGTTCATCTGGTATTGAGAGGGGACAGAGGAGCGGGCGAACCAATCGCGCAGAGTTCCCAGTCGAGTAAGGCAGCCACCTCTGGCTTGGACGGATGGAAGACGACGTTGTCGAGCTTTGCGTCACCCCAAACTGTCCATCCAACAAGTGGACGTCAGTAAGTCCTCGACGTGCGACAACAATCAGATGAGGGATGAAGGGGAATTCGTACCAATCGCTTGTCTGCCTCCTTCCCACTTGTCCACCTCCCCACACCCGACCCTCAACACCCCCTGTAGTACACCCCTCTCTCCCTCGTCCGTTAAAATTGGACCTACTCCCTCGACGGCTGCTTGAGCGGACGAGACGCGTAAAAGGGTGGACACCTGGCGCGCGAAGAAGGGCGTTGTCGGTGGGGGGAAGAGGGTCGAAGGGAGGATGGACGGCGGCAGGGAAGAGAGCGAGCCGAGGGACGACATGAGGGCCTCCCAACTGGCAGGAAGACAGGGGAGAGATGCAAGGTGAGATTCTGTGGATGAAACGGCTTTGAGAAAGGGAAGGAGGAAGGACGAACTAGACTGCTCGTTCGCCAGTTGGAACCTCGGGCATCAGCACAGACGGAAAGATCCTCCCTGATGCAAGCATGAACAAGCCAACGATCAGCATGACTACGTACGAACCAACCAAAGAACGTCGCTCGACCCACCCTTGATGTACTGCATCAGGTAGAAATCGCCCCAACCGTCGCACGACCCTTGCGGGCAGAACCCGTGAACCCTCGGCGTCCTCACGCCTCCCCTGAGCTCCGTCCACTCTCCGAGAGCGCGCAGGAGGGCGTACTCCTTGTCGACCCTGTGCGCGGTCCGATCTAACGTCTTTCCGGCTGGTTTGGTGCGCAGGACGAGCTGGGTGGGCGAGGCAAGGGGGGAGGTGGCCGAGAGGAGGAAGGTCGGATTGGACTGGCCTGACGTGAACTGGCTGATCATCGGGGGCGAGTCCCACGACGGGAAGAGCGAGCTCAGGAACTGTACGAGTGCTGAGGCCTGCTGCATCCTCGCTGAATGGCTCTGTAGATGGTCGATGGTGCTCGTCGGCGGAGTCCTCGTGGGCGGCTTGCGGCTATCGCCCGAGCCGGACCCTCGACACCGTACGTAATTTGGAACACAACCTGCTCTTTTTTCCTTCTGCGCTTGTGGATGGACAGGAAGGACGAGGATTCGAGTTCGCGCTTGGTTGGTTTGCGGAGAAAATCGGTGCGGTGTGTGGTCTTTCAGAAGTCAATAAAAGATCATTCTCACTACAAAAGATCCATGTCCGCCGTCGCGTCCTCCTCGGCCACCTCCTTGACCTCGACCGTCGATGGCTGACCAAGCGCATTGTCGGCGTCTGACGGCGGAGGAGAAGGAGGGTTGAGTGCTGGTACCGGTGACAGGGGTGCGCTCGAGAGGGATGGGTCTTCGTCCATGGGCTGTCGAAGGAACCAGCGCCCATCTGTCAGCGAAGACACCAGGAGGCAGATGTGGAATTGAGAGGAAAGGGTTTGGGGGCACGTACCTGACTCGCATCCTCCTCGTTCCCGCTCACCCTCTCCTCCTCTCCATCGTCCACCCACTCGTCCCCGCGCTCGTAAACAAGCCCCCAAGGTCCCGCACTGAGATGCAGACCCGTCTGGTCCGCCTTGACGTCGGCCCATTCGACCGCCGTCGACGCACCGTCTGAGACGCGCCACCACCGGCCGGCGTGCTTGACGTACGCGTACAGCGAGTCTGCGTTGAACAGGCCGTTATGCAGAAGGACGGCCCTCAACTCGTACTGTCCAGCCCCGGCGAACCCATACATTGTTGCGTCAGCGATTCGAGCAGAGAGAGCGCAAGTGGAATGGGATCTGGACGAACAGGACATTTGAGGAGATCGGGCGTATTGAAAAGGTTCTCCTTGCGTGCGCGCACCTCGGCCAGCCGCTCATCCAGCCGCAGTAGTTCGGCGTCGAGTTCCGCGAGCACCGTCTTGAGCTGGGAGAAGATAAGAACAAAGTCGGGGATGCGAACGCCAGGAGAAAGTCAGCCTCTGACCGTCGGCTCGCTGAAGCAGTCTGAAGGCGATACCTTGGCCAACGACCGCTCGGCCCGTTCTTGCAGGACGACGTCCTCCACCGGCTTGGCGAGCGTCTCGTAGTACTGGACCGCATTGACGAGGTGGGCACGAACGTCCTGGCCCTGCAGCAATCGTCAAGGGAGATAAAAGCCCAGTCAGCACTTTCCACGACGCTTCCCCCAGGGTCAGGGGCGCACCTTGACCGTCGTGAGCTTTGACCGACGGCTGAGCAGATCATCCTCGTCGATCTTGAGAACGCCCTCCTCGGCGCGCAATCTCCAAACGGCCTGGAAGTTTCGCTCGAGGTATCGATCTGCCCGTTCCGAGAGAGAATTGCATTCGACGTGAGCGGTCCACATCTCGCCTTGTCGAGAACGGGAGCTTGAGAGGACGAACCAGCGTAAACCTTCTCCTCCAGCTCGTAGGTCACCCTGCCGCCGTACGGCACGGTCTTGGGCCAAGTGACAAATTCGGCAATCACGACCGGCCCCTTGCCCTTGATCGCCCACTTTGGGTCGTCCTCGCGCGCGAAAGGGGCCGACCATAGGTCGCGCTCGCGCGCCTTGTGGAACGAGTTGTGCTGGGCTGAGGCACAGTGCGTGAGCGACTTGGCCCAGGTCGTGGACGGGACGGAAGGGTCGAGCGGCTGGACAGATTTCAAGTTAAAGAATCTGAGGCAGAAGAGGAGACGTCGTCAGCCGAATGATTCACCACGAGAGGACGAGCGGCGAGTGGTGCATCGCACCTCAGGGGATCTGGCTCAGGCGTCAGGACGTTCCGGACTGACGGCGACAACTCGGCGTCCGTCGGGATGGAGGCCACCCCGAGCGCCTTAGACGTCAACTCATCTAGCCTCTCGTACCAAGCTGGAAGAGCGCAGCCAATAAGACGAAAAAGTCAAGACCGGAAGGTTGCAATCGCGGATTGCACTGCGAGATAAGAGACGAAAAGCGATGGGGGGGAGGGGTGGACGGACCTGATCCCGGTCCTTCGGGCGCTATGTTCCTTTCCCCGGCAGGCCACAACGACCCCCTCTCTTCGCCCTTCCCTCCCACGCTAATAAACTCGCTCCCGCCTTCCTCTGCCTCCTCCCGCTCGACCTCAGTCGCGAGAGCGAGCATCTCGTCCCACGCGGCTTCGTTGAGCGACTGCGCGAGCCAAACGAGCTCGGACGGACTGGCCGGTGCGGGGATCGGAGACGGGTACGAGAGAGTGAGAACTTGGCGGAAGGACCGGCAGGCGAGGAGGGCCTGGACAAGCGTCGTCGCGTACGCGGTAGAAGGGTCGGGGTCGTACAGTGCAACCGGACTGCAGAGAGGAGGCGCAAAAGGGATGTTCGGTCAGCGAGACGACCATTAGAAAGCAAATTCTCCCGATACGAAGAAAAAAGAAGAAGAGAAAAAGAGAGAGGGACGCACGCTCCGGGTTGTCGGACGCCCGCTTCGCGCGCGACGTACACCGTGTCGCTCTCTGCGAGCGACCCGTGGAAGGACGCCATCATGGCCTCGGCCATCTGCTTCTCCTCGAGCGAGGCAGAGTCGACGTCCCACCCTGCCGCCTGCGCTCAGACAAACCCAGGTCCACAGTGGTTGGACAAGGTGGTTCATGACGACGAGGGAGGGGGAGCACACAGAGCGAGAAAGTCGTCAGTCTCTGGCCCTACTATCTGACAAGCCGAAGGAAAGGGATTTAGGAGCAAACTCACCGAGTAACCTGGCAAAGTCACTGCGTTCTGCCCTGTCGGCACCAGTCCGTTTGCCTCTCCAGCCGTGCCCGGTACAGGCGACCTACTCCCGCCCGTCGCCGTCGCGTTGTCTTCAATCGACTGCGCCAGCGCCCTTCTCAGCTGGGCTTCTTCGTCGTCGTCATCTATCGCCCCTCCGTCGACGGGTGGACCGGTGTGGGGAGGGGAAGGACCCAAGTGCGTGAGGTCGACCGGATCAGCAAGTGTCCCATCGCCGGTTGGGGCGAGAGGAGCGTCGATGAAGGGAGGAGCAGGAGGACCAAACATTGCTCGTTCGACCTCGGGCGTCCACTCTGCTCCCTACCAAGACAACCAGAAGTTAGAGGTGGAGAGGAGGTCAGCATCGACAAGTAAGAGAGGGGGTGTCGAAGATCGACCTGCAGCGAGAGAAACGACGGACCTCCTCGAAACACCAACTCGCGGCCCGTTCAACGCTTCCATACCGAGCGGCAGCGTGCCTTGCTTTTGCTACCTCCGACCAAAGCGAGCAGGCACCAGTGGTCAGTAAGGGGTGAACTAGGAGGGTGATGACGAGCGGCTTCGCCCATCAGCTTGAGAGCAAGAACTACATACGCAACTCGATGCCCATCCCGACGAGCATGTCGACAATCTGACTGTACTCGCTCATACTCCCGTCTGATAGTTGAGGAACGAGTGTGCGGCGCAGGGGTGTACGGGAAGACTTCAGTCCGCTGAGAGGGAGCTGGAGAGAGAGAGATGTCGAGGTGGTTCAACCGCTGCCAGAGGGACAAACACCAACCCTTCAGGTCAGCATCAGATCGTCTGAACGGATCAACCAGAAGCTCTCGGATCAGAGGGCTTACTGAGGGCTGGTATCGTGCAAGGTATCGCAGATGGAATCAGGAAGGGCACCGGTGCGGGGTTGCGTCCAGAGAGCGAGCGACCCGACAGAAGCTGCAGAGACAGCACACTAGAAGTGTCAGCCCCGAGCACACTGTCGTAGACTTCCGTTCCAACGTCGTACCTCTGTATGGAAGAACGAGTGGTGGGAGTTGCGAGGCGACTGAGCTCACCGCCAGTGCCAGCGATTCGGACCATCGTTCGAACGCGCCAAACGACCATCTACTCGCAGCAAAGATGGAGATGCTCGCAGCAACCCAGCAGGCGCCCGTAGGACCGCCCCCGCAGGAGACACACGCAGGAGTCCGTCTCCAGACGCCGCACTTCTATGCCCAGCACGCCGTTCGTCCTTGCTCTTTCTCTCTGTGGCTGGACTTGCTGGCGCTGACAGCCTCCCCTTGCTTCGGACAGAACGACCTCTCGACCGTCCAGACACTCACGTTCGTCCTCGTCGGCACCCTCTGCGGCCTGCTCAACCTCCAGGGTCTCTCGGGCTTCCTCTCCTACCTCGCCGTGTCGGGCCTGCTCGCGCTGGGCATTGGGTTCAGCCCGTGGTGCAAGGGCAAGCCCGCCCGTACGTTCGTCGGTGGGTGGGCGGCGCTGATGCCCTCGCAGGATGGATTCCTGGCGTTCCTGTGAGTCTGCCTGCTGTCTCTCTAATTGAGGGGAGACTGTGAAGGGAGGCGTACGTTGAGGGGAAGAGGGAAGGGGGCTGGGCGTAACTCTCTCCTTTGTGCCCTCTCTCCGCTCGTTTCCTTGCCCGGTCGCCCTCAGATGATCATTACTGATAATCTGACGCACGCCTTTTCTTTCTCTGCTAGCCTTTGCTGGATCGGGTCCTACGCTCTCGCACATGGTTCGTCCCTTCGTTCGAGACTCCCATCTCCCTTTCCGCCCACCTCTCCTGACTTTCGTTGCCATCCTCACTGCTCTGCTGCCTACAGTTTACGTCTGAACTTCACTCCAAGGCCCTCTCCTTCGCCTATCCTTCTTTCTGGGCGCTCGCTTTCCAAGAACATCAAGACCGAAACGACGTCCCAAAGCCTTTCGAGCGACAGACGTACCTGCAACCAGATGACCCCTCTCCTTCGTCACTCAGTCCTTCCTCGCCCTTCGTCTCGCTAGACTCGCGACAGGCATGTTGTATCACACCGTTTTCTCTGCACGAAGACTCGCCTCGCTCGAGAGATGAGAGTCTTTCCCATTCGCAAGCACTGTCCCCGACGAGGAGCGGACGGCGAAGGCTCTCGCCAGGGAGACCGGCCTCGCGAGCAGAATGAGAAGAGAGGGGGGGCACTATGAGATCGGCAAATCGTGCGTAGGTTACCAAAAGCGAGGTCGGCGGCGGAGGGGTTTGGCACGGCTTGCCTGAGCGAGGGAGACGGAGACAAAGAGAGAGAGAGAGAGGACGCGCGCACGAAAGATGAAAGGAATCAATTCGACATCTCGTAGCCCCCGTCGGTGTCGTCGAAGAAAACCTCGAACGGCCGGCAGTGCTTGTCGATCAGCCCGAGCCCGCACTCGCGGAGGAGCATCGCGGCCGAGACGTGCTTGCCGTACTTGTGGAAGATCCCCGCGTTCCAGTCGGCGCCGAGATCGCCGACGACCTGAGCTTGGGGCGCGAGGCCGACTTCTAACGGCCGGTCTGGCTAGGTGATCGGATGTAGCGATTGTTGAAGAGGTTCTTGAAAGTGCGGAGGAGGCGGCGCGTCGACTGGGCCCAGGGAGGAATGAACAGCTTGACCTCCGAGTCGGACCTGGCAAAGCAGTGCTTCATACACCGGCCTCCGAGGTAGAGCGTGTGGAGGTGCAGTAAGGGCGGCGCTGCGACTCGGAAGACGGTGGTGATCGAGAGACTGAGCGTGCGGACGTTGACGAGTGGATGAGCAGGTCGGGCCATTAGGTTGGGATCAGGTCCGTACAGTCGCAGTACGCGATGAGGTGTAGGGCAAAGGTCGACAGCTGAGGGCCTCGTTGACGGACAAATTCGAGGACGACGTCGTGCGTAACAGCGGCGAGCAGGGCAAAGTCCTTTCCCTCGAGCTCACGGTCGTGACGGAGGTTAAGAGCTCGAGATCGATCGACCATGAGATCGCGCACATCATCCAGAGGCGCGAGGGTTGCAGGTCTTTGTGTCCGACCAGACACAGCGAGGTCAAGGCCGACGGGTCGAAGACGTACCAGACCCGAGGAGCATGAGAGCTGAGGTCCCGTTCCGTCGTGGCGCCCGCCAGATCACCACGAAAAGTTATAGGGAGGTGTTGAAGTTCGAGGCGACGCTTGGTCCGGTCGGCGAGGCTGAGGTCGGAGTAGCGTCGACCAAGGACTCGAGCGCTTTGAGACGTCGGACGAGCCCTACCTGGCTTCCTTTGATTCCGTCGCTATGTTGGCGGATCGTTGGTGGCGAGCCATGTGGGAGAGGTCGGATCAAATCGACATTGACAGCAAGAGTCCTGTCATGATCACGCTGGATCTCCTTGACGGGTTCATGTAGTTGAGCGAGATGTGCTGGATGAGGTCCTGTCAGGTTAAGGGCACGGAGCCGCGATCAGTCTCGAAGCGCCTCCAAAGCGCCAACGGCAGACAAAGAAGAGACCTCTATGTACCCTCCACTCCGCACAGACGAGCTGCAGACGAGCTCGCTCGTGCTGAGTCTCACCCGGCCCAGTTGTAGTCCTCCATGAAGCCCTGGACCTTCTAGACCTTTCCGACTTTCTTCAGCACGAGCGACCGCATCTCGACGGGAGTGCTGACCAGGACCTCGAGTGATCGTGATCTTGTGAGTCAACTTCGAGTTGCGGTTAGCAAAGGAGCGTTGGCCGGGAAGTCGTGCGATGGGAGTCGAGCTGTGCCGGTAAGTGCCTTGGGCGTCGTTCTTGCGGGCAGAGCAGAACTCAAGTGCACATGCGAGCTGGAAGGCAAACTCCGGGCTGGCCTCCCTTTCCACCAGGAAACTCGCATCAAGATGTGATGCAGTCTGCTGTAGGAGAGTGCAGTCCAGAGTGCAGTACCTTGACTGTATTCTGTGTGGGGAGAATTGAATGTTGAGTTTTTAGGGCTCCCTTCGTGCTGACGCTCGGATGTCTCTTGTCTTTGTCGTGAGGCGCGCGCGCGAACGGACAGAGCATCTCTGCGACCTTCGACCTTCGACTCCTCCAAGTTTTCTGCTTTTGACTCGGTACGGTTCCCTCTTTGGCCCTACTCCCCCTCAGTCGCACTCTCTCGTCGACAGATCTGGAAAGTCGAGGTTTAAACGACATCGACTGGCGCAACTGCCGTGCTTCCGTCTCGACCACGCGCCCCTCCCTCCTCCTCGGAACTCTGCATGCTCAGGCCAGGCTTCTCGACCCACCCGACCGACGACCCAAACGCCCAGACCTCGACCCGCACCTCCCCTGCCGGCTCCCCACGCCTGCCCTCGACGCCTGCCATCTCCAGCAGCCGCTTCCAGACCACTCAGCACCCCCAATCCGCTTCCATCGCCAGCCAGGTCCGGACCACCGTCGACTCGCTCTTCAGCACGATGATGCGCGGCACAAAGTACGGCTCTGACCCGAGCGAAAAGGCAAAGAGCATCTTTGGCAGGGAGGGAACGCTTCTAGGTACGTCCATCGTCCGTCTTGTTCGATCGAGGGGGGAGGTTTCTCTTTTCGTCTTCGGAGGGAGGGAGCTAGCTCGTCGAACCTTGCTTGCAGCAGCAGCACTCGTTTGCTGCTTCCTCTCGTCTCTCGAGACGATCAAGGCGCTTGTCTTCTGGCCTCTGCCTTCCTTCGTCCGCTCAGTCGCTGTCAACGATTGCTGACTCTCCGCCGCTCACGTCGTCTCTTCGTTCCTGTCTCGTGCCTCACACGCGCGCGCGTCTACTTTCGCCTCGACCAAACTATCCAGGCTTCCCACCACGCCTGATCGCCTTCTTCTCCCTCCTCCTCTTCATCCTCTTCTTTACCGGCTCCCTTCCTTTTGGACACTCGTCGTCGTCGTCGTCGTCCGTCCACTCGCACCACGGCTTCACCCAGGCCCACCTCTTGACACCACACGACTACCTCAACGCGTCCCTGTCGGACCCGGCGCCGTTCGCGTTCTGCCCCGTCTACGGGCCCGGGGACGAGGTCGCGAACCGACGTGGCCAGACTGGCCTGCTCAAGAGCAAGATCCACACGGGTACGGGCGCGAGGATGCAACGGGTCGTCAGGAAGGCCCTCAGCGGCGCGCCGCTGACCATCTCGGTCCTAGGTGCTTCGAGTACGTCGTCCTCCCATCCAAGCTCGCTTCTCTCACTTCATCAAACTGACCATCATCATCTGTCTTCCGCTTTCTCCTCAGTATCGGCCTGCCACGGAGCAGGCGACGACCCCATCTCGGCCCGCTGCTACCCGTCCAAGTTCTTTTCGTGGTGGAACGAGTTCTTCCCCCACCCGGCGTCCGAGCTCACGAACGGCGCGGCCAGGAACGCCGACTCGTCCTACTTTGCCTTCTGCTCCGAGCACCACCTGCCCGACAAGACGGACCTCGTCATCCTCGAGTTTGACGCGGCCGATCCCAAGTGCGCCTGTCCTTTCTCTGCTTCTTTGGCATCCTCTATACTCAAAACCTCGAAATTGACCTCCTGCCCGTTTGCCCTGCTTCCAGCGAGCCCGAGTGGATGTCGCACTTTGAGCTGCTCGTCCGGTCGATCCTCGTCCGCCCCGACCAGCCAGCCGTGATCGTGCTCGGACACTTTGCCCCCCAGGTCCAGGCCCAGCACGGCTACGTTGGGCCCGAGCTCCTGCACACGATCGTGTCCCAGTACTACGACGTGCCGCATATCAGGTTCGTTTTCCAGACTCTCTCGCTGTCCCAGCCCTTCTTAGCAAGAAACGCCCGAACAGAAAGCTCACCTGCATCTACGTCCCTTCTTCTTCCGACAGCGTCAAGGGTCTGATGTACCAGGACTACATGAACACGCCCGAGGACGTCCGGAAGCAGTTCTACACCGACCCCATGCTCGCCAACGGAAACGGACACGACTGTGCGTCTGCTCTCCTCTCAGCAGACCACTCCTTCCGCGACTGACGCCTCTTCTTGTCTCTTGCCTCGCTCCCCAGTGATTGCCGACGTGCTCATCTCGTACATCCAGTCGCAGGTCTGCGTTGGCTGGGCCGCCGCGATGGGCCACGGATTCGACGTCCCCGTCGCTGCCGACTCTGCGGACGCGTCCGGTTCGGGCGGAGCGCACCTGCTCGGAGGTGTTGGTCTGCGCAAGGGCATGACGGGTCCTGGCCAGAAGGCCGCCGACGGCGAGTCGTCCACGGACCCCCACGCGGCCTATTACGCTGCCCTGCGCGTGCCGACGTCGCGCCTGACCGACCGCCCGGCGGACGTGCCTGCGTTCCGCGAGGTCGAGCCGTTCTGCGTGTCGGCCAACGACCTGATCAACCCGCTCCCGCCGAGTCTGTTCTCCGGCTCCGGATGGCACGCCCACCACCCGACCAACGTCAGGGATGCCGACGACCGACACTACTGGTATGCCGAGCAGCCGACGAGCAGGCTCAGGGTGCCCGTCAGGATTGGAGCTGGAGAGGTGCGTTACGTTTTGGGGCCTTTCTGCTTCGCCGAGTTCGCTTTCCCTGACATTTTGCTGATGCGAAACCTACATTCGCTTCTCCTGTAGGTCGGCATCTACTACATGCAGTCGGGTGAGGACAGCGACACGCCGCTTGGCAGTGCACTCTGCTGGGTCGACGACAATGTTGGTGGAGGCAAGGAGCTATACGGCACCGTCAGGGGCTCGCACGGCGAGAAGGCGACGTACGTTTCCCTCCTCCCGCTCTTGCCCAACCCTTTTGTGCTCTTCAAGGAACTGACAATTTGTCTTTCTTCTTGCTTTTCGACGCAGGTTGATGATGATCGACCGAGGTGTCGCCAAGGGCAGTCATTTCGTCGAGTGCCAGTTGATGGGCGAGGAGGGCAAGCCTAGCCCGCCCTTCAAGATCCTGTGCGTGTTCTCCCCTGCTCCTCTTACGACATCTGACTCATGCCGGCCCGTTTGCGCTCTTGCTGACGTCATGCTTCTCCTTTTCCTCGCAGTGGTATATTCACGACGTAAAACCATTCTCTCGGACAAACAACAAGAAAAAACTTCTCGTTTCTCCGCCCTTGGTCTCTCGTGATTCTCTCCTCCCTCTGCTTTCTCTCTTTCTTCTCCCGACTCCAGATAGACTCTTTCTCTCCGCTACCTACCTTCGCTCCCCCACCTTCGAAGTTCACCGCCCCCATCTCCTCCCTCTCCCCCCACCCTCTCTCCCGATTTTTCTTCTCGTGCAGCAATACAAAAATGCAGTCTTCAACTTCGCGCCTGTCGAGCAAGAGTCAGCGTGGTGCGACTCGATGAACGTCATCCTTTCCTACTCGTCTAAGCTCCTCGTTCACCTACCCAACGTCCACACCCTCAGCCTAGCCATACACCACAGCGTTGCGCGTCCCCGCGCCGCCCTTACCCCACCTCCACACCCTCTACCTTCCTTGGAGGTTGTCGCATGAAAACTGTCCTGCAGAGGTCGAAAAGGAAGTCAGGCTATTCATTCTCCCATGGGCTCGATCGACCGCCCGCCTCCTGCATGTCCTCAACAATCGCTCCAACAACCTCTCCATCCATTCTCTGGGCCAGCCCGGGTGCTGGGCCTCCACCTAGTGCCCCAATCTCGAGGTCATCGGTGACCTAGGTGTCGACTGGACGCACAAACTTTCCACAAGTTCGGAGCGCACATCTCGGCTGCTTGGCTCTTGAAGGAGTGTGAGCTCGACCTCATCGACAAGCACGGACGGACGATTGACTTATACCTCGGCGAGAGCGACATCGTCGTCAACTCGCACGACGACGAGGACTATCCTTGATACCACTATCCTTCTCACGCCCCTTCCTTTCGTCCTGCCCTCTTTCAATCTCGTGGACGCAACGATCAACGACCGCCTTCCCTCGCTCGCTCGTTCGCGTAAACTCTCCGTTGCCGTCTACCATGATTGCTGAGTCTTTACTCCTTTCGTATGCGCGAGAGAAGTGCAGAAGTCGTGACATGTACATCGAGGCCAGAAGAATATCTACGAAAACAGTGTGTATTCCCCGAAAAAACACCTCGTCTACTTCTTGTCCAGCCGTGCGCGTCGAGTGAGGCTCAGAGCTTCGCCGCCCTCTCGCTCGCTCCGTTCCTTCCTCGTCGACTCTCCATCCTCCCGACCTGAGCCTCGTGCACCTCGTCCGGCCCGTCGGCGAGTCGCAGCGTTCGGAGCGAGACCCACATGTACGCCAAGGGTTGGTCTTGCGACAGACCCTCGGCGCCGAAGGCTTGTATCGCTCGGTCGACCACGGCGAGGGCGACCTTGGGGACGGTGAGCTAGGGCGGAAAGGCGAGGGGCAAAGGTTGGTCATCAATGAGTCTGCGGAGGGTGCAGAGGGAGAGAGAAACGCACTTTCGCCAGCCCGATGGCTTTCATCGCCGCCTTCGCACCAACCGTGTCGACCTATCCAAGGTGAGGGAGAGTGTCAGACATCTCTACGGAGAACACTCGGAAGTAGGGTGAAAGAGGGGAGGGGACGCACTCGGTGAGCGGCGGCGAGAACGAGCAGCCTCGCCTGGTCAATCTCCGCTCGCGAGCGGGCGATGCCCTGCAGAACCGTCCCTGTCGACCCCAACCCAGAAGCGCCCGTCAATAGATGGGTTAGCCAGATTGATTGTCAAAGACATTGTGAGGAAGATGAGGCGAAACGCACCGTGCTCAACCAGCATCTTCCCAAATGTCGTCCTCCTAGGATCGTTGACCCGGTCGACCATAAGGTCAAGCGCTCGCTCGGCCATACCGATGCTCCTCATGCAGTGATGCAGTCGGCCCGGACCGAGTCGACCCTGCACAATCTGTCAGAACAACGAAACAAAAGGGGGGAGGGACGCTTTAGTGCGTGGACGGCGTTATCTGCGAGGCGGACTGAAACGCACCTCGAATCCTCGTCCCCAGCCTCCGATCAAGTTGGCCACAGGAACTCGGACGTTGTCGTAGCTGGAAGCGGAGAGCGGAGAAGTATGTCAGAGGTCTGGAGGCGTCTCGGGGCGAGAGAGAAGGAAGACGCGCACACGACCTCGCAGTGACCTGGTCGAAAAGCGTTTTCGAGTTAGTCTTCTGCCGCCAAATTATGTAGACGTAGAGCAAAAACGCACCCTCAGGTGCGTCGTCGTATCCCATGACCGACATTGGTCGCACGACCGTCAGCCCGCTCGCGTCTGTGGGGACGAGCACGATGCTTTGGCGCTTGTACGGGTCGACGTTCCACGGGTCCGAAACGCCCATGACGAGGTGGAACGTGCATCGGGGGTCGCCCGCACCCGAGATCCACTGTCAGAAGAGAGTCTGGAAGTCAGTAGTTGAACTCGAGAGTGAAGGAGGTGAAAGGCACGAACCCATTTCCTCCCAGAAATGACGATCTCGTTCCCTTCCTGTCGGATCGAGGTCGTGATGTTCCTCGCGTCCGAGCTGGCGACTACCGAAACCAAAGCAAGAAAGCCTGTCAGATCGATCTCACTGGAAGATTGAGTTGAGAGAGGGCAGACTGACCTCCCCTCTCGGTCATGGCGAACGCGCTCCTGATCTCGCCCGCGAGAAGAGGGCCGAGGTAGCGCGCCTTCTGCTCGTCGTTGGCGTACCTGGCCAGGAGCTCCATGTTGCCCGTGTCGGGCGCTGAGCAGTTGGTCGCCTGCGGGGCGATGAGGATGCTTCGGCCCATACTGCATAGGGACAGAGAAAGGGTTCAGGGTTGTCGCTTGGGAAGACGGACATGAGGATGGAGACTCACACTTCGGCTATGACGGCGTACTGCAAGTGAAGAGAAGAGTTCTAGTTAGTGCAGTGAACCTACCAAACGAGAAGCGGAGGGAGACGGACCTCCAGGTTGGTCAAGTCGACGCCCTCCTTGTAACCCGCCTTCCTGCTCAAGAACAGGTTCCACAGACCCTTCTCCTTCGCTCGTCGCTTGAGCTGACCCATGACGTCCGGGATCGTGCACCATCGTCCTTGCGAGGCCTTGCCCTTGATGCCGTTGACCTGGGCGTCGTACGTCTCCTCGGAAGGGATGCAGTCGGTCTGGTGCGGGTCGACAACATAGATGTCAGGACGCGCGGCATCTGTTGGCGTTCGTGCAGCAGAGAGGAAACGTACGTAGACAAACGATATGAGCCTCTCGAGGGTCTCCCTGGCGTACTCTGAGAAGTGGGGCTGGATCTGAGCGGTCCAAAAGGGAGGAGGAGGGTCAGGTCGGAGCTTCGGAGGGACGAAGCTGGGGTGAGATGATTGGACTCACGAGCGACCAAGCGGCCGGCGAGATGAGATCCTCGATCCTGGGTGCGGGTTTGTCTGGAGAGGAGGAATAAGTCTTGAAGCTGTCGTGCTGTGTCGGAGAAAGAGGCAGACGGTCAGCCATTTTGAACGAGGGCGTCCAGGGCAGAGCGTTGTCGTCGGCGGTGCGGGCCTTGGCCCAAGCAGTGAGCACAAGAAAAGCAGGGACTCACGAGATAAGCAGCGGTCACTGGCGTCGAGTGCAGCATCGAAGGCATCCTGGATATGTTGCTTGGGGATCTGGAGATGGTCGACGGGGTCGTTCGGACGACGCTGAACCGGACGGCGTCTTGGTCGAGCCGGACAACGAAAGTAATCGCCAGACACACCCACCTACCTTACCCTGCCCTACTCACTACCGACAGTCAGTATCTCTGGATGGGCACACTGGAGAAGGACTCGCTGACCAGCAGTGCCTGCCTCTTAGCCCTCCTAATTGTCCGCGCCATGCCCTGGTCGTCCCTCCCTTGCGAGCTGCGCCTGCAGGTGCTCGAGTCGGCCATCGCTCACGAACTCACGTCCTACGACGAACTCGAGTACGGCGGGCCTGCCTTCCAGGCCAGAGCGCACGCGGTCAGCCTAATCCGGAGCGTCTGCCACGAATGGAGGGTGCGTCTTGTCGGTCTCGTGCGCCTCGATGAGCTGGTGGAGCTGACTCTGCCTGCCCCGCCTTTCGTCTGACTTGACAGGACCTCTCGGACGAGTACAAGTCAATATCGACCACGCCTCCTCTTTGAATCGCCTTCTACCACTTTATCTCTTCTGTATCCATGGCCAATTGTTGTTGAAGCGCTCTCGAGTCGGTCTCTGCTGCGCACGGGAGGGAGCATGTCGAACGACAAGCTGCCCAACAAGCGCAAGACCCTAGAGATAGCTGCCAGGACACGATATCAGGAGAGAAGAATACTCTGGACGTCTACTTGAGAGTAGAAGAGTAGAAGAGAAAGGGGTGCTGTGTCCAAGTTGTGTGTTCATCTTGTCCAGCCCTGCGCTCTCGACTCTCGCTCTGCGACTGCCAACGACTACCCCGCCAACTCGCACTCCTCCCCGCTCTTCACGCCATTGAGTCGGTCGACTGGCCTCTCAAGACGGTCAATTCAGACGCGGACTCTAGCAAGTCGTATGAGACTCTCTCAGTGGCGCGGTTGGAGATTCTCACATACGACGAGTCAGATCGGCCGGCGACGTACTTCGGCTCTGGGAAGCTTTCAGTTTCAACGCCCTGTCTACCCTCTGTATCAAGGGAGAAGACTTACTGCTGGTAAGAATCCTAAAGAGTGGCATGCTCGGACGACTGCACCGCCTGCAAGACCTTCGTCTGGACTTCAATTGCCGCTTCCACTCGGGGGGACGACGACACAGTAGTCTTTGTCGCAGAAACTTCCGTCCTCGACTTCCTATTCCAAGGGCGACCTCATCAACACCTTCCACAATCATGTTTGAGGGTGGGACACCGAACAATGGGACTTCGAATTCTCGACCAACTTTCGTCTACCTCTGCCGAACGTCGAGCTCTTCAGCCTCTCCAACGACTCCCCTTTCCCGCAACTCTCACCTCCTCTCCTCCGCCTCTAAACCCTCTACCTCGGAGCCTTCGATGAATGTTTGGACGGCGGACCACCACTGGGGATTCGAGACGCACGTCGGCTCATGTCCATCTTGGCCAACCTCCGTGGGCCTTAATTAGAGTCGCACGACGATCGTACCCAATAGAGCAACACGACCACCTCGTCGCTAAAAAAGCTGGGCGACTGCTCCCTGAACCTGAGGGTTGATGGGTTTAAACGGGACATCGTCGAATACGCGTCGCTCGTCCTTCGGGACCGTGGTCTCTGCCTCATCGACCGAGTACGCAAGAGGCGCCCTCTCTCCTCCGCCTGAGTCATCGCCATCCCGACCCCCTCACTCTCGTTTTCTCTCTCCCTCTCCCTCTCAGTCTCAATCTCGCTCTCCCTCCCGTTTGGGCAGCCAGAATTTTATCCGATACGCATCGCCCGTTCTTGAGGACCGCGGACTCGCTCTTGTAGACCGAGTTGGCAGAAGGCCCACGCCTCCTTCCGCCTGGATCCCCCCATCGTCCGGTTCTTTCCAAAATCTCCTTGTATACCTTCTCTCGCCTCCACTCTCCAATTCTTAGCGGCTGCTTTCTCAAGTTCTCAAGATGCACCTTCATTCCTTACTCGTCTCTCTACTCGCTCGACGGGCAAGGTACGACGCGAAGCCTCATGTGATGTCTGGCAACCGCTCTACAACCGCCGCGTTCAACACTGGCAGACTGCCAACCCACAACCTCCTCCGATCCTCGCTGTCTTCCAACCCTTGTCGACGATGGAGCGATCGTCGCCTCCTCGAATTCTCCGGCTCGACCGACACGCGCACGTCTTTCTCTCCCGTCCGCAGGATCTTGTGCAGCTTGCGTCCGACGCCGCGAGAGTAGGGCAGGAAGAGGACGACTTCCCTCTCCGTCGCTGGGTGCGATGCGTTCTCCCAATCGGCGGGTGAGGCGGACGGTTGGACGATCCCGGACGACGAGTAGAAGATCGAGGGTGAGGGAGTCGAATCCCAGACAACGATGCCGGATGCGCCTGCCTCGCGCGCGACGAGCAGCTTCTGCGCAAATGTGCAGCCGCCCCGCTTGACGAGGAGGAGTTGGTCGTCTGTCGCTCGGACGCACAGCGGAGGGATGAGGTCGCAAGCTGTTAGTTGATCTGAGGGAGGGACGACCAGGCGGACTGGCCGAGAGCCGACGTAAAGGGCTGCCTTCTCCGCCGTTGCCGAGCGTGGAGAGACGATCCCACCGAACGTCGCCGCGCCAGCACTGAGAGTGTCCCAAGTCTGACCGTTGATATCGATGCGAAGGGAGACGACAGCGTCTCGGTCGTCCGTCTCGTTGGCGGGAGGGGGTGATGGAGGGGAAGGAGGCACAGCGGCGTTGAAGGATGCGACGACGCCGGGGTCCGTGATCCAGAGAGTTTGACCGGTCCGTAGGTTGTAAGGACCGACATGCGTGATGTCGTATCTGAGTTCCAGTACGAAGAAAGGAGGACAATCAATCGATTAGTCGCCGCCAGACAAACAGGGAGAGGTAAGGACTGACCCCGATCCGTCCATCCTTCTCGTCACTTTTGCCTTGATGTTCCGAACCTGCAACAGCTCCGCTCCTCCTTCGACCAGCTTGAGCTTGTCCTTTCCTGGCGACAGATCCTCCTTCTCCTCGACGGCGCCGAACATGACGTCCACCGTCCAGTGGTCAGCTTTCGCCAGGGAACACCACCCCTCTGGACTCTGCCACTCCTCGTCCTCCTCAGCATCTACAAGTTCGAGACCGGTAAGGAAACGCGCGAAGTCCCAGTCATTTCGTCTGAAGGCGGAGGAGTGAGGACGGCCAGGCCGGGCGTCAGCTCAGCTTGGGTTGACAAGGCAGTATGGAAGGCGAACCCTTTCACGCCGACGCTCAGTCCAACCGACGATTCTGTCCAGGCACACTGCAAGTTCTCGCCCTTCCGCAGCGCCCGACGAGTCGCCGACGGAGGCTTGATGAGGGTCCGAGGCAGGAAGAGCATATGTCCCTCCGTCGAGAAGACGGTGGCCGAGGAGTAGTCGTGCTTGTCCTACGCAATCAAGCGTGGTCGTCTGTAAGCCTTGACCGCGGAGGAGAGGCAGAAAGGGACTGACGGTATCAAACAGGAGGTAAAGATACTACATGGAGACGAAATGCAGATGGTGTCAGTCCGAGATCCTCGCTTGCGTTGAGGAGGGACTGACCTTGAGCGTCTCGCTGAGCGCAAAGCTCTCCATGCGGTCCAACCGTCCCTCATGCCCGTGCCCCAATCGCCACCCTGAGAGACCACACCCTCCCCCTTTACCGTCTTCAGGCAGCACCTTGCCCATCTCCTCAAGGTCTACCAAGATCTGCTCCCCGACCTCCAGGTAGAAGGGATCTTTTGTCGCCTAAGGAGAAGTCAAAGAGGTGTGACCAGGTCAGGAGCGCTTCGAGACCGGGTTCAGGACATGATGGCACGCACCAAATAAAGAAAGTAGGTCGACTCGACGAACTCTGGGCGGAACGGATAATCGAGGTTCTCGGCCTCCCTCTGTACGCAGTGGAAAGTCTCTGGTATGGCGCCGTACCGTCTCCAGAGGTTCCAGTCTGAGTAGAAAGCACCCTAGTCAGGTCGTCCTGAAAGGTGCGGTAGGCGTGGAAGACTCACAAACGAGATGCGACTTGGTCGCTGACTCGATGTCGCCCGCCATACTTTGCAAGCCTGGTAGAAAGGCAGCCAGCGAGCTGTAACCGCACAAGAGTCAGCAGCGCAAGTACTGACGTTCTCAACGCAGAGACTCACTCTACCGTCACACCGATCCGTTCGCCCGTCTCCAAAGCCGCCCCGCGATACTGCAGCACGCAATGATAAGGCAAGATGAGAGTCAGCGAGACTGTCTCAAAGAAATGAGAAGCAAGCAGAAGGAACGCACCCAGAACCCTGTCTCGTCTCTCACGAAGCTCATCACGGCCCCGTAGAAGGACTGGAAGACGTCATGATAGCTCTCCTCTCCGGTCAAGATGTAGGCCTGCAAAGACATAAGGCGAATGTCAACGACACGAGAGTATGGTAGAAAGTCGACGTGAGGCGCACCTTGAAAGCATATTCGAGGAACGAGTCGACCCCTGCTCCGACGTGAGAGACGAGCGGAGGGATCCACACCTGTTCGACAAGAGCGAGGGCGGCGCTGTCAGCGATTTGGAGCCGGAAGACAGATGAGAGACGGAAAGCTTACCCCGTTGTAGGCGTTGAGTGCGTTCCCTACCAGTCCCTTCTCGCTCCTCCTGTTCCAGACCTCCCAGAACGCCTTTGTCGCCGCCTGCTCGTACTCGGGCTTCCCCGTCAGCCTGCTCAGCAGGATCCACTCCAGCAGCAGACTCCCCGCACCGGCCGAACACGTCTCCATTGTCTCCCCCAGCTCGACTCCCTTACGGAGGTTGACCCGAGCGACGGGGATGCCCGTCGGTGTGCGGAACGCTGGTAGGAGTCGGTCGGCTAGGTCGACGGCGAGGTCGAGGAGCTCAGACCGATACCATGGTAGGTCGAAGCCAGGATGCGTCGGGTGGTCCGGAAGCGCTAGGAGATGAGTAGAGAGAAGTCCCCCGAGCACTCGGATGGTCTGTAAGAGAGTCGTTCATACCGTCAGTGCATGGTCTTCCTGGCGGTTCAAAGGGGGGAGAGAGACGCACCACCTCGAACACCTGCACCTTGGCGTCCTGATCGAACTGAACGTCGTCAATGATCCTCCGAACCGCCTGATCGAACCCTTCCTTGTCCCCCATCACTGCCAGCGTGTCTGCCACGTCGATGAGAGTCACTGGAGGAGAAACGTCGAGCGCAGCCAGACCAGACCATCACGTCAGGAACCCGTCCCCCAAAATCCCGAGATCAGCTCGTTCGGCAGAAGGCTGCGAGGATGGCAGAGAGAAGTTACGTACGAGAGAAGTTTCCGCAGACGTCGTTGACACTGCCTGCTTGCCCTGAGCCGGGTTGAAGGCCCTCGCAGCTGAGAGGCTTGAGCTCGTCCTGGGAAGGGAAAGCACACGCTTTCGTCAACACGCAGCCCCTCGAGTATAAGAGACGACGATTGCGGACGCAGGGCCAACGTACGAGAGGATAAGCGTGGTTCATGTAAGCTGACCAGCCGTGGTCGAACAGATCCTTCGTCCTCGCCCTCAGGCCGAGCTTCCAGTCGTGCAGCTCGTCCGCCCGATCCTGACGAGGCCGGCTGTCGTGCGCCTGGGCATTGACCGACCGCGCCGAGAGGAGAGCGACCGAGAGAAGGCCGCTGACGGCGAGCTGCAGGACGGTACGCACGGAGGCAAGGCCCATGTGAAGGGCGATGACTGGGAGGAGGTGATGGTTCAGTTCCGACGCTTGCTGCTGGCGGAGAGGCCCAAAGTCCGCGACGACGCGTGCACCCAGTGCACTTTTGACTATCGAAGGAGCAGCATCGAATCTCAAGAAAACAGGTGTTGAGAACTAAGTAGTAATAGAGAGAGGGTATTCAAGGATTGAAAGAAGGGAGTCTGGGAGGCTGAGGGAGACAAAGCTCATGCTTCTTCCCGACCCTGTCGATGAGTGCGAGTCCTCGGTCTTGAAGGGTGAAGGCAAAAGACTCGACGTGGGACATCAGGAAGGAAGGTCGGCCGACCTTCTCATGCGCGCAGTGCAGATGGCATCCTCCCAGCTCCTTGAGTGCTGGCGTCCTCTTGCTGTTCCAGTGGCCACGATCAGGCGTTCCCGTGGGCCACCCGTAGAGGCTGGCGAAGATGGTTGTTAGTCGGCCGGGGGTTGCGATCCAGCGAGGAAAGTCCGGGTCGTCATCGTACTCGGAGATGTCGAGCGTTCCCAGGTATAGGACTTGGAGACGGAGGAGGAGAGGAGACGGTCGCTGGAAGAGGGAGTCGTTGAGGAAGCTCAAGAACTCGACGTTCGGCAGTAGAGTGGGTCGTCCGAGAACGCCAACCTCCTGATATCATCGCAGAAACTGAGAAGGTGAGAGTGGAAAATCTTGAGGAGGTTGCCCTTGGCCGCGAGGAAGTCCAGGAGGGCATTCTGAGCGATGACGGCGGTGCGGTTGGACCCCGCCAACTCGCAATTAATCAAAGAAGTCCACGCGAAGGAAGCCGACCAAGAATGCCGTCCCGAAGGAGTCCGGCCAGTGGGCTGTATTCCCCCTTCAGACACAGGGTCGAGAGGGCGTCGAAGTCGAAAGGTTTCCAAAGGCGAAGGACGTGGTCGGTCGGCGTGAAATATTTGTCTATGGTGATCTCCAGCCTTGAGACAGACAGAGGCACGCACTGCCCGCCGACCTGCTCCTCCGAACCGTTCCCATGTGGCGGCCATTGTATGGACTCAGAGGTTTGGAGAGCAGGTAGGAGGAGAAGTTGGCGGAGGATGTGGCGAGGGGTCCTGTATCGGGAGGAAGGTGGACGTGGCGGACAAGAAACGCGAGAGAGGGCTGGTTGGTTAACCTTTTAGGGTCTTCGACAGGGTTCTGCGAGTGTAAGGGGCAGGAGAACTTGTTCAGGGCCTATTCGGAGGGATACGGGGTCGAGACAAGGCGGGGACGGACGGCTTTTGACAACTTCCGGCCAAGCTCGTCGAGACCTCAGGCCTGATAGTAGTACTACAACATGCTCTTTGAGTGTTCCTGTAAGTAACAAGCATGTCAGATGGAGTCTTGCGATGAAATTAGCAAGTAGGATGACGATTATTCCACTGGGAGCAGATGCTCAACGTCCTTCGTCACGCCTTTAGGCCCATCCGATGGTACTTCGTCAATACCCAGCCCACACGCCTCGGCAGCGGCTTCCAGCACCATTCTTTGCACCTCTCGAGGAAGGGCGTGCCAGGTCATCTTGAGGTCGAGGGGAGGGAGGAGAGAGGAGGGGCGACCTGGAGCGCGCGTCGAGCGAGGAGAGCACGCGTTTCTTGCCGGACGAGCGACCGAAAGACCGAGAGTCGACGTGGAGTAGATAGGACCGATTTTAAGGGCGAGGGTTAGGGTTAGAGTTAGGGTTAGTAGCAGTAGAGTTCAAAGAGAAGGTCTGGAGAATGAGTGGTCGTTGGCAGTAGCTGACGACGAGCGAGTCGAGGCTGTAAAAGATGGACGGAACAAACTCGCACACATGGACTCCTTTCCTTCTACTCTTCTACTCATTACACGCCCAGAGTAGTCTTCTCATCTCTCGTGTCCTAGCAGGTGTCTCTCGAGTCCTGTGCTTGATAGGCAGCTCGTCGTTCAACCTCGTTCAACCTGCCCGTCTACAGCGCGCAGCAGGACTCCGTCGCTCCGTCCGCGACCCTCGCAGAGAGACTTCACATCTGGAGAGTGCAGGCATGATGATACAAGCGGCCAAGCCAGCCTAGGTGTGATAAATCTACAAGGACAGAGAAACCAATACAGCAAAGCAGCCGTCTAACCCCTGTGCGTCGAAGGCGTCGGCCAATGTAGCAGGAACCCTCGCTCTTCCCTCACGCCGAACAGCCAAACCATCCCCGCTCCTTCTCCACCTCCGCTCGTGCTCTGGACCCAGGCGTCCCGCAGTTCGTCTCGGACCATGTTCATGTACCCCTGAGCTTGACCCTGAGTGTGCCCTTGACCCTGCTGGTGCTTCTCCTTGACGATCTTCCACGCCGCGGCCGACGTCGAGTCGTCCTCGTCGAGCCAGGCTGTGTCGAGCGCCATGTGCGAGAGGACCGCCGCCGGAACATCTACCGCGAAGAGAGGGAGCGGAGAACGGGCGAGCGCGAGGAACGACCGGGCCTTCTCGTACCATAGCGCCTTGGTACCGTGTCGGAAGAGCTTCTTGTGGGATCCCTTTGAGTCTTTGATCGGCTTGTCCGACGGCAGCAGCAGTCGGACAGGGTCAGGCCCGCTCAGTGCCGCACTCTTTCCGACGGCTTCGACGGCGGACGGCAGCAGATGAGGGACGGCGGGCGTGGCCAGAGTGTCAATCCGACGTTGGTCGCCGATGTGCTGGCGCAGGTACGCGAGCAAGTCTTCGCGGTAGACGTCCTCCTCCGTTCGTCGCAGGATGGACTTGACCTTGAGCAAAGGACGACCCTTTCCCTTGGTGATGACGAGGAAGCTGAGAAGGGGCAAGTGCGAGAGGGTGTCAGCTCGTAGACAGGTCGACGCTGGTTGAGATGTGCGAAGAGGATTTACAGTACTCCCTGCGCCATGCATTCCGCCGTCACCTCCTGCGAAGGAGAAGGACGAAAAAGCGTGAGTCGCTGATTACAGGAGGCAAGGAACGAAGGAGGGAGGGACAAACCTCGAGACTCATGTCCACAGCATCGTCGTACATCAAGTCGGCCCTACAACCCGCACCCCAAAGCTCGCCGGCAATCTCCACCCGATCCTCCATCGACCCTTTACTCGTCTGGCCGAAACTTCCGATGTAGACGTCACAGCGCCGGGGAGCATGACCGAAGGACCGAGCCTCCTCGTTCTCGAGGTTGAGCAGCCGCTTGCCTTCGGCAGACTCGAATCGGCCTACCAGGTAGGTGATCTTCTCCAGCGCGATGTGCATTCCGACTAGGTTGGCCTTGGGGGAGATCGATGTGTTGGTCTCCGGCAGTCGAAAGTGTTCGACAACGTTGTCGTACCTGCGGAGGAGGACAGCAATCAGTGATCTGAGCCGAGAAGAAAGTAGAGGTGGCATCACCTTCCACCAACAGCCAGGACCTCTCGCTTGGGAGACTTTCGAACACACTCAATGAGCACACCAGATCGAAAGAAGCGGTGCGAGAGCGTGGGCTTGAATACGATCTTCCTCCGGACGCCAAACTTGGTGGCGAGGTGGATGACCTCGGCGACCTCTCGAGTGGCCTTGCGCAGTGCAGCCGAAAGCTGAGGAAAGCGATGGCAGAGGAGGGCGAGACCAGCATCCAACGTGTCTGTTGACGGTCGCGGAGAAATCACAGGTCAGATTTCAAGGAGACAATAGTGCGAGCAGTCCGAGCAGAAGCACCTGAAACCGCCCACTTCTCGAGGTAGTCCGAGGCAGACCGAGCGAGACCCAGCTTCCCTCGCACGTGAGGGAAAGTGACCTTGCCTCCGATCTCTCGCAAGACGTCGCAAACCTCCGTGCGTTTACTCGAAGGGATGCGCTCCAGCATGAGCTCGAGGACTGAAGGGGAGATTAGAGTCAAAGATTTAGTTGCGGTCAAGAGAGAGAGAGAGCAGGCTTGAGGGAGATCTAACGCACCGGAGATGTGCGAGATGTGGAATTCCCATTCTCTCTCCGCCAGACCAGTAAACGAGTCGAGAATACGGTCCAGCACAGAGATGAGTTCTGCCTCAGACGCCATGGACCGGACGGGAGATAGAATGTCGTAGGCTAAGTGGAAAGGGCCCAAAGAGGCGTCAGAAGTTGGCTACGAAGGCTGGACTGCGATCAGACCCACCAATCTCTCCGAAGGCATACGGTTGCCCACCAGCAGCGGACTCGCGGTAGCTCGAGCCGATGTGGTAACGTTTTAGACGTAAACGTTTGGTGCGGGCGATGTGGCGTGCAAAGGCTGAGAAGATGTGAGACGTCAGTTCGTTGCATCAGCTGCCGCAGAGAGGACGACAAACTCACTAACAAGACCGTCGTACGGCAGCTCGACCAGTTGACCCTGTCGGTTGAGAAACCTGGCGCCTGGCTCTCGTCGGAAGCTCAGGAGCTCAGTGACAGGGAGGAGTGGGGGAGGCTCGTAGTCGATCGCTCCGTGTCGGCGGAACAACTCGATCAGCCGCTCCTTGACGAGAGACTCGTACACTCGGTGCTCGCGGTAGTCCTGCGCTGGGTCGTCAAAGGTGTAGTCCGAGACGGGATCGGGCATGTCTGGGATCAAGAGAGTCCGTTAGCTAAGATTCTTTCGAGGTAAGGTGGAGAGGATAGAAGACGTACGAGAGAAGACGTGATCGAAGAGGACGGGGTAGCGAGTCGATGTTGGATTGCCGAAGGTTCGCACTGAACGGCTCAGATGGTTGTCAGGGCCGGACCAATGTTGGAGGAGGGAAGACACTCACAAGCCTCGGAGAAGTACTCGTCCTCCTTTACTGACGGCAGCAGTCCGCTTGTCAACAGATTCTAGAGAGACATAATCAAGCCTCGGTCAGTTGAGTGGCTCTCAAGTGCGCGCAGGGGAAGAACTACTTACAATAGCCCTGGGTCGCTTGGACGGTTCGTGCTGCAGCAACTGTTGGATGATCTTGGCCTGCTGAGACTTCGACGCGGGCCAGCTGGACGGGAACTTGATCTGAGGACTTCTCAGGTCGCGGAGGAGGAACGCCCGCTCCATCGCCGTCTCGAGAGGGAAGCACATTTCGAAGAAGATAACACCGAGCGAGTAGAGGTCGGCCTTGTCGTCGTATCGGCCGTCCGAGCTTCGACTGGTGGTGGACTCGACCTCGGGGGCGATGTAGAGCGACGTTCCGATGCCCGAGGTCAAGTCGAGCGAGCTGTCCATCGGCTTGAGCGGGGTACCCGCTTGAGGCGTGTCCATAGGAGCGAAATCGGTCGCTGCGAGGCCAAAGTCTCCGATCTTGATACAGTTCTGCAAGAAAAAGGTCCGTCAGTACGCACACACCTCAAACTCTACCAACGAGTAGGCGCACCTCATGGTCTGAGCAACACAGAGAGATTGGTATGTCAAGCGTCAGTGAGCAGTTATAGAGGAGCGCGAGGGGAAGCAACTCACCGACAAGAAGATTGCTGGGCTTGAGATCTCGATGGACAATGCCCAGAGACGCCATGTGAACGAGAGCCTCCAGAATTTGCCTGAAAAGTCTCCAGCTCTCGTCCTCAGACAGGCCACGACCGATCGCCTCCTTGAGAGTTTGGTTCTCGACGTACTCCTGTAAACGATGAGGGTGGTCAGCACCAAGAATGACAAACCTCAGGCGAGATGAGGAACCTACCATCTGAATGTAGAGCACTCTAGACCCCCATCCGGCGGCACTCAGTCCGGAGTTCTCCAAGTCACCACTGTCCTCGACCTCTCGACCAACCGCCTTCCTCAGCAAGCGCCCTCGTCCGTCCGAGGACTTTCGTCGACGCGCAGCCTCCACTTTCGACCGACTGCGCTCCTCCTCCGTGCTGTCCTCCGTTGCCCCGCTCCTCGTCCCGTCGCTCTCACTCGCGCTTGGGCTGGTGTCGTCGTCCGAGTCCTCCTCGTCCTCATCGTCATCCCCGAAATGGATCCGAGGAAAACTCAACGACCGACTCTGCTGTCCGCCTCGAATCGACAAGAAGTCGATGTCGTCTGGCTGGAACTTGAAGCCATCAAAGCCGAGGAAGGGGGAGGGAGAAGAGGTCGATGGGCTGTTGACGTTCGAGTTGTTGACCGAGGACGCTTCCGTCAGGGAGGAGACCGACGAAGTCATTGCCGACGAGTTCGCAGTAGGGTTGGCATTGTCATGGGAGTCGACATGAGCTTGAACCTGGACCTCGGGTGGAGGAGCGGTTGTTTCGAGCCAGCAGGTGTAATACCTGGAATGTGACAGCAAGGTTATCAGCACCGGTCAATGAGGCCGACAGATAGAGAGGAGTACGTACCTGACGATGAACTGATGGTTGAGACGACTGAGAGCGTTAACTTCCCTGAAAACCTTCTGCTCGTTGTCTTCGGGTCGCAGCTTGATCTTCTTGATCGCGTAGAACCTTCCGTCCAGCTTGTTCTTGGCCTTGACGACCTTGCCGAAACCGCCCTCGCCTAGGAACTCAACCTCCTCAAAGTCGGCCTGGTAGCGCGAGACGAGACCGTAAGGGGCTGGCTGAGGGTGCTGGAAGGACCTCCCTCGAGTCGGAGCGGAAAGGAAGGGGTACTGGGGCGCTTGGAGGGTTCCGGCTGCGTGCACAGGATCACCGAGGACACCTGCTCCCCCGTCTCGACCTCCTCCTCCACTACCACCGCCGGGCGTCCTGAGAACCAGCGCCTTTGACTGGCCGTGCGTCTGACCATCCCCCATGGCCGCACCGCCACCAGACCTAGACGCACCCGGGTCGGACGATCCGACCATGCTGCTTTGGCTGTCGACGTCGGCCTGCGAGAGCTTCATGATAGCTGTTTGAGCGGTCCAGCGTTCCTTTCCGACAGGGTGGAGCATGCCCCGCAGGACTTCTTGCAGAACAGGGGGGATGTAGAACTCATCTGTTGGAAGTGGGCAGTTCGTCAGTCCTGTCTGGACTCGGCGCCGAGAGGAAGAAAGAGAGAGGATGCACCTGAATCGAGAACGGCTTCCAAATTGGCGTACCGGTAAACGACATCCGTCCCGACGAGCATCCTGAGATAGCAGACTCCCGTGTGCCAGATGTCCCTCTTGTGGCCGAACGCGTAGCCCGCATCGATCTCGTCCGGACTGAGCCAGTTCCAGGGCAGACGCTCGCCTTCGTTGGAGTCGCCTCGCACGGTCGGTGATGAGGAGGCGAAGGTGGACGTGGGTAGGAAAGGGTTGGAGCGGTCCAGGTCGACGATCCGCCGTCGGAAGAAGGGCTCCGCCAGCCGAGCGCCACCAAATGAGGTGGTCGAAAGGACGATGGTGTCAAGCGAGATGTCTGTTGACGATGGATACTGACTTAGTCTTTGATCTACTCGTTATGCAACTCAGAGAAGGGAACTCACCATCATGAGTCAGTCCGACTCCTCTCAAGCTCTCCAGTCCAGCCAGAACTTGAACCAGATGATCCCTTGCCACCCCTCCTTCGAGCCTTCCGCATACCCGCATCACACCCCGCAGCCTCTCTCCTCGTCCGACGCGCTCCTGCAGGATCGCCAACCTCCTGCCGCCGCCTCGAGGGAGGGTGGCCAGCTTGGCGCCCAAGATCGGGATGATCCCGCCGGCCGAGTTGGTCGAGAGCGTCGACAGTTGCTGCAGCGTCTTGAAGAGCGAGTGGAGCTTGGCCAGTCCCTGGGGCGAGGCGTAGTGGCCCGTCGAGGGAAAGTCGACCGTGAAGACGCTCAGGTTGCTCGCGACCGTGCCCATCTCATCCACCCACCCGAGGTCCTCCATCTCCGACTCGTCCGACGGCAGAGCAAGGAACTCGGACCAGAGCTTGAACTCTCGCCCTCCGAGCAGCTTGAACGTCATCTGAGGGCCGCAGGCGAGGTCGCCCGAGGACGAGGCCGATCCGTCCGACGGAGGGGCGAAGGAGACCTCGGACCATGGTGCGCTGCTGTTCTCGTCTGTGAGAGCGCTGCTTTCGAACGGACCTCCTGTCGAGTCGGAGGCCTTGCCGTGGGGGGTCGACGACAGCCGCGACTGCTGCAGCTTCTTGACCTCGGACACTTGGTGCGACAGGGCGGCTTCCCTTTCCCGAGAGAGTCGAAGGCGAAGGTCTCGCGCTTCCTTTTCGAGCTCCTTGGCCGCCTAGAAGAGAGTGAGAAATGAGATGCGCAGAAGTGAGGTGTCAGAGCCGGTGAATCTTGTGGAGAGCGGACGTGTAGGCCGAGTGAGAGAGACGCACCAGTGCCTTCTCCTCCTCCCGCCGCCGCACGACCTCCGCCAGACTCTCCTTGATAGCCTCCCCTTTACCCATCCCCTCTACCCCCTTCTCCTTTTTGACCTCAACCTTGGACAGGCGGTCCTCGACGAGCGAGGCGACGTTGAATATGACGACCTCGGGCAGCTGCGAGTGCGCGAGCTGGGAGGCCTCCTTGAGGATCTGCGGCAGCAGGTGGGCTGGCAGGAGGGGAGACGGAGAAGTGAAGGACAGAGCTGGTGGCGAGCGAGGGTACATCTTGGGGTACTGCAGGTCAAAGGAACGAGAGGTTAGAGGACGAGTCAGGCCCAGAGCGGAGTCGAGGGAGAGCGAGTCACGAGCTCAGCAGGAAAGAAAGCGCACCTTGACGACCAGGACGACGTGAACTCTCTCGTCTTCTCTGGACTTGAGCCTCAGGCCGTACTCGTCCCCTCGCTTCTCCTTGTCCTTACCCCACGCCCGGGGCGCGTTGGGCAAAGGGTCGACGAGGAAGTCGTGCCCGTAGATTGACCGCAGCACGTCAATCTCGGTCGTCTGGAGCTCGAGAGGCGAGGAGACCGACATCGCTCAGACGAATAAGTTGATTCGTTGCTGTGTCTGATGTTGTTGAGCCGATGGAGGGCTGATTGGAGGGTAGTTAAGCACTTGAGTTTGGGGGGGGGGGGGGGGATTGGCGACGACCTGGAGGAAGGGGGTTTCGAGGACTTGGAGAGAGGGCGGGCGAGGCGACAAGGAGCGAGCTCTTTCTTGGTGAAAGTGCTTGCGTCTGAGCCTGAGCTCGTGCTTCAGGCGGCCATCTGCTAAGGAATTTGTGGGAAAGTAAGGGTGTGAGGGGTGAACGATGGTCGGCGGACGAACGCAAAGGGGCTGCTGCTGCTCCCTTCAAGGGGCAACCCCGTGCTCGGGCACTTTCCCCTCGCTTCGGGGATCCTGGAATTTCAGGCTGACAGTCGCCCGAGCACGCCGAAGCAGACGAGTTATCCATACGGAGTGGCCATAGAGAGCAAAAAAATCAAACATGGTTGGGGTCTACGTGCGTGTCGGACGACCCCCCAAGAGATGGCTACGATCACAGCGGCGGGACAGCCAGCAGCTTCCCTTCCTGCTCCCTGCCCTTCTTCTTGTCCTTGCCAAACGCAAGCTCGAGACCCTCGTCCTCGTCATCCTCGTCGCAGCATTCGCACCCGTCCCCGCTGCCGACGTCTTCGTTGGCATCCTCGAACGCGTCCTTGTCCAGTCGGCGGGGAATGAGCGCCGGCGAGCGCGTGCCGAGCGGCGACCGTGTGCGGGTTGCGGACGACGACGGAAGTTGCAGCAGGTGGGGGGAGGGAGACCCGGACGAGAACGCTGGTGGTTCGGGCGACGGGGTCGCGCGGACGGGTGGGGAGACCAGGCCCGACGTGGCAGGCGCAGACGACGACGGCGGCGTCTCCGAGATCCACTCTTCCGGCTGGCCGAGAGGGGTCGACCCGACCGTCGCTGTCGAGCCAGAGTTGGCCGACGTGTGTGACTCTTGCCTCCAGCCGCTCGAGTCCAGCCGCCAGCCGGGACCGCCAAAGCCGTCGCTCGTGGGGTCCAGGTAGGTCGTTGGGCGCGAATAGCTGCTCCCCCTCGACGGCCGCTTGCTGTACGAGCCCGAGGCGATCGAGGAGGACAACGACGCGGACCGATTGAGGGGCGGCGTGGGTTGCTGACTGACGGCGTCCTTGTCCTTGTCTTTGTTCCTGAGCGAGGAGAGGAACGAGTGCTTGGATGACAGCGTCGCGCTCTGCGCCCCGCTCGAGCGTGGGCTGAGGCTGTCGGCGCGCGAGCGGACACTCGTCGACGAGCCCGACCGAAACAGCTTCTGCTTGATCTTGGTGACCGTCCGCTTGAGCTTGGCCGACAGCGTCTCCGTCAGCGCCTTGTCGACCTCGTCCCGCGTCACGCTCACGAACGTGTCGTTGTTCGGGTCCGTGAGCGTCAGCCAGTCGCGGGCGTTGTCGACCCCTCGGAGGACCCACGGATGGCGCTGCAATGATGGGAAACCCCAGAGGAGACTGATGATCAGCAACCCCTTTCCGGTCTGCAAAACCAACAAAAGGTACACACCTTGACCTCCTCCAATCTGATCCTCTTCTCGGGGTCCTTCTCCAGCAGCTTGTCCAGCAAGTCGCCCAGCTCCTTCTCCTCCGGCCTTACCCCTTCCCCTTCCCACGACCGTCCGCCCGTCCGAACGTGATCGCTCCCCGCCACGTCGGGCACCTGGTAGTCGTCGTTCGGGATGACGCCAAACAGCGCAAACTCCGAGTGAGCCTCAAACGGCACCTTGCCAAACAGCAGGCAGTAGAGCGTCACGCCGAGCGCCCAGACGTCGATGGCCTTGGTGATCTTTGGCCGGGCAACTCTCGGGGACTGCGATTGCGTCGTCGGAGTGAGCAAGGGGGAGGGTGTTGGTCGGTGGAAGGAGGATGAGGAAGAGGAGGTGGGTCTCGATCCCGGGCGGGTCGAGACGGCCGACGGGCTAGAGGAGATGGACGGGCGTCCGCTGCCGAGGCGGGCAAAGAAGGAGCTGCCGCCGGAACCTCCCCACGGGTGCTCGTCTGTTGCTGGTGGTGAGTTGATGGGTGTCGTCGCGATCGGCGTCGTGTCTCCTCCGTAGCAGAGTTCGGGCGCAAAGAAGGCTGGACTGCCTGCCGTCTTGGCCAGGGCCTCCTCGTCGAGCATCGTGTAGGCCTCGCCAGCCGTGACGGGGCTGAGGATGCCCTCCTCGCGCGGTAAGCGTGACGCCTCGTCGTCCTCGCCGGCCGATGCCCGCTGGAGGACGGAAGAGTAGTGCGAGACACCAAAGTCCGAGATCTTGACAGTCGAGTGGTTGGCAGACCAGAGCAGGTTGGCGGGCTTGATGTCTCTGTGGATGATGCCTTGGTGGTGCACTGGTGGCCGCACAAAGAAGTACACGCAAGTCAGCAGACGTCTCCGCGTGAAATGAAAGAGAGGACGGTGACACACAGTACTCCAGCCCTAACAAGATGTCGATGAACGTCGCTCGAGCTTGCTGCACGGTCAGGATCGGTTGGTCGTCAGGCGTGCGCCACTTGACCTCGCCTCCCTTCATGTACTCGAAGACTGGCAAGCCCAACAAAATACAAAGTCAGTTGCGCCCTGTTGGTGTCGAAAGCCGGACGTTGTGTGACGTACCCAGAAAGATGTACTTGTTGCTCTTTGCGTCGATGACCTCGCGGAGTCGGACGACATTGTCGTGCCTAAGCTTCTTGAGGATGGCGATCTCCTTCCTGAGCCTGCAGACACAGCGAGCACGACCCGAGTCATAAGTCAGCCCATTGGTTCAATACAAGCCAAACGAGGGGAGAAGACGTGAACGCACTTGTCTTCCTTGACGTCCTGGGCCGACGCTGGCGACGGCTTGCTGCTCGACGAGAAGGCGGCCAGCTTCTTCTTTGCCTTGCGGTTGATGATTTTGATGGCCTGCCCACGTGAACCCAAACCGCAAGAAGACGCCGTCAGTCTGACTGCCCTTTGTTCGCAGTCAAGCAGACCAGAACAAAGGAGAACGACGCACCCAGTAGGACCCGTCCGTCTGGTCCTGGGCGAGGCGCACCTTGCCGTGCTGGCCCCTGCCGAGCTCCTCGAGAATCACATACTGGTTCACGACAGTCCGGCCGGTCGCCTCATCTTTGCGCTTGTCGAGGATGTTTGTCTCCTTTCTGGTAGGTGGGGAGCGCAGGTGCAGGCAGGGCGGGGGGAGCCGACACGGGTGGAGGAGGAAGGCGGTCGGTGACGAGGACGGACGACGAAGCATTGACAACGAGGTTGCGGGCAAGAGAAAGGACACAACAGGAGAAAGAGCTTATGTGAGCGAAGAAAAGTCTTGCAAATCAACCAGCCGGACGAAGAAAGGGCAGCTCACGGGCTGGACGACAGGAGCGAGGACGAGGACGAGGCCGAGGGCGACGAGTGCGCGAGATGGGTGGCCATGCGCAGTCTGGCTTGAATCGGCGACGTCGGAGGGTGTGGCAAGTCAGGCGCAGTAGTCCGATTAGGGTGTAGCGAGTTTGGGGGCAGTCGCTTAGTTGATTGTGTGCTGCGAGGAGTTAGGGGATCTGGAGCAACTGAGATTGAAGTGTAAGTTGGGTCTGGGGGAAGTCTTCTCCGCCCGACAGGCCCCAAACGTCAGAGTGCGAAATTACAGGAACCCAGAGTGGGAGCACTCCTTGAGTTGGGGGTTTGAATTAAAAGTGCAAGTGCAGTTTAGGGTCTCTGCTGCTCGCTGGCTGGGCCCTCGCTTTTTCGCAAAGACCTGTTCTCTTTTTCTCCTTCGTGTCCTCCTCCCCCTTCTCTTACCCACTCTCCCCCCACCCGTAAGTCCCACCCATGCAGTCGTGCAGGAGATCCAGACGCGAGCAGACCACTGAGTCCTACTGCTCTTTTTGTTGCGTTGCGCTGGCTCTCTCCCTGCGGCCACACCGGTTCTTGCCCTCTGCCAACTTTCGACCCTACCGCCATTGGACGACCTTCTCCAGCTCCCCCCCACTCCTTCTCATTCAAGATGTCTGACGCTGAGCACGAGGTTGACTTCGTTGGTGGTACGTCCGTTTCAAAACGTGGTCTTGGGACGGAGGGAGGAGATCCGGCAGGAGCTAGAGTTGGGGGGAAAATTGGCTGGTCGCTCGCGCTGCAGGGAAGGGCTAGGATGCCTTCCACTCCTGAGCAGGTTTGCTGACATGTCCGTCCTTCTGTCTCTCAGGATCCGCCGGTGCTTCCGACCGATACCCTATCCAGGTACGTCGTCTTATCTTGCTGCGTGCGCCGGGGAGGGGGGTGCTTCAGAGGGTCGGTCAGACGAGCAGGAGCGGTAGCTCCTTGGGCTAGAGATCTACTCAACCTGAGCAGCTGCCGACCCGCCGTCTGGCTTCCTCGTCGCCCTTCTCTCTCTGAAAGGGCTTGGCAGAGTCGTTCCGGGTACCATCGTTGGCAGTTACTGACCTCTTTGCTTTTCTCATCTTTTTTTCTCCTCGCTCTCGCAACTCGCCTCGTTTCCTCGCCGCCTTCCCTTCCCCACCTACCAGTGTTCTGCTCTCCGAAAGGGAGGACACGTTGTCATCAAGGGACGACCCTGCAAGATCATCGACATGTCCACCTCCAAGACCGGTAAGCACGGACACGCCAAGGTCCACCTCATCGCTACCGACGTGCGTATTTCTTTTCTCCTCCCCTCAAACGAGTTCTCTCCCGTGCCAGTTGCACACAGGACTGACCTTCGTGCTCGCTTCGCCTCTGCATCGTGCCTCGCGCAACAGATCTTCACCCAGAAGAAGCTTGAGGACATCTCCCCCTCGACCCACAACATGGAGTCGCCCATCGTCACCCGAACCGAGTTCCAGCTCGTCAACATTGACGACGGATTCCTCAACCTGATGGACGACGACGGAAACTCCAAGGACGACGTCAAGGTCCCCGAGGACAAGCTCGGCAAGGACATTGAGGAGGCTTTCGAGAACGGCAAGGAGATCGTCGTCACCGTTGTCAACGCCCTCGGTGAGGAGATGGCCCTTGCCTTCAAGGACGTCACCAAGAACGTGAGTCGCTCCTGCCTTCCTTACACCCCTGCGTCTTCGCCAAACGCCGAATGAACCTCCTTCGCTGACTGCCTCGTCTCCTCTTTGCATCTGGCTTTGCAGGACTAAACGCACCCTCCCACCTTTCCTCTCCACGTCTTTTCCTTCTTCGTAAACCCTCCCCTCAAAAGCCTGTAGAGAAACCGCCAGGGAGTGTTTTCGCCCTCCTCTGCTTGTCGTCTTTCAATCGTGTTTTGCCATCCCCACCCTCTCCCCCATCCTCCCTCCCTTCTTTAACTTTCGACCACCCCAGGGATCTATGAGATCACACCAACCAATCGAAGCGAGCATCCTGAGATCAAAGCGAGAGTCCCTGCGAAGACGCGTACCCTTCGGAAAATAAACATGGAGAGGCTTTTGACTCTGCCGGATGTTGCGATCGCTTCTCGTCGTGCGCTGGCTGCGTGGTGTCTCGCCCAGCCTCTCCCTCAACGCCCTCCTTGAACGACGCCCTGACCTCTCTCTCTCTGGGAAGCTGGCCTTCTGTTCGTTTTCCCATCTCTCCTCTCCAGTAAACTCACGCCTCCCGGCCTGGCTCAGCTCTTGCTCTCGACGGTCGCCCGCCTGCCTGCTGCCTTCGCTCGGCCCATCCGGTCCAACCTCGGCAAGGAAAGCCTCCCTAACCCCCTCCGTCAACCCTACTCTCCCTCCCTCCCATGCCAGCTCCCCTAGGCAGCTTCTCCAACCGGCGCTACGCCCTCGTCATCGACGCCGGCTCGTCCGGCTCGCGCCTGCAGATCTACTCGTGGCGGGACCCAAAGTCGGAAAAGGCCGAGCTGCTCTCGTCTGTCGTCGCCTCGTCTTCGTCGTCGTCGTCCTCGACCGCCGGCAAGGACAGCAAAGGTCGACTCAAGGGCAAGGGGAAGGCGCAGGCGGACGCCAAGGTGCTGAGGCGGCTGCCGAGGGTCGAGAAGGGTGTGCAGGGTGGGACGGGCGAGTGGCAGAAGAAGGTTGAGCCAGGTCAGTCCCTTTCCCCTTTGTCCTCATCCCTCACATCCCCCCCCCCCCCGCAAGGACGTCGAGTCGGGTTACTGACAGGTCTGACTTTCATTGGGTTCGCAGGCATCTCGTCGCTCGCCAACGCACCCATCTCGGTCCAGGCGTCGTCGGCATACCTGGCCCCGTTGATTGAGCACGCCCTCTCGTCCATCCCGCCGTCCCACCACTCGTCGACACCCATCTACATCCTCGCTACGGCAGGCATGCGGCTCCTCCCCTCCTCGCACTCGGACGCCATCCTGTCGACGACGTGCCAGGTTTTGCGCGAGCAGACGCCGTTCATGGTCGGCCAGGCGGACGAGCTCGGGCCGTGCGGCGATAGTGTGCGCATCATCTCTGGCGAGGAGGAGGGGCTGTGGGGCTGGGTTGCCGTCAACTACCTCATGGATGGCTTTGGCGACCCGCACGCGCTCGTCCCGTCCACCCCGGCCGCGTGGGAGAACGCTCAGGACCAGGAGGAGACGACCCCGTTTGGCTTTCTCGACATGGGCGGCGCGTCGACCCAGATTGCGTTTGCGCCGAGCGCAGACGAGGCCGCGAGCCACGCTGACTCGCTCTCGAGCGTCAAGCTCCGGCTGCTCAGCGGCGAGGACATGAACTTTGACGTCTTTGTCGCCAGCTGGCTCGGGTACGGCACCAACAAGGCCCGAGAACGCTACGTCGGACTGATGGTCGAGGAGTGGGAGGCCAAGGGACGGTCCAAGTACGCTGCGGCCCACGGCAACTCATCGGACCAGCAGGAGGCCTCGATACCCGACCCGTGCCTGCCGACATCGTTGACGCTGCTCGAGACGCCCAAGCTGCCCCTGTCGGCCCTCACGACCTCGTCGACGGCGGCCGAACTCCAGCACGCGGCGTCGCCGCACACGCTAACGGGCACGGGCTCGTTCGACTCGTGTCTGCGCTCGCTCCAGCCGCTGCTCAACAAGGACCTGCCGTGTCCCAAGGGCGACCCGACCCAGTGTCTCTTTGGCGGCCTCTCGACGCCGCACATCAACTTTGCGACCCAGCGCTTCATCGGCGTGAGCGAGTACTGGTACTCGAGCGAACACGTCTTCAACCTCGGCGGCGCGTGGGACTTTGACGAGTTTGAGCGCAAAGCGGGCGAGTTCTGCCGCGAAGACTGGACGAGCATCGAGCACCGATTCGAGGAGAGCAGCGGGCCGAGGACGGGTGACGGCGAGGTGCTCGACAAGGACGGCAAGGTCGTCGCGACGGGCAAATGGGGTCCAGAGGCGAGTCTCTTCCAGCTGAGCCCATCTCTTACTTTTATTGCTGCAGGGGTCTGACGCCCTTCGCTCTTCAAACGCGCCCTTCAGGTCGAGATCTCGCGGCTCAAGATGCAGTGCTTCAAAGCTGCCTGGCTTGTCAACGTTTTGCACGAGGGTATCGGTCTCCCTCGGACGATTGACGCCGGCTCCTCTTCAGCGGCCAAGATTCCCCCCAAGCCTCCTGCCAGCCCCCCGTCCTCGCTCTCGGATCTCGAGCTCGAAGCCGCCTTCAAGGCCAGCGAAAAGGGCCTCGGACCGGCGCCTACAAAGCCGTCGCGCAAGGCCATCAAGAACAAGGACAAGCCCCACTTCCAGTCGGTCGACACGGTCGGCGACACGGCCATCAGCTGGACGCTCGGCAAGATGGTCATCGAGGCGTCGCGCGACGTTCAGCCCCGGACGGCGTCTCTCGACCGACAGCCCTGGTTCTCGCTCCCTCACCGACTGGACCGACTCGTTGACGGACATCTCTCGTCCCTCCGGCCCGACGGATCGACCGTATATATCTTCTTTGGTCTCGTCGCCATGCTGCTCATCTTCCTCAAGATGTTCAAGATCTTCCGAGGCAGGATCGCAAAGAGTAGCCCCCTGCGGCGGCTGTCCAAGCTGCGGAAGGTGGAGGACGCGGACGAGGAGGAGAAGTTTCTGGGCGGAGGATCGATCGCAACCACCACCAACGGCAGTACTCGCCCTGGGAAGTCCTCGACCGCGCTCGGAACCCTCTTCTCGTCCGTCCGCCGAGGTCCAGCGTCGACCATGAACGGAGGCGGCAACAACGGCGGATGGAACGACGTGCCGACCGACATGCTTCCCTCCCCGGCAAGCAGCGGGGGCGCCAGCGCGCCTCAGGTTCATCGATCCGGCATTCTTACTCCCCCCGCAACGTCGCTCGGCTCGCTCAGCAACTCGCGCAACTCCAGTCGCGTCGACCTGACTGGCCTGACGGGTCGTAACTTCTCTCGAGCCAACATGCGGTCCGACTCGGAGGACGCCTAGTCTCAGTCCGCTCATCTCTCCCCCCCCCCCCCGAACAATCACTCTCCAGCTCAGCCTCTTGTCTCTTCTACTCTGATTTGTCCCACCTTCGTAATCAAAATTTGCCTGTCGCCCTCGGACTATATCACCTCAAAACAGCCTTTTCCCACCTGCCCTCGGACTAGCGCTCTCCGTCTCGCCCCTCCTCTTTCTTGCCTGATCTTGGACAGATGTCTTTCTCGCCCGTTTTTTGTAGCCTTTCCACCTTCCGTGACCCACCCCGCTGCCTTTGATAAGAAAGAAAAGACATTATTTGACCATTGCAGTCGCCAAAGCTCACAAATTGAAGGAAAACGCTCCGATGAAAGGGCGCAGCTCTCCCGCTAATCTCCTCCATCCTCTTCTCCGATGATGCTGCCTGCTCGCCGTCGGCCCTTGGCGGCCTGGGCGGACTGAAAGGCGAGGGGGAAGATGCCAGCCAGCGGCGGACGTGACGGGCCTGACGAGCTGGAGATCTCTGACGGTCGACCACTCGGTCCCAGCGTCGTCGACGGAGCCTGCCACGACTGGGCTCGAGTAAAGTTGCGAGCCGGACCTGAGCTGGAGCCGAGCGTGAAGGACTGAGGGGCGGACGAGGTCGAGCGTTCTATGCGGCCGGTTCGGGGGAGGAGCGACCCCATTCTCACTACCGGTGGACCGAGGGACGGTTTCAGGCCACCGCCGAGCAACCCCCCGCTCCCTCCGAGCATGCTTCCGGTGCGCGAGGCCGGCCGCGCCGGACTGCCCTCGCCAAAGCTGTCCTCGAACGAGCTGTCCGCAAAGCTCGAGTCGGCAAACGTATTTTCGTCTTCGTGGTCGTCCACCGGAGGTGGGCCCGCTGCCGTGCTTGATGGACCGGCGACGAAGGTGCGTCTCTCGTATGTGATGCGTTGTGATGGCAGAGTTGGTGCGATGGTCGAGTGTGGGCGCAGAGGAGGTCGACTTGGAGGAGGTAAGGGCTGGGATCTGGTTTCCTGCCAGGATTGGGCGCGATGGAACTTGCGCATGGTGTGGATCTCGGACGCCCGCTTGGCGACGTGGGCCGGATCGTCCATCGAGACGTACGCTCGAGGGTTGCAGAGTTGCTGGAGGAAAGAAAAATGTTGGTCGCGTGAGTCGCTGCGCGAAGTTAGCGGCTGAGGAAGGAAGCGAGGAGCAGGACGAACTGGTTGTTGGCGGAAGAAGTCACAGTAGCCTCCCTCCAGGATGTACAGCTCCGGGTAGAAGAGCTTGGGATACGACTTCTGGTTGGCGGCTCGGTCCCGTTTGCGTAGCAGCTTTGCACTGCGGTGGGAGAAGACGGCGGTGTATGAAGGGGTCGTCTCAGCTTTGGAGCAGCAAAGGCGAGAGCAGAGAGTAGAGGAACTGACAGCTCTGGGCCTCGCTTCTGGGAGAACTCGCAGTGGAAGATGACGACCGTCTTCTTTGCCTCGCCGAGATCATCGGGGAGACCGCTGATGCTCGGGGCTGGTAGGGTCCCTCCGCCGCTGTACGCTCCCCGGCCGTCCATGAGGAGATGCGCCTCGATGTCGTCCTCGCTCTGGAGGTTGACGGCTCCGACGACGTGTCCTCCGTTGTACTCGTAGTCGAAGCGGCAGTCGACAATGTGGTACGACGCGATCTTGGACGAGTAGGCTCCGTTGACGAGGTCGTGCAGCTGGGACCGAACAGGAGAGAGAGCTCGCCTCAGCACTCGCGAGCAAGCAACAGAGCGAACGAAAGGACAAGAGAGAGGAGACGGACCGTATCTGGCTCTATCCGCATCAGGCCGTCCTCCTTGACGCTGACGCAGGGAAGGATCTTGCCCGACTTCTCCTGGTTGCTGAACCCTACGAGGACGGAGGGCAGGGTGCTGGTCGACGCCTCGGCAGAGGGCTCCCAGTCCATGGCGACGGGCGACGAGACGGCGCGCGGTGGACGGTCGAAGGAGAGGCCGGCCATCAAGAGGGAGAGGAGTGAGACGACGCTGTCGTGCGAGTAGTGGGTAAGGAGGAGAGAGTAGGTGTGGGAGTTCTTGAGCCAGGAAGTTCGGGTTGGACGATGGTTTGCGTTTCATTCAACCCCGCCCCATGGCCATGGCGCCGCCATCCTTCTGGCCCGGCACCTATCCCAGCTCCTCCCTCCTTTCTGCTTTCGTTCCAGCAGACAGGATGCGAGAGTGATGTCTCCATTTTATGCATGTCGGAACGAGTCCCGTCAAGTTGAACGGGCATCAAACGGACGGCAGGAAAGGGGCAGAAGCAGAATAAAAACGGGCAAAAAGCAGGCACGCGTCACTCGCACAAGACGCGTCTCGACCGCCCCCCCGCGGCCTTTGCGAGCAGGGCCCAACAACAACGAGGAGGTGGGAGCAGAGTTGGAAAACACGCTGTCGCTCGCGCGTTCGCAGCCACTCACTACTCTCCGCGCGCAGAACTGAAAGCGAAGGACAGCGAAGTGCACCCCGTCCGATGGTGTGTTATCCCTTCCTCCTCTGCCTCCTCGTCCCTCTCCTAGAGTTGGAGCGCAACATACGCAGGCAGGAGAACGGTACAGGGAGATTGAGAGGGGCTTTCGAATTGGAAAAAAGGAGAGCGATGCTCTTGCAGAGCGCGACGCGCTTGCCATCCCGGCGGACAGCGGTGGTTGAGCAGTTCAGACCATAACATCCGCAAGCGCTAGACTACCGAGTCTGCAGCATCCGGCGTGGCTTCCGAGTCGCTCGACTCCTTAAAAGTGACTTCCGTCGACGACGACAGGGTGATTCCGGCAGCGGCAGGGGTCGGGGACTTGGACGCAGACTCTGGACGCGAGCTGTCGGCCGGCATGAGGGACTTGATCTTGTCGCACTGTGGACCCCAAATCGAACCGGTCGTCAGTGGGTGTCTTGTGTTGACGGAAGCGCCTTTTCGCGTAGGCGAGCACTCACCAGTTCCTCCGCCGACTTGACCGATCCAGCACGGACGGCGAGGTGCGACAGCTGGGCGTCCTCGAACGCACTGAACCGCACCCACTTGTCCTGCCGCTCGCAGCTCATGCCCGGGAACAGCGCGACGTTGAGGATCAGACGCAGAACTCCGTCGGCTCGCATCACTGTGGAGTTGGGGTGCAGGGTAGTCAGCAGACACCCGCAGAGCGCGGGAGCGCGCAGACTGGAAAAGAAGGAGACGCACAAAGTCGAGGCTTGGCCGTGTCAATGTTGACGTTGAGCTTAAACATCCCCGTCCCGCGCTCTTTCCAGCCACCCTCCTTCTCCAAGACGTACAGCTTGCAGCGCAGCTGATGGCGAGTGTCTTCATCCTCCTCTCCGGTGATGGCTACCGACCGAGCGAGCGCAAAGTCAGCACGCGGCCGCAGCAAGGCAGAGATGGGATGAAAGAGACTCGCTGTCCTGAGCCTCCAGCTTTACGATTCCATCGACGCTGTCGTCGCCCTCCGCGTCGGCCTCGTCGGCATCGTCCCCTGTGGCCGCCTTGCTCCCTTGCTCTCCTTCCGACTCCTTTGCCCCCCCACCTCGACCGCCCTTGCTGAGGATATCGCCAAAGCTCGAGCTTCCAGCAGTGCTTGTCGACGCCCCGGCTGTGCCGAAAGGCTTCGCGTTGGCGAAGGCTGAAAAGGCGTTGGCGCCGGACGAGGCCTTCGCGAAGCCGGACGAGGTGAAGCTGGAGAAAGTGGGTGCTTTGGGCTTCGATTCCGAAGGAGCAGCAGGTGCGAGTGAAGGTGCGGCTGACGACGAGGATGCCTCCGATGGCTTCTGGGGAAGGGTCAAAGGCAGATGGGCGTCAGTCTCTGTAAATCTGGTCGCAGGCGACCCGGCAGAGATGGAGCGCACCAGGTCCCCAGTTGCAGCCTCGGCCATCGAAATCGCGTCTACTGCACTGCCCTGCAAATCAAAGGAGTGAAAGTCAGTATGGAGTGCCGAAGACGAGCCTGAAAAGGGGTGTGGGACGAACCTCGTCCTCCTTGACCTTCTTGACACCGAGAGCGGCGAGCTTGAGAGCGCTCATCTTGTCGCTCGGCTCCATGCTCCCCTCCCGCTCCCTCTTGCGACCACTGCCCACCTTAAGGTCTGCGCAAAGTTGAGAGAGGCGATTGTTAGTACTTCTGTATGCAACCGCTCCGTACAAAGTGTCGGGCAGGCGGAAGAGGGAAGGGAGGGAATCAAATTGGCTGCACGCACCAGACGAGGCCGGCTCTTCTGCCTTGTCCTCGGTCGATGCGGCAGGTGTTTCCGAAGCTGGGTCAACAGAGATATCTGAGGGAGCTGCCAGTGGCGGCGGAGGGGGCAGCGGCGGTGGGGGAGGGGAGGAAGCCATGGTTCGGTGGGTGGGAGGAGGATAAGGTCGAGGGGGGAGACTCTCGACGAGCCGGCGCGACACAAGACGGCATCGCTCGCAGGACTGACAGAACACTCAGAGTGCGCACCCAGAACGCGCTAATTCACTCGCTGAATTCAAGACAGAACGAGGGCAGTTGGTCTGGCGTGTGCGTAGGCGCTCGAGCGGCCGCTGGTTCTTTCATTCTGCTCACTCAAGCGCAAAAGCAATAAACACATACCCCTTGCGACCGAGGACGTGTGCCTCACATATGGCAAGAACGATCCGCGCAAGCCAGCATGAAATATTGTGTGTAGTTTATGCCTTGGCCTCCTTGGCCTTGAGAGACGTCGTCGAGTTCTTGGGGAGCTCCCTGGAAACGATCAAGTCTGGGGTTAACTCGCGCACAGACGAACGGGCAAAGGGCGTGAGAAGGAGACGCACTTGATCCAGGGAAGGAACTTTCGGCCCTGCATGTACGGCTGGAGGACCTCGGGGATGTTGAGACCCTGGCGAAGAGGGTTGTGGAGAAGGTGAGGAGAGTCAGGCGCGAAATAAAAGAGCTGGAGACTAAGGGACGAGATCACTCACTTCCGGGGTCTGGTAGTTCTCGACGACGCAGCCTGGATGTCAGGTGATGCGTAGAGTATTGTCAGCAAACGTGATTCGAGTCGAAGGTAGCGTAAACCAAAAGGACGTACAGAGTGCTCGCTCCGTGGCGCAAAGGGTTCCGTTGAGCATGTGGACGTAGTTCTTGGTCGTCTCACCCTTCTTCTTGAGACCACATCGAACCTCCAGCGATCGCGACTCTGCAAGAGGGCAAGGCGAAAAAGCAAGTGAGCAGAACCCTTCGGGTGGGTGGATTGAGCGAACTTACGGTAGTCAGCTGCAAATTACGAGGAAAAGTAGAGGTCAGCAAACGGTCACGACCTGCGTCTTATCGCACTTTGTGAGGGTACGCACTGCAGTTGGAGATCGACTGGAGCTCCTTGTACTCTCCTTGGTAGGGGAACCAGGCCTCGACGTCGTACTTGATCGCGGCAGCGTTGTTGAGCGCACCCGAAACGATGGCAACGACTCGGTAAGGGAGCTTGAGCGACTGATAGAAGGCCTCCGAGTTGGCGACCATGTGCTCGAACATCTCCATCGACTTTTCGGGCTCGGTGATGCAGAACTGCGAAGTGCAAGTCACACACGGGTCAGCTCAGCAGCACAAGGAACCCGACCCGAGAAGTGACGGGATTGTACCTGCTCAATCTTCTCGAACTGGTGGACTCGGAAGATACCCCAGACGTCTCGACCGTGCGAACCAGCCTCCTTTCGGAAACACGTCGAATAACCGGCCATCCTACAGACCCAAGACGAAGCTGTCAGCCTGAGACCATGTGATCAAGTTGGTGGAAGGGACACACTTGATGGGAAGGTCATTCTTGGGGTCCTCGAACCACTCGTCCATGTACATGCCCGACAGCGGCTGCTCCGAGGTAGCGATCAAATACTTGTCGTCCTCTCCGTCGAGAACCTGGTCAGGGGATGAGGAAAGGGTCAGAAGCGCGCTCTCCATGGTTCGCGCGAGAGGTCGGACACTCACCTTGTAAAGCTCCTCGTCGAACTGCTCCCTGTGCGCGCGTCAAGGCAAGGGAGGAAGGGGTCAGCTTCTCCGCGGCGATAAGTTGAACGACTCGTCGACTCACAGCTGAGCGGTCTTGGCCATAGCGTCCTTCTTCATGAAGAAAGGTGCCTGGACCTTCTTGTAGCCCTTAGTTCGGAGGAAGTCGAGTCCGTA
Source organism: Cystofilobasidium capitatum (assembly GCA_014825545.1). Taxonomy (NCBI): domain Eukaryota; kingdom Fungi; phylum Basidiomycota; class Tremellomycetes; order Cystofilobasidiales; family Cystofilobasidiaceae; genus Cystofilobasidium; species Cystofilobasidium capitatum. The sequence goes on along the minus strand of MVAJ01000085.1, from coordinate 2,421 downwards.
GTTGATGAGGGCCTGGTTGAGGTCAACTCCGTCGTCGATGAGGAAGAAGCCTCGGTGTCCGGCGATCTTGGCACCTGCCAGAAGGAGAAAGAAGGTCAGCGTCGCAGGGTTGCTCCTTCTCAACGATCCAACGACGCACCTCGCTCAAGGTCGAAGGCTCCCAGTCGGTGAAGGACTTCGTGGTGGGCAATGATGTCGGTTCGGAGGGAGGGCTGAGCGTCGGGTCCATCGGGGTGGTATCGCCGAATGAGAGCGTTGTCGTCCTGAGCGAAGCGAAGGGCGGACAGGATGTCAGTCAAGGAGTGGACGGGAGACAGACTCAGCAAACGAAACGCACCTCGGTCTGACTGATAGGGCAGCCTTCAGCGACGATGTTTCCGATGGTGCCGCAGAGCGATCGCATGGCCCGCTCAGCATCAATGGCCTCCTTCTTCATGTCTGCGAGCTCCTTGTCCATAACGGCCTTTTGAGCGATCAGGTCGTCGGCGGACTCTTTCGCCTGCGGGGTTCGGGGAAGGGAGGAAGGCATGAAGGTCAGTTAAACGTCCAGATGAGCGAAGCCAGAACCAGGCGACGCACCCTCTTCTTGTTGGAGATGTCCTTCTGGAGGTTGTTGATCTCCTTGGCCTTCTGCGCGGCATTGTGGTTGACTGGGCGAGCAAGGAGGAGGTTGGAGTCAGGTTCTTGTCCTGCTTGTCGGAGAGAACGAGCGTGCTGAACGGACGCTTCGTCCAGCCAGTGTATCGGTTGAGGACCTCGTCAACGACCTCGACGCTGGCTCCTCGCTTCCGTTGAGACTCTCGGACGATCTCGGGGTCACCTCCCTTCTCTTTTTGAACTGTGGACGGGCGAGCGAAAAGGGGAGGCGTGAGCAGGTGCCAGAGCAATAGGCGGACAGAGCAGGACAGGCAGGGCGCCGGCGCCAGCCGCCCGCCAAAGAAACATAGCACTCACGCAGTACGATGTCGATCATTCTCAGTTGCTGGTCGAGGGGGAGTGGGTCGAACAGAGGGCGGGACCTGGGGTCGAGGTGATGGTTGCTGGTTGAGTTTCAGCCAGCGTTGGCGAGCAGACGAGGGCTCGACCCCAGCTGGCTCACGACATTCCATCTTCCTCCTATTAAGCGTCTTCCGAGCATCTGCATGCCAGGAAGCTCGTATCGAAAGGACATAGGGCCAAGAAAACGAGCAATGAAAGCCCAGGGCCGTGGCTTACGGTGCAACGGCGGAGCAAGGCAAGGCAGGGCGACAGGCATAGGCCCGCTGACTTAGCTCACTCGCCATCCACCCTATCCAGACAATGCAAGAGAAGCTCATAGGGAGGCCTCAGAATGGAGTGTGCTGTCCAGCTAAACTGCGGAGCTGGGCGCAAGAGGGCAGGAGAAGCAAGGCGACGGAGCGAAGCGACGGAGTTTTGTTGCCTCTACGCTGGGGCCACTCCTCCGTAGACTGTCGGCAGGTCCACTTGCCCCCCTAGCCATCAGATGATGCTGCTGAACGACAAGACTTTAAATTTAGATACAAAGGGACGGCAGAATGGATCCATGAGGGTTTTGCTAGGGGTTGTGGGAAATCCGGGCGCTTGCGCCCGTATTTTGGCTGTTTTGACAAGTTGCAGCTCCTTGCTTGACCGTCTGCCACTAACTCTCGTCCCACCTCGGTGGGACACACATAAATTCATATATCAATACAGAGAAGATTAGCATTGCCCCTGCACAAGGATGACAAACTGTTACAGAGTGGACGGTCTTCGGACCACATTATTTTTTGTTGTTTTTGATGGAGATCCGAAAGCCTTTGGTATGCAGGCCTCGGGGCTGCGGTCTGCGTGCCAGGTGGGCTTTATCACATTCTGCTGGCAGTCCCACTCCCAACCCATGAGGGAGAGGAGAGTGTGTCGACTTCGATGCTGACACTCAATTTCTACCTCTCGTCCTCTGCGGAGCCTTCACTTTTACGCCCTGGTCCAAGCTCATCGCCCGCGACTTTCTCTTTTGGTTCGGAGGACGCTCTCCTCGCCTAGCCCCGGAACGGCGGACGGTCTGCTGGACGCCAAGTCGGACGCCATCAAGGTGCTCGAGGACGACAGGGTGCGGAAGATGTAGACTTGGTACGGAGGAGCATCAGGAGGAACGGGTTGGGTAGGAGGTTTCGCTGCACACTAGACGTTGTCAAAGATATTGTCCAAGGTGCAATGGATGAAAGAGGCGCGGGTCCATCAAACCAAGACGAGACGTCATAGAACAAGGAATGGGAAACCTCAAGAGGGAGAACTAGAGCTAAAGGATAGGGAGATTTAGGGTTAGGGTTTAAGGAGGCATGATATGTGCAGCGAGGGCCAGAGTTCGAACTATTGAACGTAACTGGAGTTAAGTGGGAGCCCGAGGAGTATAGAAGGGCGCACTAGAACGCGAAGAATCGA
>MVAJ01000084.1:0-64866 GCA_014825545.1 Cystofilobasidium capitatum | reverse complement strand
GACGGTCGCGCCAGAACACGAGCCAGTCGTCCTCCCAGGTGTTGTCCTGCTCCGTCACGCCGCAGTGAGTAGGAACCGGGAAACCGTAACGTCCTTCAAGAGTCCAGCGAGAGAGAGAGTCAGCTTATCGGACTTCTGATGAAGGAGGAAGGAGGGGGCGTACCGTCAGGAGTAGGCGCAGAGTGCATCTTAGCCAACTGGCGCCCGAGCTTCGCCTGATCCAACGAGGTCAGCGATCCTGTCGGATGATAGTCTTTGAAGCGAGCAGATATCCATAGCTTTTAGCAAGCAGGACAGTAAAAAGAGAGAGATCGGAAGCCGACGTACCTGAGATCATCAGCCCTTTCTCAACTCCGTTTTCCTCCCACTTGTCCCACACCCTCAAGTCCGGCACGAACGTCCCTTCCTTCTCCCCCATCGCAGTCCTCACTGCTCTCAGACCCTCGGACTCCCCTTGCGTCTGCAGAACGCTCGATCCCGAAACGAGCTTGACGAAGTACTGGCGGCCCGTGGCTGCGTTCTCGAGTCGACCGCTGCGCGTGTAGGTCAGGTCGGACAGGGCGCCCAGGCTGGGGGGCAAGCGGCTGGCGATGGCAGATGGGATAGAGGAGGAGGGCATGATGAGGTTCTGGCTGGAGGACGTGGGTGAGAGTTGGGAGGGAGATGGAGGGCTGGATCTGGTCCCTGTCGTCATACGGTGCTGAGGGACTCCGCCCGATAACACCTCGTCCAGCGAGATCTGCGAGCGAGATGAATAACCGTTCGATCGAGAACAGCACGCGATCTCAGCTGGCCTCTGAGATGCGATGTCGACCAGCAGATCGAGGGTGAGGGTGTGGGCGAGAGCGAAGTGCTGTCTGGAGGCGACGGAGTCCGACGTGGGCTAAACCCTTCCTAACCAGAACCCTCCTCCGCGGCCCAGGATGACCCTGCAGCGAGCTCAGGACCAGTCTCAGGTCCGATCAGATCTTCTCATGCGAGTCAGCGCGCTCGTTCAGGGTGTGCGATGGACAAAGTGCCCTGGAGTTCGTGGATGTCGTGTCTGGTCGAGCAGCTGCGAACTCGTTTCTCCCAACCCCCACACCCGACTTGCCCCTCCCCCCTCTTTCCAGCCTCCTTCCTTCGCTATGTCGGGCAAGCGTCCAGCAGACGATCCGGCAGGTCAGCCCACCCCGCCAAAGCTTCAGAAAAAGTACGTCTTCAAGCATGTCTTTGATCGCCAGGAGGACCTCGTGTTGACCTTCCTGCTCTTCCTCGCTCGCGTCCCCAGTGAGGCAGGTGTACGTCCCCAGCTGCTTCCCTTTCGCCTATGATGCCAGCAGCTGACTCGATCTCTGTGACTCTCTGTCAGAAACCCGTCGACCCCCTTGCGGCGATAATCGCCGCCAAAAAGGCAGAGTTTCAGGCCAAGTTCGCTCGGATGACTGCGATGAAAGCCGGAGGTGGTCAAGCCGCCCCCTCTCCTCCTTCAGCAGCTGGCTCCCTTCCTTCGGCTCCTTCCAGGCCCGCAGCACCAGCAAGGAGTACTCTACCCATCGATATCCAGGAACGGATCGCAGCGGCCCAGGCGCGACTCGCTGCTCTCGGCAAGCCCACTGCTGCACCCGCCACTGCACCGAGCTCAGCTCGACCGGGAGCGACAACTTTGGGAGGAGGAGGAGGAGGAGCCAAGAGGGAGAGGAACGACGACATGCCTAGAGGTGGCCTGAACATGGGGATTCACCCCAGTCTGCTGGACTCGTCGTCGTCGAGTACGCCTGTAGCTGGAAGCAGCAAGGACCGCACCAAGACGATGGCGCCCAAGTTCACGTCGCTCAGCGTTCGTCCTCTTCCTCATTTGCCCTGCCTTCCTCTCTCGCCTGAGTACTGACTTGCGATGTGTCTTACTTCCTCCCTCATAGGCCAACGCTCGTTCCGTCGGAAGCTCATCTGCGCCCGGAACAGCAGCCCCCGCGGCCGTCAACCCGTACCTGGCTGCCGCCGAGGCCGCCCAGGAGGAGACGAAGGGTCCCCAACGAAAGGCGCGCGACTTCAAGTTTGTCCAGAAGGGTCGGTACGTCCAGATGGGAGATCAGATGCGGGCCGACGCCAACATGGAGGCGCTCAAGGCGCGGATCGCCGCCAGTGCTCGCAAGGCCGGCATGGACTCGGAGTTCCAGTCCCTGGAGAAGCTCGTCAAGGTGCGTCTTTCTCACGTCGACTCCTTCCTCTGGTGTGCGATAGCTGCTAACCTTCCTTGAACGCTTTCTTCTCGCAGAGAGAGGCTCCGCCAGAGGTCGAGTGGTGGGATGAGCCTATCCTCGGATCGACTTCTTACGACGCCGTCCTCGAGGGCACGGACAAGATCGAGGACCCGACAGGTCCCATTACCTTCTACGTCCAGCACCCGGTCCAGATTCAGCCGCCTTGGGAAAAGAAGAAGGTCGAGCCGCAGGCGCTCAAGCTCACCAAGAGGGTCCGTCTTCCTCCTTGCTTGGGCACTGGCTGGATCGCGCTGCTCACTGACTATGGTACCTTTTCTCGAGCAGGAGGCGAAGAAGATGAGGAAGCAACGTCGTATGGCCGAGCTTCAAGACCACCAGGATCGAGTTCGCATGGGTCTCATCCCGCCCGACGCCCCCAAAGGTACGTACCTCGCTCCCTCACCAGCTACTTCTGTACCTTCCTTGACCCTGGTTCTACCCCTTGCTTGACTTTCAGTGTCGCTCAAGAACCTCATGAAGGTCCTCGCCAACGACGCCATCCTCGATCCCACGCAGGTCGAGGCCAAGGTCCGACGTCAGGTCGAGAATCGGCGGCTGGGCCATGAGAGGACGAACGAGAAGCGCAAGTTGACGCAGGAGCAGAAGCGGGAGAAGGTGGAGAAGGAGAAAGAAAAGGAGGAGGAGAAAGGGCTGTTTGGAGCCGTCTTCAGGTGCGTTTTTGGTCTTAGCCTCTGCTCGAGCGTCCTGCCGTCGCTGACCCTTTTCCTGCACTCGTCATATACAGGGTCCGCTACCTGTCCAATCCGCAGCACAAGTTCAAGGTCCGTCGGAACGCCGAGCAGAGCAACCTCACCGGCTGCTGCATCTTCAACCCCAAGTTCTGCCTCGTGTACGTCGAGGGCTCGGCCAAGGCCGTCAAGTTCTTCAAGCGGGTTATGCTCGTCCGGGTCGACTGGACCGAGACCGCTCGACCTCTACCTGGAGAAGAAGCCTTGCTGCCGCCGGCCAAGGTCGAGTTTGAGCAGGAGGAGAACATGGCTGAGAACCGGTGCGACCTGATGTGGGAGGGCCCGATCAAGGAGAAGACGTTCAATCGGTTCATGCCCAAGAACACCGAGAGTGAACGCGCTGTCCGAGACTTCTTGGGAGAGAAGAACCAAGGGTACTGGGATGTGAGGACTCCACGCTGTCTGCAACGTTTGCCACACGTAGACCCTTACTGACGTGCGGTCCTTCTTTCTCCTTCCAGATCGCCTCCCGCTTCGTGCCTGACGACAACTAGGTCAACACGACCACAACCAAGGCCAGATCACATGACGACCTTCATCTCATAACCTTTGCCTTGATGACGATCCGTGCAAGATCTTTTGAGGGTGGACAATGATAAAGCTCAGCATGCGCCAGTAGCCAGGTATTCATTGCCAAGTGGGCACTGCAAGGTGCGAGCTGGTTAAGAGCAAGGTCTCATCAAAAGCACTTGGACGGGGGCTACACGGAGGCTGGTACAAAAGAGGGAGAGCGAAAAACGAAAAAAAGGCCGGGTCAAGAGAGACGGGCGTGTGGAGGATCGAAACACAAGGGAGCGTGATGGTAGAAGAATATTTAGTACTTCTCTCCTCGCAGTCGCCTAGCGAGCTGTGCGAAATCGACAGCAGAAGCGAGCAGTGGTCAGTCTCTTGGTCGTGTGGAAGATGCGGAAGTCACACGCTGTCAAAACGCACCTGCATGTCCTTGGGCTGGATGGTGACCCTTTTGGCGTGGATGGCAGCCAGATTGGTGTCCTCGAACAGCTGGACGAGGTAGGCCTCGGACGCCTCCTGGAGAGCGCCGATGGCGGACGACTGAAATCGGAGGTCGGTCTTGAAGTCCTGGGCGATCTCTCGGACGAGGCGCTGGAAGGGCAGCTTTCGGATCAGGAGCTCGGTCGACTTCTGGTATCGTCGGATCTCTCGGAGGGCGACGGTTCCGGGTCTGTATCGGTGGGGCTGCGAAAGGTGTAGTGAAAAGGCAGCGCGGTCAGTTCTCCAAGGTGGAAGTGGATGGGAGGGCCCGCCAGGGACAGCGGGGAAGCAGAGGTCCGCACCTTCTTGACACCTCCGGTCAGGACCTGCGAAGGAGCCGACTTTCGTGCGGCCTTGGTAGCGAGCTGCTTTCGGGGGGCCTTTCCTCCGGTGGACTTTCGGGCGGTCTGCTTGGTTCGGGCTGCAAAGGGGGGCAAGGTGGAGAGTGTGTTGAGGGACAGGCAGGGAACGGAAGGAGGGTCAGCCTCCAATGTTCCTGCATGAAGCCAGTGCTCTGAAACCGGTGCAGAAAGCGACTGGAGGGGATGGATGTCAGGATATACGTACCCATGGTTGCTTGTCGGATAGTTGGATCTTGAGGATGTACAGAGGTTGGGGGATCAAGGACTGTCGGGCGGACTCCCTCCCTCTCATCCTCTATTGTGCCTCCGAACTCATTTAACGAAAGCCTCCGAACCTGATTGCACGAACGCAGATCATGACAGAGACACAGAGGGTTTCGACTGAAGAAGCAGAGAAGGGAGAGAGAAAGTAGAGAGCAGCAACGAGCGAAAAGGTGGGTATGAGCTCAGGGGAACGAAACGATGAGCGGAAATGGGTGTTTGGGGGTTTCTAGTACAAGAAGGCGAAAGAGGAAAGGTCTGCAAGGAAGAAAGAAAGAGGAAACGAGTGCGGAAATCCTGGTGAAACACGAAAGATGGGACTGGAGTCGATGCAAGGTAGCGCGAAGGCTTAGCTAGGGCAGAAGGGGTCAGTATCCGTCTAGTAGCCGTCGCCGGCGAGCTCGGCCTCCAACGCTTTCCGTCCTGCGTCCGTCAGGCGTGCTCGACCGTCCTCGTACTGCAGCAAGAAGGTAACAGATAGGCGAGTCAGTAAGTTTGTGACATGCTCGAAGAAAGGGCGACGGTTTGGGACGTACTTTGGTTTGGAAGAACCGCGGCTCGAAAACCTCTCCCTTCTCCTTCCTCTCGGCCGCCTTGTCTCGCTGGTGCTGCTCAATCGCCTGTTTGCTCGCCGTCGCCTCGCCCCACGCCTTGGAGAGCATCTTGCCCGTCACCTCCTGCCAGAACTTGCGCGACTCGTAGTCCTCCTGGGCGTCCAGAGGTCGGACCGTCTTGGGGATCAGACCGAGGAGGTCCATGTCGACGAGCAGGCGAGACTCCTGGAAGCGACACGCGAAACGAACCAGAGTGAGCAACAAAAAAGGTTCGGAGAGCGAGAGCGCTGAAGACGCACCTTTGAGCCTTTGGGCTTGTAGTTGATTTGCTTGCGCCAGCAACCCTCCAGCGTTCCGACAACCTGGCCGGACGGGACGTCCTTGATCTTGGCATAGTTCTCCGCCTTCTCGTCTCCGGCACTGTACTTGTACACGACACCTTCTAGGAGGAACCGAGCCTTGGACACCCAGGACTGGAGTCCACACGAAATTGCCACAAGTGTTAGCCGAGGGCGTTCACGAGTTGAGGAGGCAAGGGTGGGCAGAGCGAACCTCGTCCTTGAACTCTACAATAGCGCGGTACTTCTCCTTGCCGTCTCCACCCCGGCAGGTGATTGAGATCTGCCAGGCAAGAGAGATCGGCGAGTCAGCCTCGCGCTCGTTCAGCCAATCTTAGCTCGATGAAACGCACAGTGTCAGAAATGGTTCCATAGAAAGAGCCTTTGAGCAGACCGTTGACGTTGGCCGAAGGATTTGAGATTTGGTACCTGGAGATGGGAGGAGACCGATCAGTCACGCGTGGGGCAAGGTGCTAGGAGTTTCAAGAGCACGCACTCCTCTCCCTTTCCGGGTCCTTGGTTGAGCTTGATATAGGTACCCCTGTTGAACGCTCCAGGGGCGATCCGAACAGCTGCGGAGTAAGAAAGAAGGCGAGGTCAGCGAGGGTCGTTCGACCGAGAGCAGGAACAGGCGACGCACTCATTCCCGAGACCTTTGCGCTGATTTGGTCGACCTGCAGCAGAGACGGCATGTCAGTACGAGACGAAGCGGTGTGAAACGAGAGAATGCAGGTACGCACTCCATAGGCCTCGATGCCCTTTTCCGGGCAGATGAAGTACGCTTCCGAGATCGGGGGGTGATGAGAGACTTGCTCGCACTGCGAGTCGCCAAACAGACGAGTCAGCAACTGACAGAGACTGAAGGGAGCTGAGACGTGGCTGAAGAACGCACGAGGAAAGCGACCTTGACCGGTGGGCCAGCGTTGACCCCGCCAGCAACCAAGCCCGTCGTCACTCCAGCCTTGGTCGACGAAACACTCTTCCCACTCTTGACGGATCGCGTGTCCGACTCGGTCGCGTCAAGCGGCGTCCGCGAACCCGTCTCGTTGGGCGTGTTGAAGCCGCTAATGGCCGGGTCGTCCTCGTTGGGACGGTGGAGGTGAGTGAGGATGACGGGCTCCTTCGTTGATGGGTCGACGGCCGACGGCGGGACGGTCCAGTGGCATCGGAAGTGCTCGCCTAAACCGAGAGGGGGATTCGAAGCACGATCAGCAAGCTGCAGACTAGGGCGAGAATGATTGTTGAAGCGCACCAAGGACAGAGTTGTAGGGCTTGCAGACCTTGCCCCTCTGCAGAAGCGGACAATGCTTTCAGATCAGCCACAGAAACAACACCCGGTTTTACGAATAGAAGAAGGTACTCACGACAAACTTGAGCTGGATCGTGAAAGCGAACCGCAGGACGGCCAGCATCCGCTCGAGAGGGTCCTCCGAGTCTCCAACCCTGCGCAGCAACGACGGATGAGATGATCAGCCTCCTGAAGTATGGAACCCAGGCGTGGAACGATGGTCCCAAAAACTCACGATACAAGCATCTACATATCGTCAGGCGTAAGGAGGGTGCCTTGGTGAGTCAGTTTTGAGGATCGCTTTGGACAGAGGAGGACGTACGTCTGCGCGGTCTCCAGCGGCTGCGAAACGGCGAGGAGCAGAAAAGGTCAGCCAGACCAGAATTGTCGACAAGTGAGGAAGACGACGCACTCCAGTACTCGAGGTTTGGTATCGGCTCCCTGATGACAGCGCAAGCAAAAGGAAGACGGTCGGGACAAGGGGTCAGGCCGGGACTCAGGAGCAGGAGGGAAGGAGCTCAGCCCTTCCAACGTTCTTACATCAAGGAGGCCGGGAGGGAGAGACGCCTAGAGAGGGGTTGCAAAGCACAAGATGACATTTCAGTAGGGGAACAGAATGACAAATCTGACCCCAAGAGGGGGAGGGAACGCACAGGTTGGCGAGATCCTGGTCGAGGGGCGAGTAGAGCACAGACAAGGGTGAGGTGGGATCAGCTCTGGCCCTGTTCTCCCTCATGACGCCGACTCGAGCTTTACCTTGACGCCCATAAACTTCTTGAGGAGGCCGACGATCATCTTGACCTTGCCCTCCTCTCCTCCTCCGGTCTCGTTGATGGTAGGTGGAGGAGCTGCAAGACAAGGGGACAGGGGATGGGTCACAATCTCAGCCCTTGGGTGCCCATCGCAAGCTGCTTTGAGATTACGTTCAAAGCAAGGGGTACGGACCATCTTCAGAGACGTCGTCGTCTGCAGTCAAGGGCTGCTGTGTGACTTTCTTGGACATGGTAAAGGGTTCTTGCAGAGATTCGGTGTCGAGGGCGGGGGGAGGGTTGAAAGGGCAAGTGTCGGGAGGGACCGAGGGGCAGCAGACGGGTGTCATGGCGTCGGAGTTTGAAATTCAACGCTCCTCTCTCGAGAACACACTTTCTGGCAAGTCTGTCAAGGGCATTCATCATAAAGGGAGGGAGAGGGTTGTACTACAGTCAAACAGAGAGGGTGGAGACTCAGGCGCTGCCAGCAGCGGCCGAGGAGGACGGTAGTACACTCGAAGAGGTAGAGTTGGAGACAAAGGGCAGATCGAACGACGTCGAGTTGGAGACGACGGCCGTCCCATTGAAGGCGACCGTCTCGTTTCCGACCGTCAAGTTGCCGCTGAGGACGTCCGACGCCGAGGCGATCGGGGGTGCAGCAGACGAGAGGTACGAGGGTCGTCCGGCTCGTCCTGAGGAGAGGGATGGCTCGACGCTGAGGACGTCCGAGGGCTCGGCGTGCGCCGACGGCTTAGGTGCGGCGGTGATGATGGACTCCTCCGCAACTAAGGATACGAAAGACGTGGAAGGTGCGCCGATAGTGACCGTCTCGCCTGCAAGGGTGTAGGTGTACGTCGCCGTGGTCGTCGGCAAAAGGGCGGCGATGGCGACAGAGTCCGTCAGGGTAGGAGGCACAGTGTCCTTGGTGATGGACGTCTCACGGACGGGGAAGGAGGAGGTTGTTGACGTTGCGGCCTTGTGGGACGAAGAGGAGGAGAAAGTCGGCGTGGCCGTCGCGAGAGGGGCGGTCACCAGGCTGTACTCCCAGTCCCCGTCGGCGCCCTGGAAAGAGAGAGCAGGAGGTCGAGTCAGTCGCTGGAAGATAGAAAGCTCTTGATGTTACTGTCGCTCACCTGCGTGGGAACGAGGGTCAGGTAGATGGTCGGGAGGACGTTGACAACGCCAGTGTCGCCGAGCGCGCTGAGAACCTTTGCTAGAGGGTCGGTGGGAGTCGCCTTGGCCGAAGTTGTAGCCGTCTTGGTGATGGTCTTTATCTTAGTCTTGGTGTCGGTCTTGGTCTCGTAGGCCGTCGAGGTCTCGAGGACGGTCGAGGTGGTCAGTCGGACCGCAGTCGAAGTCACAGCCTGGGTCGTGTAGGCCGTCTCGGTCTCGGTCTTGGTCTTGGTCTGGTAGTCGTAGGCCGTCGACGTGGTGAAGAGAGTCGTCGTAGCCTCGCCTGCCTCGTAGATGGGGATAATGAAGCCGGCGTTGCCCTCCGTGTTGATGGTGATGTTGGACGAGGTCACGTTAGCGCTCGTGATGGGCAGGGTTGTGGTGCCGTTCTCGCTGGCAATCGTCACGTTGCCTGCTCCAAAGTCGAGCGTCGAAGTGCTGTTGCTGGCCGGTGCCGAGGTCGAGTTGGAAGCGGGAAGAGACGACGTGGTCGCGTTGGCCGTTGCATTGGTGAAGAGCAGAGGGGAGACCTGGACGATGCGCTTGTCGAGGGCAGATACCGAGGGCAGCGAGAGAAGGAGAGAGGCGGCGAGGACCGAGGGAATAATGGAGATCATGATGGGTGATGAAGGCTGTGTATCAAAGAGGCAGGGGAGGGAGGGAGGGGGGAAGGACTGGTCAGCAGGGAGTGCGGGCTGCAAGGAGGGGGGGTGGCAAGAGCGTCGTACCTTCGTCGATGTTATGTGGAAGGTGATTAGGCGAGTGTAGTAGACCGGACCAGCCAGGTAGGAGAGCAAGAGCAAGAGAGCGAAGGAGTGTAGGACGAGAGGTGTCGACGGGTGGGGGGGAAGATGTCAGCAGCAAAGCCCCGTTCGACCTCGAGCTTTTGTGCGTGGCCCAGGGGCGTGCTCCTCCACCTCTTCGACGTCCAGAGCGGGTCAATTATATCGCCTGTGGGGCGTTAGTAGCAATGACGATCAGACATGTCGAAGAGGCGAGCAATGCTGGATGCGTTCGGTCGCTCGTCGCCGCTTGCGGTCGTCTGAAACGCCAGAGTCCTTTGGCTCCGATCGATGAGGTTGCTACCGAATGACTCTCCGCCCTCCACGTCCCCCAGACCGGTTGTCGCATTGGAGAGACGCGTCAGGATGGCCAGTCGCGTGTTTAGATGCAGAAGGCGATAAATGTAATGTACGATGGTTCGAAGTAAAATGTCCAGACGCTGGAGACCCTGTCGAAGGGAACGGACCCCGGCCAGCCGCGCGCGCGGACTTGTGCTGACGAGTTCCCTCTCGACCTCCTCCTCTTTTCCTCCTTGTTCTTCACCTCTTTCTAATTCTCTCTCGACAACGACCAGTCTTGCACCCTTCCTTCCCATTCCCGGCTACAAGTCACGCACCAGCAATGACGGTCAAGCCATCAAGAGTCGTTCAGACGTCGCCCCTCCCCGCCTGCGGCTCAAGGTCCGGCAGCGACGGACAGGGCGAGAGCGTCGCAAAGCCAGCAGCAGTCCTTGCTCTTCGAGGAGAGGCTAAACAGCTTCAGGCATCTTCTAGTGCGTACCCTCTTTGCTTTCGCTCTGCTTGCAGAGGTGCGGCTCGTGTTGACTCCCAGCTTGCCCTCGTTGCCAACCTCGGCTCCATCCCCGTCTTCTTCGCCGCCTTCGAACGACAGGCTCACAACCCTCCTTCGCAGTACCCTCACCCATGCCTTTCTTTGGCGGCACCATCATCTTCGTTCCCAAACCTTTCGACACTCCTCCCGCCGATGCGGCCCCTTCGTCGAGCTTTGTCCTCCCGTCAGCCGTACCGACACCCGCCTCAACGCCCCCACCCGGATCGCACATCGAGCTGGAGATCAAGTGCCACGTCCGGGCTCGAATCCCGACACCTCACGGTCACGTCTTCCTTCACCTCTACAAATCGAACCAGGACGCAAAGGAGCATATGGCGATCGTGTTCGACCCGGCGCAGATGGACGACGGCGTGTGGAGGAAGGAGCACATCCGATCAAAATCGCTGGACGAGACCTGGAAGGAGGGAGAGACAGACATGGAGAGGATGATCAGGGGAGCGTACGTTGGGCGGCTTACGGAGGATGGTGGGGCGGCTAGTCTTCCGCCAGCAGAGGCAGCTGCGCAGGCCACGACCTCGGACGACAGCTCCTCGACGTCTGAGAGGACTCACCTCGCGCCCCTCATCCGGATCCACTCCGAGTGCTTTACTGGAGAGACCATCGGCTCGCACCGGTGTGACTGCGGAGAGCAGCTAGACGAGGCCCTCAGGTTGATCTCGCTTCCTACTCGCTCACCAAAGGATCCGTCCACCTACATCCCCGGCCGAGGAGCCATCGTCTACCTTCGTCAGGAGGGACGAGGTATCGGACTTCTCTCCAAGCTTCTCGCCTACAACCTCCAGGACCTCGGACACGACACGGTCTCGGCCAACCTGGCGCTCGGCCACGGCGCAGACGAACGAAAGTGGGACATCGCCGGAGCGATCCTGCGCGATCTCGGTCTGGGCGAGGACGAGCAGGAGCGAGGAGTGCGCATGCTCACCAACAACCCGGACAAGGTCGAGGGCATGAAGTCGGAGCGGATCAAGGTCATCGAGCGGGTCGGCATGATCCCTCGGTCGTGGGAGTCGTACCCCCACGCGCACGACAACGGGTTCCCGCTCACGCCCTCGTTGGACGCTCCTCACCCGGACACGCCTCTCCTCAGCGAGGCCCTGGACGGCCAGCTGCACCCGGACGTCAAGGAGCGCGAGCGCGAGCACGCGCAGTGGCTCGCTCGCAAGAGTGGGGTCGGCATGATCGGTGGGGCAGAGACGAGGAGCAAGGAGCTCGATCGGTACTTGCAGACCAAGATTGAGCGGATGGGTCACCTGCTGGACATGCCTGGAGACAAGAGCACTGCTCGAGAGTCGTAGCCCTTCTAGCATGAACGTTCAAGAAGAGAAAGTGTCGAGTTGGCTGCGTGTAAACCGTCGTTACGGCGGTCGTAAACGGGTTGGTGACCTTCTCCAGGCGAGCTGGGCGCAGCGGCGAGAGAGCCCATCGCAAGCAACCACTTCATCTTCCGACTCAACTCCCTCCTCGTTAGACACTCCCTCCTCCGCTCCTCCTACAGACAGCTTGCTCGACGCTTCGAACGGATGGCAGAGCTTTTTAAGGACGTCCCGGAGTTCATCGAGGTGCGTGTCCCTCCCTCCTCCTCGCGCGTGTCCCCTTGCTCTTCGCGCTGCGTCCAGGCAGTACACTATGTCGGAGTGGGCTCGACCTGGTTCTCGACGGGTAACGGAGCTCGAAGGCGGCGGAAAGATCCAAGCTGGAGTCCTGGGAAAGGGCTGGTCGGATGGACGACGTACGGCCTGCTGCAGCGCTGCTCTGACATGAGCGCCTGGGCCTCGCGTTCGGAGGGCAAGCCAATATGACGATGAAGCTGGAGCAGGATCGCAGTAGCTAGCTACAGAGACTGATCTGGACCCTATCCTTTCCTTTCTGTGTTCAGGGCGACATCGGGGAGGCACTCGCCTCTAGAACGGAAGCCCTTTGTGCGTCCCGCTTCACCTTCAGCCCTCGCTCAATCTACAACCCTCAACGACTGACCCCTATCGTTCTTCTCCTGATTCTGCTGTTCAGCCTCCTTCCGCGAACTCGGTGGTCCGGACTTGTGTCACGTCGTCAAGAGCACGGGTAAGAGCGCAGTCAAAGATGTGCGTTCCCCCCTGTCCATCTTCCAAACCCGTCTCGCCATACCCGCAGCCTCGACGCTAATTCTACTCTCGCTGCTCGGCTTGATGTCCAGATCGGATCCTACCACTACGTCTCAGGAGTCGAAGCTTCGTCGTCGGCATCGCTGGCGGCCTACCTCAACTCTTTACAGTTCGAGCTAGAAGAGTCCGGCGCGTGGTTCAGCAAAGGACCCTACTGGAAGGTCCGCAGCGGGACGTACTGGTCAGTCTCCCATTTCTGCGTTTTTCCGAGGCACGTTTGACTGACAATGATCTTCTTCTCTAAAAAGTTGCTTCAACGCCTTCTCGAGGGTCGATGTGCGAGTGGACGTCAAGATTCCTGGAGGAGTGGATGGTGAGTCGTCCTGCAAGCGAGATGAAGCGGGCAAGGATGAAGTGTGCTGACTCTGCTTCCTGCTTGCAGCGTACGCCATTGATCTGCGAGGAGAGAGGTTGGTCCTCCTGACCGCTCTTGGAGCCGTTCGGACTCGCGCGCTGACACAAGATCTCCCTCGACAGACACGAAGCAACGCCCGAGATCTGGCAAGAGACGTACATGTCGGCTCTCCTGCGAGCGATCCGATACGCCGATGACCCCAACTACCGCCTGACTGGGTGCGTCAAACTCTGCGCTCAAAAGTCACACGAGCCGTACCTGACAAGCCTGTCCTTCGACCAACTCAGATACCGAAAATTGGATCCTGTGACCACTGTCGAGGCAGAGATGCGATTCCTCCAAGCAGCAGAGAGCTTGTTCTTCAAGGGTGCGTCTACACTTTGTCACTTTGGATCCCCGCTCCCGATTGACGAAGCTGCTCACGCCTCCCTCTCAGGATGGCAACTCGGGTCGGACCCGGAGATCCAGGTCGCCACGCTAGTGTCCAACCACCTGACCGCTGGGTTGATCAAGTACTTCGGCGACTCGTACCGGTTCGAGCGGGTCGTCAACCTCTTTGAGCGTTTGCTGCCTCTCAGCCCGGAAGTCGCAGCACTTTTGGCGACCTCGTACATAGGAATGAGTAAGTGGCGAACCTTTCTCGATCTCGACAAAGTCTAAAGGCACACGGAACTGACTGGCATCCTGCTGCTCCCCTGACAGACGAGGAGGTCAAGGCTCTCCAGATCATTCACCTCGCCCTCAAGCAGTCCCCTCAATCTTACACCCTCCTCCACGTCCAATGCGACTTCCTCCGCGGCAAGGGCAGACTCGACTGGGCCCTGCAGCTCGCAAAGGAGGCTGTCAACTGCGCACCAAGCGAGTTTGTCACCTGGGCAAAGCTGACGGAGGTGTACATCGAGATGGGAGAGTACGAGAATGTCAGTGTCGCGATCTCCTCCTTCCTCCATAGCCTGATGCTGACCTTTCAACCTTCACCAGGCTCTCCTCACGCTCAACTCCTGCCCGATGTTCACGTACAACGAGCGAGACCTTCACCGCATGCCGACGCCCGTCCGAACGCACACCCCCGTACGGCAGTTCATCGCCGAGTCGAACATCTTGGACGAGGAGAGCGCACTCGACAACGAGGTACGTTCGATCGCCAAAGTGAGCACCAGGACTTCGCTGATATCTGTAGCCCTACTCTTCGTTATCAGGCCGACGTGGCTCTCCTTCGACTTCCCGCCCCGTCACTCCGAGGCACCTTCTCGAAGGCCTACTCGCTTCTCACACGACTCGTGTCGCAGATCGGCTGGGACGAGCTGCTCCGCACTCGGTCGTCCGTGTTTGTCATGGAGGAGGAGTACCGTCAACAGAAAGCCAAGCCCGACGTCCCTACAAACGCTCCTTCAACAGACGCCCAGTCGCCAGCGAGCGACAAGGCCATTTACTCGCGCAATAGCTCCGAGGCGGGGTCAGTCGATGAGGGCAAGGAGACGAGCAACGGTCTGGAGACGCCAACCGACATCCCCACCATCAAGATCTCGTCCGAGTCAGACCGGGATCAGGAGGAGCTCGAGATGGCCAACGCTGGACTCAATTTGCAGAACGTGTCGGTCGATGTCGAGTCGAGGGGGCCCATCGCCGAGTCTCCCGCCGAGGTTGGCGCAGAGACAACGGCCTCTAATGGCTTCGCGCCGGACGGGGACATGACGCCCAAGCTCGAGAAGCCTGAGCTGGCTCAGCACCCTGCGGACGACAAGGAGAGCGGAGCGGACGCTGCCGAGGGCGCCAACCACGTCGAGGAGGCGAACAACGACCCTGAGCCGGACGACAAGTTTTCGTTCTCGACAAAGCGACTGTGCGAGAGGTGGCTCGACAACCTCTTCATGGTCTTGTACGAGGTGTGTCCGCTTTCCTGCCTACTCTTGGATTTACCACGACTGGTGTTGACTTGAACCTCTCCGATGCTCTCCTAGGATCTCCGAGTCTACACCATTTGGCGAGCCGAGATCTCACACTTCAAGACGCAACGTACGTCCAGAGCAGTTATACCTCCTTGCTTGTCGAGTGCGAGCTAACGCTCCGTTATCGTTCACCAGACATGTCGTACCGCAAGACGGGCACGGAGTGGGAGATCCTCGGAGACCTTGCTCTGCGTCTGCAACACAAGGAAGAGGCCAAGGACGCCTACCAGCGGTGCCTCGACTCCAAGTTTTCGGCAAAGTCGTGGCAGAAGCTGCTTGAGACTTATGCGGACGAGGGCGACCTGCAGAAGACGCTGAACGCCGCTACGCGGTTGACGACGTACAACTGGAGGTGAGAGTGTTCCCCCTGCGTCTTTTCTTGAAGGACGCGACTGCTCACGAACCTTGTGTCTTTGCAGGTGGTACACGGAAAGCTGCTATCCGACAGCGGTTGGTGAGTGGCCAATCGTTCTCGACATCTTCTCCCTCATCAAGGCTGACCTCTTCGTCATTTCTATTTTTTTCTTTAGCACACGAGCTGTTCAAGATCGGTCAGATCCACGGCCACTCCAAGATCGCCTACACGCTCCTTTCGATGGTGCGGCTCGTTCCTCCTGCACTTCTCGAAACGGGCTCCCCGACACTGACAGGTTGCTCCACCCCTCCTATAGAATCTGCCCGATTCGATTTTGGGCATCATGCAAAACTATCTCAAGTACGGGGCGACCTTCAGGGTTGAGGGTTCCGAGTTTTGAGGTGTGCGAGGGAAATAAGAGGGAAGGAGGGCGGCGTCGCTCGTGTAGTGTATCGACTCGATGAACCGTGTGTTCAAAGCAGCTCTTGCGCTGTCTCTCGCAGAAAGTCTGCAAGTCGTGCGACCTGGTCAGGGAGAAGGGTTATCCTGTCTCGAACTCATCTCATGTGTGGGGGCGGGCCAGACGCGTCGCGTCGTCCCCCCACGCGCCTCGTTTTTGTTCGCCCGACCACACCCTCTCCCTCCTTTTCCGCAAACACCCTCCAACCGCTCTTCCCTTTGTGCTGCCGCAAGAGGCCCACTTCATGAACCCGATGGACGTCCCTGCCCTGCCCACAGCCGACCAGCACGTCCCGTTCCAGTCGGCTCCGCCGCGTCGGTCCCACCTCCGCCAGCTCTCGCTCGCCTCCTCTTCGCCCGTCCCACGGTCCCCTGCGCCTTCCTCCTCGGCCAGCACGCCGACCCACACCACTCCGCGCACCAGCCCTCTGCCCTCGCCACTCAGTCGGTTCGCCTCACCCGGTCGTCGGTCGGGCAGGCAGAGCTCTATCAGCTACTCTCCCAGCGCGAGGAGCTTCGCGCAGAACGAAGCACCGGAGGGACCCAGCACCAGCCGACCTTCCCCCCGAACGCGCAGCTCCTTCGAGAGGACCTCGCTCGAACTTGACCTTGAGGCAGGCTCCAGTGATCCGTCGGCTCGAGTCCCCCTGGGCGACAGAAACGGGCGGTCGATCGTCCGTCCGATACCGGAAAAGGAGGGCCAGGAGGACGACGAGGTCAACGCGTCCAGCTGGACACCCAACCGCGCCAGGTCCAGGTCGTCCCTCTCGATAGGCTCGGCTGGATCTCTGAACGACCGAGAAGGTGCTTCGACTCCCAAGGAGCCCCTGACGCTCGTCGAACAGTGAGTCTTGCTCCCCCTCTGGCCCCCCTGTGCCTGCTCCTCGCGTCGACCGAGCAGCACCAGACTGAAAGGAGGGCCTCCTGACTTACTGCGCAGATACGCCACTCTTCTCTCGACCATCGCCCGCAAGGAGTCTGTCATCCTCGAGGTCAAGAACACACTCGCGACGCACGAGCAGGAACTGGCCGACCTCCGAGCCCAATGGCGCGTATTGGCGGCCACCAACGCTGCGCCTGGCGTCTCTCACCCTCAACCTTCCGTCATGGACGCGGCAGAGGGCCTGCTCGGAACGGAGACCGTCCAGAGCGGCAAGAGGTTGTTGAACCTCGTTCTGGGAGTCGGAGGAGACGGAGAAGAGTCTGGTGTGAGCGGTGCGTCGCCATCCCCGTCCGCGCAGGGCAAGGTTCGAAGGTCGATGTCGGGACGGTCAAGCGCGGACATGCGACGCTCTCTCTCAGGACTCGAGCAGGTCAACGAGGCTGAAGAGGAGTCTGGTACGCCCTACTCGGACGAGTCTCCTGCTCCAAGCGGATCCGCACCGGCAGACGTTGCACTGGCGACTTCCCCTCCTACCTCCAAAATCACCCCTGGTCGACCTCGAGCGCCTTCCAGCGCTAAGCGACTCTCGCATCTTTCAAACACCTCCACCTCTTCTCAAAGTTCTGTCGACACTGCCTCCTGGTTGCACGGCGACAACAACGCGGCGCGGGTCGCCGAGGAGGATGAGCAGGGCGAGGACAGGGAGGTCAAGGGCCTCATGGCGGACCTGGCCGGCAACAGCGCAGGAGGATGGGGAGCAAAGCTCGGCAACCTTGCAGCTGGCCTGAACTCGAACGAGCAGTACGTTTTCGATCCGTTCTTGCCAGCGATCTTGTGCACACAACTGACCCCCGCAACTTCGTCCTTGCAGCTTCCTTCAATCCAAACGCGCATCCATGTCCTTCGCCTCTAGTCTCACAAGCTCGTGGACGTCTTTCAATACTCTCTCACCTCTCACCCTTCCTCCCCTCGCGTCCAACTCGGCCCCTCCTAGATCCCCTACTCCTCAACGCAAGCCTTCGCCATCCCCTTCTGCGTCCAACTCGTCCTCGACCCCTCGCAAAGCGGCGACGAAGATGAGGCCTCTCAACAACGCCGCGCCCCGCCAACTCACCTCGCCGAGCAACTCCACCTTCCCCGCGTCAAGCGCCAACCCGTCCAAGGCAGACTTTTTCCAGATGGATGGGGAGCCCGTTGCGCTCCAGGCGCCGCTGGCACCGTCTGGGGGCCTGCCAAATGCGAGGTTGCCGGCGAGTCCGAGCAAGAAAGCTGAGGTGCCTTCGAACGCTGGCGATGGAGATGACTGGAACTGGTAGACAGAGCCTACCTCCTGTGGACGCTCTCCTTTCTTTGTCTCTTTACATTCACGACGTTTGCTTTTTTTTGGATGAAGGCGGTCTTGCTTTGCTAGAGCTTGTTCAGTACCTATGTTTATGTCCGCTTTCTACACCCTCCCCTTCTCTGCTCCTTGGATGATCAAAAAAAGAGTCATGAGAAATCGTCTCTCCGAACCCCTCGTCCCCCTCATGCATCACCTCCGTACCCCTCCGCCCTCGCGTCACCCGCTCACAGAGGTGTGATAACCGAGTTTTGCTTTGCGTCCGAGAGCTGCGAGGAATCGAAAAGGGAAAGGGAAAGTGTAAGTTCCCTGCGTTGGGCAAGCTGAGAAACGAGACGAGACGAGACGTACTGTGCGCAGCGAGTAGTCGTCACCCTGCTGGGTGATATATCGAACCCAAGGCAGAGCTGGAAGC
Organism: Cystofilobasidium capitatum; assembly: GCA_014825545.1. NCBI lineage: Eukaryota > Fungi > Basidiomycota > Tremellomycetes > Cystofilobasidiales > Cystofilobasidiaceae > Cystofilobasidium > Cystofilobasidium capitatum. The sequence continues at coordinate 46,625 of MVAJ01000084.1, read as the reverse complement.
AAACCAGGCAAAAGCAAGTGTCAGGTTTCGAGAACGGGCTGGTTTCGACAGTGTGGAAAAAGGCGAAAGGAAAAACTAACCTTGGTAGCCTGACTTCTCGACGATCTTGAGGTACCGAACCTGGACTCCCGACACTGTGAAGTACGGAATCTCGAAACGGACGGTTATGGGAATTCGGACGGGTGCCTCCTCTGTGAAACACATCCACGCAGTCGAAACGGCGGGAGTCAGTCTTCTTCGATCCACCTTGGACGACGAGAGAGGTTGAAGAGAGGGGAGGGGGGACGTACCCGTCTTGACGGATGGCAGACCGAAGTGGGCCCGCATGAGGTAGTCCTTTCCTCCCGCCAGCTGCTTGATCTTCCACACAAAGCACGCCTTCTCCGGTGCGTAGTGCACGCTTCCCGTCGCAGCCTGTCAACGAACGATCCATAGAACGCGAGGTTCTCGTCAGTGTCTACTCGACCGAAGGTTTCGAAGAATGGAAGAAATAGAGAAAGTGCACGACGCACCCTGAACTTGGGCGAGTCGGCGTCGTCCGGCACCGGCACGAGAATCTCGACGTTGTTGGCCGTACTCCTCCTCTTGAACTGCGCGCGCACTTTGACAATGTACTCTACTCTTGAGCCTCGATGGTTCTCCACAGCCGCTGGAGAAGAGGAGGGGGGGGGGGACAAGAGGGCATCAACATCCTTCCTTCCGCGATTGACCATTGCAAGAAGAGGGAAGCGGGAAGGGGGGGGGGAAGGACGACGTACCCTCGACCCAGATGAGCGGCTTGACAGGCGTCGACAGCCGGTAGCTCATGAGCTCAAATTCGCCGTCTGGCGGGATGAACGAGATCGTCCGGTCGTTTTCGAACCGGGCCAGCCGGACGCACTGGTGGAACTTCACGTCCTCCATCTCGATCGACTTTCCGCGACTCGCTGTTTTGGGTTGAAGTGAAAGCAAGGCCCGCGAAGAATGAGAGGAAGGAATCAGATAAGATCGGGTGAGGGATGAGAGAAAGGGAGGAAACGCACTTCGACCGGTGGATTCAAACATGACCTTGTCGTTCAGACCGAGCCTCAGCTCCGGCATGCCAGACAGGTAGCACTTCATCTTGACGCTGCCCAAAATCTCACTCCTGACAACATCTCCGTTCGCGTTCACCTGCAAACGTTTTCAGAAAAGAAATGCGTCAGTAGACGAACGGCAGAAGGCCCCTTGTGAACGACGCGAGAGAGAGCGAGGGAACGAACCAGCATGTTGACCGACTCGATTACATCTAGGAACACCTCGTTCTTGCGGTACCGGATTCCCTCGGACCGCCACGAGACCGCGTTGGTGACGGCCATTGGCGGTCGGACCTGGACCTCGAGCTTGTGCGATTCTTGGGTGATGTACCTTCGTCATCGAGACACACCGCGAGTCAGCTTCAGCTGTACGAAACCCCGGGAGGAAGGGAAACGGGAAAGGAAAGGAACGGACTCTTGGAGAATCTTGCTCTCGGTCGTCTGGGGGAATCCAAAGTCCATCATCTCGTCCAGCAGTTCATAGACAATCACAAAGTTGTCCCTGATCGACTCTTCTTCGAGCTCCTTGAAGTACTCGGTCAGGACGGACGAGAGGCGGTGGAGGAAGATGATAATTTCGGCTGCGTTCGAGTTTCGCTTTGAGAGAGCGAGGACTGGGATGGGAAAGAAGATGGAAGGCGGAGAAAGGGACAGTCAGGGCCTTGAGCGAGCTCGGTGTGCACGCGCGGGAGCGACGGGAGGGAGAGCGTTTGGTCCCCCTTCTTCTTCAGCTAAGGACCCCCCACAGCTGCCCCTACAGTGATGCCAGTTGATAGTTCCCAATGGACTTCTCGCCCAAGCCACCCAAGACCAGTCCTGCGAGAAGATAGAAAGCCCGAGCAAGGGGTAGAGGGAGGGGGACGCACTGTAAAGGTTTGAGATGCGGATGTGCATAAAGTTGACGCCCTCGGACGTGAAGCACGGCGTGACCTGGGTGTTCTCCTCCTCCATGTCGAGGATCAACGGCAGGAAACGTTCGATCTGGGACGGGTGGACGTCGTCCCTGTAGGAGCGTTGAATGAGGGACTGGTAGGAAGGCGAGGGGGAGGGTCAGTTCAGAGGGTTGGCTGCTGCGAGTCGAGGAAGGAAACGCACTTTGCCCTTGAGATCGAGGATGGCCACTGTCCGAAGGGAGCGAGAGGAACGAGTATCTGTCAGTGCTCGAGTCCATGCAGGGGAAGGCAGCCGTTCCCTCTGGACCCGGTGCGATGGGGGCGAGCTTCCAGCCCAGGAGTGATCGAAGGCAGACACGCACCCAAGGAAGCCATGGTCGTACGAGAACTCGGGGGACGAGCAGGTGATCCAGATGAAGTCGAGAGTGTGTGTTCTGGGCGAGTAGGAAGAGGAGTGTAGGCTGTATGCGCTCAAGAAAGGAAAGGGAACGAAGGGGTTGTCGGTCAGAGGGAGCGAGCGAAGCGCGTCCAACGACTCCTTCGACCTCGACTCAGGAAACGACATTGATCGTCCCCACAGAACTGCACCCAGTCGAGACATCAATGGGCTCAGCTGGACCGTCCTCTACAGACGGAACAGCACAACAGGGCCAGCCGTCGACGTCCTCGCCCGGCCAGCTCGACATGATCTCGGACCCCTCGCGTCTGCTCGCGCTGTACCCCATCGGAGGCCCCCATGTCCCGTCCTCGACAGGTAGCACCTCTCCTTCTCTCCAGATCTCTCGTAATGTCGAGAGAACCCTTGCACTGACATGCTCCTCTTCGGTCTCGCTGCGATGTCGGACCGACCAGTCGCCCACCACGTCGCGCGGCTCACGTCGACACCGCTCGACCTGCAGGAGCTCGTCCCGTCCTGGCACCTCGCCGACGACTACACGGAGCAGCTACGCGTCCTCGAGAGTGGGCAGGGGTCAAACGAACAGGAGCAAGCGTGGTTTGAGAGGCAGGTTGAGCTCGTGAAGGCTGCAGCGGGGTTGCAAGGGACTCGAGCGACCGCGTCCGTCCTCCCCCCCTCCCTTCTCTCTTCGAACCGCAAGCTGACTTCCTTGCTTGTTTGTGCTTGTTCGACCACGCTTGGGCAGATCATCGACTGTTTCTTCCTCCCCTGGACCGTCTTCGTTAGGCCAGATCCTACTCTCTTTCATTCCTCCTCCAGCACCGGTCGACCCTCTCCCCGAACCTATGACGACCGACGAAAGCTCGTCGTTCTTCACTTCTTTCATCAAGGACACACTTCGAGCGATGAAGACTTCCCAACGACTTCCTCCTCCCTCGATGTCGACGCGCGACCCTCAGACGAGCAGTCCGAATAGCGTTCAGAGTGTTACTCCGACGAAACCGAAACTTCACCCTTTGAGACGGACGTCGGCGAGTGGAAGTGCGAGTGGAAGTGCGAGTGGTTCAAGGCGCGCGGGGGAGGGGTATCAACCGAGTCCTCTCGGAAGGGGAGTCAACTCGGATTCGACCGCTGTTGAGGGAAGGGAAGAGGAGGAGGACGCGTTTTTCCCTCCCAGCTCGTCCCCTCTCGTCTCCGTCGCCAGGACGAAGTCGACCGGTCGACTCCACCCTCCTTCTGGACCGAAGCCGGGTCCGTCGACTTCTTCGATAGGGATCATCAAGCTCAAACGGCCTGCTCCGGTCGGTTCTGAGGTTGGAGGGGATAGTCCGAAGAGGCGTAAGGAGGAGGAGGAGGAGGAGGAGGGCGAGGGGGAGGAGACGACACCCGTCATGAGGTCTAGGTCGAAAGGTAAGGGACGAGAGGGAAGTGGGAGAAGTAGGACGAGTGGGAGAACACCCATGGGTCAGTTTTCTCTCCTTCTTTTTGCAGTGGACCGCAGTCAGACGCATACAGTTCCTTCTGACACTTGCACGGCCCCCCTCCCCCCCCGCAGATTCGCAAAGGAAGTTAGTGGACTACATTGAAGACCTGCTCGAGTCGTTCGATACGCTCCCTTCGTACTTGTCGCCTTTCCACCCTCATTTCTCGCACCTCACCTCACCCGGACTTCAACCGACCCTCCGGCTAGACGTTCTGAAGAAACTCGACCTCCTCCTCGGATCGGTGCGTGCGTGGCCGAAGTTGGATGAGGGTGATGGCGAACGGTTTTGGGGTCTTGTGAAGGCTGGATTGGAGGAAGTTGATTGGCAGATTGAGAGGGAGCCGAAGGAGGAGGAGATGGAAGTGGAGGAGACTTTGGTGGTTTCTTCAAGTTACTCGAGTCCAAGCTACGGGGGATTCAGCAGTAGTCCGCCGGTCAAGGTGGTGGCTAGGAGTAAGGAGGGGAAGGGGGCGGCCAAGGAGAAGGATCCGGAGGAGCTGAGGGTGGAGAGGGAGGTCGAGAGGGGTTGGAGTGCTGGTCTGGCGTGGAAGTTGATGTCTCTCTCGGGTGCGCCCAAGCTCGTGCGTGTATTTCGACACACCTCTCGCTCCCCTACCTTGTGCTTGACTCTGACTATGCGGTCCTGTGGCAGTTCTTCTCGGAGGAGGTGCTTCGGACGTCGTCCTCGATCCTCAAGGACCTCCTGTCCAACTCCATCTACCCTTCCCTCCTCACCTCTCCCCCGCCGGCATCTCTCGCCCAACTCTGTCATTCGGCCACGTACCAGTTGTCCTCCCTCTCGAAGGTTCTCAGCGCGGTTGAGTTGGAGATTGTCCTGAGCGAGGATACCGTCATTGGCCTCATCCCGATCGCTGTTGGGCCGTTTTTTGCGCAGGGGAGTCTCGGGGAGGATGGTAAGGGGAGGAAGAAGGGGAAGGGTAAGGCTGGGGAGGAGAAGGGAAAAGGGGGCTTGAAGGAGATTCGACTGGAAGCTTTGGCTGTCTTAAGGGCGGTGAGTTCTCATTTTTTATCGTACCGTCCAGAGCTCCCTAGCTGACCGGTGAGACACCTCTGCTGTAACTGTCAGATCTTTGGTCGGTACGAGAGTCAACGGACGTGGGTCATTCAGGAGATCTTGACGTCGCTCGTCAAGCTGCCCGACACGAAGAAGACGCAGAAGCAGTTCAAGTTCGTCCCCCTCTTCCATCTACCTTCTGCATGATCGAGCGCTGACAGGATGTCTAATCATCAATTGAACCAGGCTCCGGGACGGTCAGGCGATCCACATTGTCTCTGCTCTGCTGCTGCAGTTGATCCAGTCGTGCGCGCACGGCGTCAAGCAGCAGATCCGCGGGAAGCGGCTCAAGGAGGAGTCTGAGATGATTGTCGATGGGACGGCAGACGACGAATTGAGGTTGGGGAGTGGAGAGGCAGAGCAGGAGGTGCGTCGTGACGGATCCATCCCCTCGTCGGACGTTGGGCCGCTGACTTCGACGTCTCCTTTTCTGCTTGCACAGGAGGCTCAGATCTACAACACTGCCTGCGACGCAGCGGTCAGAATCTCCAAGTCCATCGCGTCCTTCTTAGCAGTCTCGTGAGTTTCTTCCTGTCTTCCTCGGTCTCAAATGGACGAAACCTGACCCGCCCATCGCCACCTGCAGTTCCGCCTCGAGCAAGGTCAACAAGAGCAGCGAGAAGGAGCACCGGGCTGTCCTAGACCTCGTCATCCAAGACTTGTTGACGGTCCTGTACTGGCCGGAATGGCCGGCTGCGAGCCAGCTTTTGTACTGGTTCTGCAAACACATGGTGCGCTCCTTCCCCCCTTTCCACCACGTCCCTTGGCGCTTGCTGACCACTCGAAACCTTCGGGTTTCTGGTTTCCTAGATCGCCTCCATCAAGGATGACAAGGCGTCGGCTGAGGACAATGCGAGCAAGTCCATCGCTCTGGACCATCTGGGTCATGTGGGAGCTCGCATGCGACTGGCGATCAAAAAGGCTGTCGCGCGGGAACGGAAACCTTCGGGAGGAAGGAGCGCGGTCTTGCCTCTGACCGACGTACGTCTCCCTTCTCTCTTTCCCTTTCTTCGATTCCCAAACGTACACTCATGCGCTCTCTCCACGCCTCGCGTTACAGATCGTTCGCCGGTCGGACGTCGTCGCGTTCAATCAGTTGGAGGCCATGCAAGTTGACGTGATGGCGCATCTCGAGAAGGCGGCCAGTTCTGATCTCCTTCTGCTCGTGAGTCTCTCCTCGACGACGTAGCTCAATCAACGAGACTAGGACGACTGACAAGTGCTGGTCCCTTCAACAGAGCGCATACGAGTACACCGCCTGCCTATGGGGCCAGGAGCTCAGTGCCGAGATTCCTCGACTGCCTGCACCCGAGCCCAACCCCACCTCCTCCCAAGTCAGCGAGATTTCCTCTTCCCGTCCAGAGCCCATCGCCCCGCACGTCCGTGCTTCCTTAGCGGCGCTTTGGACCTCCTCCGAGAGTCACGATGTCTTTGTCGACGAGTCAGTAATCTCCCTGAAGGATCGCGCGCTGCTCAATCTGCATTTGCTGACGTTGCGCTCTCTTTACTTTCAGCGTCGACGATCTCGGAGCCGTGGACGAGGTCTCGGAGGAGGTCAACCTCTCGCGGCCTGTCGGTCGAGTGTTTGACGTCACGCTGGGCGCTATCCTTTTCGCCCTCGAGTCTTCCTCGGTCACCTCTCGTACCAAGGCCCTGCGAGCTCTGGGTCACATTCTCGTCGCGGACTCGACGATTCTGAACCTCGTGAGTCACGAATTGATGGTGCGTTTCTGGTCGTTTTGTCGCATAGCTGACGGCTTTCGTCTCGTTTATCAGGGCAATGTCCGACGGTCTATCGAGAACCGACTCAACGACCCTTCGCCCGCCGTCCGAGATGTGGCCGTTGAGCTCATCGGCCAGTATCTAGTCACGCAGAGCGGACTGACGGAGAAGTACCTGCCGCTTCTGGCCGAGCGCGTCGACGTGAGTTCCCGCTTATCATTATCCTCGACCACCCTCAAACACGAAGGCTGACCTTGATCTCCTTTCTTGGGCGCAGGACACCGGTCTCGTTGTTCGCAAGCGAGTCATCAAGCTCCTCAAGACAATCTACGCCACGTTGGCCGACACTTCACTCCAAGCGATGATCGCGATTCGGCTGGTCCAGAGGGTTGATGACGAGGATGAGACTGTTAAGGTACGACCTCCATGCTGCCCTCGCCTCTGCTAAAACTTGCTGCTCATCTTCTTTTGATCTTCGTTTCTCCAGGACCTTGCCGTCAAGACGATCGAAGAGCTCTGGTTCTCTGACTCTGCCGACCGCGCTCACTCTGTCGAGCTCAAGTCTCAGTCGCCCACCATCAACGCAAGCGCCACCGGCCCGCTCGAGCGGAAGACGGCCGTCATCATGACTGTGGCCAGCCACTTCGGGGACCGACACAGCGCTCTGGAGGTCTTTCTCAATCAGGTGCGTCTCTCCTTGTTCAACTTCGGTTCGCAGAGTATGCGCTCATCTGTATGACTTCTCATCTCCACAGATCATCTGCGGCCATGCTTCTCACGCCAAGCAGTCTTCGAGCGTCTTTCAGCACTTCAAGGATGTCTGCGAGTCGTTGATTGACACTCTCATCGACGCGCATGATCGACCTCATCTGGTGAGTTCCTCCTCCACCGCTCTACTGCTCGGAGCTCTCGTCTGACCTCGTCCGCTTGGGCAGGACATCGGAGGGTGTGTGCACGCCCTCAACCAGTTCAGCGCTGCCTACCCGGACTGCGTTTCGAGCAGCAAGGCCTCTCATCTCCTCCCGTATTTGCGACACTCGACAGCAGTACGTTTTTTCTCCTTTGTTCAAAACTCACCCCCTCTGACTTGCTTCCCAACTCGCTCATTGCAGCCCGACGATCAGGCCATCTCCATCAGCCTTCTTCGTGTCTTCAACCGCTCGATTCGCAAGATGCCCAAGACGTCGATCAGCTTTGCACAGAGCTTGGAGAAGAAGGTTCTGCCTTTGATCAACGGTGCGATGGGAGGTTGGATGGTGCGTATCTCCTTCTTCCAGCAGCGAAGCAGTCTTGCGCTAAGACTCCCTCTTTTTGCGCTTGTTAGGGTTTGCAAGAGTCCATCGCTTGCTTGTGCACGACCGTCGACCACCTCACTCAGAACCACGAGCGACTGGTTCGGCTCCTCGGAAGTTGCGCCCGTAAGTCCCTTACCATGACCCGACCAGGTTCCTCGCTGACGATGACTTTCCTGGTCCTGCGCAGACAAACTCGAGCAGCTTCGCGGACGCTACCAGGAGACGGGCCAGTTGCCCGAGATCAAGGTCCAGGCGCAGGCCCGACCTCTGCTTTACATTGTCGCCCTCCTCGGAGAGTACTGCGATTTTGACGAGATCAGGCTCAAGAGTGATTGTGAGTAGCTAGGTGGTCCTGACTGCTGCAGAGAGCTGTGTTCACCTTATTTCTTTTCTGACAGCCCTTGCGAACGAGATCAACGCCATCTCGGAGGTTCGTCCCTCGTTCTCTGCGTGTCAAGAAGCCGTCTCTCTCGCTGACCGTTTTTTTCGTACAGGATTTCATGTCCGAGTACATCTTCGACCTCGTGGCCTTTTTCGACAAAGCTCCCGTTGCCCCTGATCTCCGTCGGGCCGCCTTGCAGTCCTTAGGTGAGTTTCGAAGCAGCGACTCTCAGATAAGCCGCGCGCACGTCTGACCACTTACGACTTATGTTCTTCCGACAGGCTTCTTGTTCCGAGGCTACCCTACTCTGATGGTCGAGCCCTCCAGTCTCATCGTCATGGACTCCGTCTTCGCATCCAATGACCTCCCCACAAAGGCCGTTCTGCTCAACGCCATCCACGACTTCCTTCTGACCCAGGTCGAACGCGTCAAGAAGGATCCGGCAATGGTCACGAAAACAAGTACGTCCTCCCCTCAAGCGTCTGGCCGTGCTGTTCCTGACTTGCACGCCGTCCTGTGCCCTCAGCCACCTCCGACAACTCTGTCAACATGACTGAGCTCATCGGAGACACCGAGCGCTTCGCCGAATCTGGGTGCGTGCGCTGCTTTATACACGGTCCTTCGATGTGATGCTGACGGACATCCCATCACCCCTCTCAGCGTCGGCTCTACGATCGTTCAGCGGTACCTCATGCAGATCCTGGACGCAGCCCATCATCCCCTGACAGAGAGCATTGCGGTCCAGATCATCACCTTCACCGTCAAGCAGGGTCTTGCCCACCCTATTGAGGTCCGTCGCTTGTCTTCTAGGCGTCATCCGCACATGCTGACCCAGTGGTGCCTTTGTCCTCTTGCAGCTTGCGCCCGTTGTCATTGCCTTGGAGACGAGCTCCAATCCTGCCCTCGCAAACCAGGCTTTCGCTCTCCATTCTTTCCTCCACCACAAGCACCACTCCATCGTCAACACGCGCTTTGTGGAGAACGCGAGGGCCTGCTTCGTCTACCAGACCAAGACGTCGTCTGAGTCCGCTCGGGGTGAGTTCGATCGCCGCTTTTTCATGTCATGAAATCAGCACACTGACTGCTATCGCTCTCATTTGTCCTCTCTAGGGTTCCGACTGGAGGTGACGGTTGCCTCTGCAGAACCGTTGGCCGAGGCGCTGATGGGCAAATGGTACGAGCTTCTGCGGGAGAGACGGCCCATCCGCAAGGATTTCCTCCGTCATATCATCCGGCCCTTCGACTTTGACATCATGGCAGATCCATCGCGGCTCGTCTGCTCTACTGTTCGTCCTCAACTCGCAGTGATGCGCTCTATAAAAAGCCCTCTCTGACCTGCTTAAAACATCTGCAGGAACACGTGGCCTTCTGCTGCTTCCTCGCCGACAATCTCGCCGCGCTCGACTACAAGACGCAGGAGGAGGTGTTCATCGTCATCGAACGGCTGACGGCCATCATCTCTGTCTCGGGCGCTCATCTCTTCGACCTGCTCTCGCGCGCCAAGCTGGACTCGGAGAGCGATGAAACGCCCATTGAAGGGCAGGCTGTCCTCATCAAGACTGGCACTCGGAGGAGCGCGCCTCTGTCTTACAGGGAGATGTCCAGCGAGCCAGATGAGGTGCGTGCGCTCTTTCCTTTTGTGCGGCAGGTTTCAAACTGACAAGTATCGTTTCTTGCAGCTCATCGTGGAGAGCGAGAACGGCACGGGCAACGATGACATCTCGTCGGCCGGGGCAACTTACGACGCTCTCACGCTCGCCAACCTCGCCATTGTCATGTCCTACGCCTTTGTCCTCAAGTCGCACCTGAAGACGCTGTACCAGCTTTCCGAGGACAAGTGCCGGAAGTTCGATCCCGCCGCGAAGAAGTCGGCCATCGGCGACAAGGCGACTCTCAGGAGACTTGGTGTTCCTCTCACTCTCGACCTTGAGGAGATTCCGTTCGCTGTCAGGGAGCCTCGGACGATGGGCGACTACTTTGAGCAGTGTCACGCAGTGAGTTGCGATTCTGCGCTCTCAATCGATACGTACAGTCGCTGACCTCCCTCTTCTCTCTCCCTCCAGTTCATCACCATCGCCGAGGAGGACGGAACAAACCTCGAGCCCGACGACTCCTCCTCCTGATTGACCATATCTTCCCCCTCCCACTTTCCTTTTCGATCTCCTACCATTCGCCCCCTTCTCTCAATCGCGTCGTTCCTGCATTTCACGACCAGCTCTTGCTTTCCCCTCAAACCCCCGCGCACGACGACGTCGGACACCTAATGTTGTACTGAATAGCCATGCCTCGACATCGATCGACAACCCACCTTGAGCACACCAGCGAGCGCAAGTCCAAATTCAAGTGCATCGCAGGGCGTCAGAGTTAATGTGAACGAGCGCCAATCGAGAAAAGCCGTTTGCAGTTGCGAGTTGGGAATCCGAGCTTGACCGCGCTGGCGCACGAACGCCGCCCAAGATTCGAAAAGGGAGCTCGTCTGCCCAGCTACTCGCTACTCTCCCCTACCTGTCCGCCCCGTCGGATCCTCAGATTCTGGACCATCTCTCCTCGCCCTGCTCCCCATTCGCCGTCCCCTCCAGCTCGTCTTTGGTTTCTGTCGTCTCGCCGACACCAGCCCTTCGCTCCGCGCCGCCCTCGCCCTTTCCTTTAGCCCCTTGGCCATTCGAGCGTCCGCCGCTTTGACTTTCGACTCCCAACTAGGTTAGTCTTTCCAGGAATTGGACGCCTTGCACTCTCTTGGGCCCTCAAACGTGGGTCGGGTGGAATTGTGGCTCGGTAGCTTGCAGCGGGCGGTTCGGTAGAGCTCCATTCTCCTGGATTGGCCACGGCCGGCTGCAGCTTCGTTGCACGACAAGGCCTTCCTCGCGACCCGTCCTACCAACATTCTAGGCGTCTGTAGAGAACAATATGGAGATCCGCGTCTGAGACTCGATAGTGCTCCAGAATCGAAGCTGACGATGCCTCCTCTTAATCGAACCAGTCTCGCGCCTTATCCTCTCAAGACCGCCCGGCTCCTCCTCGCCTCCTTCTTCTCCCTCAGCAGTCTCGCCCGGTCGACTACCAGCTCGTCTTCTGTCGTTTCTCTCGAGGCTCAATCGTACCCTTCTCGTACGATGGCCGAACCAACTCCTCCGTCTGCTGCCGTCATGGTGAGCGGAACGCCAACCCCAACCTCGACACCGGCCACACCAGCCGTCGCCGCAGCCCCCACCAAAGCTCTCTCCTGGGCCTCGCTGGCTAAGCAAAACCTGCCGCCGCAACAACCGACTCCCGTCGTGCCCAAGTCGACGCCAGCTTTGACTCGACCGGCGTCTGCCAAAGCTCGTCCTGCAGCCGGAGCAAAATCTTCGTCGGCAACGTCGACCACGAAGCTCTCAGCAAAGACCAACTCGCAACGGCCCAACGGAAGTGTGCCGTCGGCCAAGGAGTCGGAAGAGCAGCCTTTTACGACCGTCACGACGTCTCGGAGTGCGTCTAGTCGATCCGTCGACTGGAGACGGAAGGACGACAGCGCTGGGCCCAAGCCTCGGCGCACGCAGGACAAGGGCGACAAGTCCCATCGGTCGAGCGAGAAGAAGGTCGGCGCCTCGAAGGAGAATGGAAAGGGCGCGCCGCAAGGGAAGAGTGGAAAGAAGGCTGAGGCTGCTCCCTCGTCCACCAGCGTCAAGCCCATTCCGGAGGAGCCGACGTCGCAACCCACACCGCCAGCACAGGAGAACGGCGGGGTCGCTGCCGTCGAAGAGGTCACCCCCAAGGATCCTCGGGCAAGGGAGACCGCCGTCGAGAAGCCTGCCGAGGAGGCAAAGGTCGAGGATGTCAAGCCGTCGCCAGCGCCAGCACCCAAACCGGCTGCGCCGCCCAAGCCTCCCGCGGTCAATATCTGGAAGGTCCGAGCTTCCACGACGACATCCTCCGCTGTAGCTCCCATCAAGAGTCTCAAGGGCTTTCCAACACCTGCCGCTGCCGCCGCCGTCAAGAAGGTCGACGCCAGCACCGCGCCCTCATCTCCTCCCACCTCCACCAGCTCTCTCTTTACCCCTCCTTCGACCACCGCCCCCACCGTCAGCCCGCCATCGACAGTCCCTGCTACTTCGACAACACCGTCGTTAGCGGACGAGGCATGGCCTGAACCAAGTGTCGCCGCTGCTGTGGCAGCTTTGACCAACAGACCAGCAGACGTCGAAGATGCCGTCAGTGCCGCTGGAAAGAGTGTTACCAGTGAGGGAGCGCCCAAGTCGAAGAACCGTACGTACCCTCATCGCGACCGACGTCTGCCCAAGAAAGCTGACCCATGTTTCGCTCTCTCGCGACGTCACCTCTCGCAGAGAAAAAGAAGTGGGTCGCCATCCCGCCTGCCGAGATGCAAGCTTCGGTCGACCAGGCCAACGCTGCTTCGGGCAAGACCAAGAAGGCAAAGCGCTCATCGGAGGACGCCGCGGGACTCAGCAGCCGGACGACTACCAAGAAGAAGAGCGCCACGGACGGGTCGGGCGTACAGGCTTTTAGCTCACCAGCAAACGGCGCTCCAGCGCCATCTAAAAAGGCCAAGAAAGCTGCTGCCGCTGCTGCTGCTGCTGCGGCTGCCGCACAGGCCAACGGGACCGCTCCCCCACACGACTTTCGATCTCAACACATCCCTTCCGGCCCTCCTGTACAACATCTCTACCCTCACCTCGAAAACTTCCAGCCTCCTCCTTCCGCCTACAACCCTCATCTGGCCGACATGCCCATCCTCCCCATCTCGCAACTCAGTCCAGCAGAGGAGATGATGCTGCCTCACCACTTCGACCTCACCGCGGGTCTGCCCTCAGCAGGCTCGCTCAGCTCGAGAGACGGCTCAAACGACTCTGAGCAGGTCGAGATTTCAAAGGACGTCGAGATGAGTCTTCTGAAGAAGGGTTCGGGGCGGTCAAGCCTGGGTGGGCGGGTGGAAGGAAACGGCATGCCTGCCGACATCGCTGGCATGCTCCTAAAGGACAACGAGATCGCCTCTCTCGGTGGACTGGTAGGACACTCGCTGCCCATGTCGTCGACAAGTATGGACCGGTCGAGGTCGGCACCTCTTTCGGGCGCCATTCCCATCCGTGCGCCTCCGCCGAGTGGGCTGAACGTTGCATCGGCCGTCTTCCGACCTACCAACACGGTCAAGAGCCCTCGAGGAGGACCCTCGTCTGCTCGCGGAGGATTGGGTGCCAGTTCGGTGGCTCGAGGAGGAAGCAACGGCGCTCGGCCTGCGGGACCGCCTTACGCTGGCCGCCCGAATCCCTTTGCAGGACCTTACCAGCAAGCCAACGGAGCCGCTCCTCTGCAGGATGGCCGCAACCCGTACCTTTCGCCCCCTCCCTCGGCAAGTACTCTCGGCGGCCCCTCCTCACCTCACTCTACCTACGGCTCGCACCCCAAGGACAGCCACATGCCTCGGCTCTCCCCTAGCCAGGCTTCTGGATCGTTCAACCAGCCCTACCCTCCGTCTGGCGTCCCTTTCAACATCCAAAGCCCACCGGCCTCTCAAATCTCGCCTGCTGGCCTCGCCGGCCTGAGCCTGTCTCCCGGACCGGCCACCAACGGATCCTATGCGACTTACCACGCACCTCCGCCGATGCCGATGCCGGTCACCGTGCCCACTGTCACGCTCGAGCCGCTGCGGTTTTACCTGCTCGGTCAGCTCGAGTATTACTTTGGTGCTCACAACCTCGTCAAGGACTTCTTCCTTCGTAAAAGCGTAAGAGTCTCTTTCGTTCTGTTGCGATCGCCAGCAGATGGACTAACGTCGGTTTGTGCGCACAGATGGACTCGCTCGGATTCGTCGACATCCCCATCATCGCCGCCTTCAACCGGGTCAAGCATCTCACGCAGGACGTGGCGCTCGTGCGGGAGGTTCTGCTGCTCTCGAAGCTGGTTGAGGTGCGCGAGCAGAAGGTTCGACTGGTCGGTCGGGGGTGGCAGCAGTGGTTGTTGCCTGATGCGCTCGAGTCGGAGTTCCAAGAGGAGGACGACGACGTGGAGGCCATCGACAAGGACCTTGAGCTTGCCCCTAACGGGGACTTGACCCAGGACGAGGAGGAGGTGAAGGCGGACATCAAGGAAGAGGCTGCTGAGGAGAAGGAGACGGAGAAGTGAGGTGGGGGTGTCTTCCGACAGAGGCGGGGCTACGACTTCAGCCCGACCTCTTTTGCATTGTGCCTCTTCCTCTGTCTGTACTCTTTGAGGAAGCGTCGAGTACTGATCAACTTGTCGCTCTCGCAGTCCTGTTCGATCCCATCGTCTTTCATCTTTCCGGCCAACACACCATTATCGTCCAGTTCGACTAGAAGCACTCTCAACCCAAAATTCAACTCATGTTTTTTTTCTTTCATTCTCTTTCGCTCTCCCTTTCCGATTGTACGTCCCGCTTTTTTTCTGCCATTTTGTCGCGAGATCCTCGAGCTGACTTTGTCGCGGAATGAAACCCTTCGCAGACTTTTCTCCCGGTTCTCCTCGTCTTCCTCTCGCTCTTTTTCAATCCCAAAAAACGCTACGCTGTTCAGAAACTCCAACACCAAACTTTCCTCTCTCCCCTCTGTACAACTTCCAATCAAAGAGTCACTGTCTGGGATGCAAAATGATGTCCCCTCCCAAACATTTCTTTTCTCGTCGCCCCCTTTTTTCGTCTCGAAAACTCCGACGAACCCCCAGCAATAGACTTGAGCTGGCTGTATGCGCCCTACTCGCCAGACTCCTCTGGGGCTACGACCCCCATGCTGCTGACACGCATCCGCTCACGACTGAACTGTCGTTCGTCCCTACCAGGGCATCGTCGGTCGTCGGCGGGCTGGACGGCCATGTCGTTGGCGTCGAGCGACAGGTCCTGATCTCCCGAGCCGAGGTTCCTCCATCTCTACAAGAACCCATCGCCCTCGCCGCTCTCGGCCCTGTCGCGCCTTTCTCCCACCTCGACCTTCTCCTCTCTCCTTCTCGTCCCAACCATGACCAAGACCGATATCCAGCCCGTCACCACGCTCAACGGGACGCCATCCGTGCCAGCCTTCCCTCCAAGCTTCCATTTCGGCTTTGCTACTGTCAGCGCCTGTCCCTTCGCTCATTCCTCGCATCATGACTGACGCCGGAGTGTCTTTGATCCTCTAGGCCAGTGCTCAGATCGAGTCTGGAGCGACTGACGGAGGGCGTGGACCTTCTGTGCGTCCGTTGACGTTATCTTTCTCGAGGTCGAGCTGCTGCGCTGACCCAGTTCTTTGCCTTCCCTTCCTTTCAGATCTGGGACGACTTCTGCGCTCGGCCAGGTAACATCAGGGACGGTACCTCGGTCGCCGACTCGTGTGACCACTTCAACCTGTTCAAGGAGGACATCACTCTGATGAAGTCGCTCGGCGTCAACTCGTACCGGTTCTCCCTCTCCTGGTCGCGCATCATTCCTGGCGGCGGACAGGACGACCCTGTCAGCGAGGCCGGAATCGCGTTCTACGACGCGTTGATCAACGAGTGCCTGTCGCACGATATCACCCCCTTTGCAACCCTCTACCAGTGAGTCCGCGCCGATTGACAGATGGAAGGGTCAGGAGAACAGATCGCTGACTTCCCCGCTCTCTCTCCCTCTTCTTTGCAGCTGGGACCTGCCTCTCGCTCTTCAGCAGCGATACGGTGGCTGGCAGTCCCGAGAGATCCTTCCCGACTTTGTCAACTACGCCCGAGTGTGTTTCGAGCGGTTCGGAGACCGAGTGCAGAACTGGATTACAATCAACGAGCCAGTCCGTAATTTTCTCTCTTTTACTCTCTTTTTCTCTCTTCGACCAAAAGGAGCTGTCGGAGCTGTAGTTGACGACTCTCGCCGATGTTTATTTGGCTTCCAGTGGTGTGTAGCCGTCCTCGGCCACTCTTCTGGTGTATTCGCCCCCGGAATCAAGAGCACGACCGCTCCATGGATGTGTGTCTTTCGACTGCCTCGCTTGAGGTCTGAACCTGACGGACTTCCGGCTTTGGCAGCGTCGGACACCATCTCATCCTCGCTCATGCCCGCACGGCTCGCCTCTACCAGTCTACCTTCAAAACCGACCAGGGAGGTCAGATCGGGATCACTCTGAACGGGGACTGGTCTGTCCCTTTCGACAACTCGCCCGAGAGTAGGTCGCGCCCTTTCTTCTGCTCGTCACACACGCGCAGAACCTTACTTCAGTCCTCTTTTTTCTCCCTCGCGCAGACGTCAAGGCCACCCAGGACAAGATGGATGCGTGCGTCTCGCTGACACCCCCCCTCCGGACGAAGGCCGACTGACAATCCTTTGGGGTTTTTGCAGTGCTATCGGCTGGTTCGCCGACCCCATCTATTTGGGCTACTACCCTCAGTCTATGATCGACCGACTGGGCGATCGGCTTCCCAAGTTCACATCGGACGAGATCGCTCTCGTTCATGGTTCGTCTGAGGTGCGTCTTCACTTTTCACTCTTTGCGCACCCAAAATCCCCCTTGAGCTCAGTGAGTGCGTCTCGTTTTCGCGCATTCAGTTCTACGGCTGCAACACGTACACGACCAACACGATCAAGGCCGGAGGGACGGACGAGGTGGACGCGTTTGCCATCCTTGGGTTTGACACGCCCGACGGGCAGACGTCCCTCGGCACCCTCTGTGCGTTCCAAACCTCGCTTGACGTTTGAAATCAAACTGGTCTGACACTGACTTGGCAATCCGCGTTGTGATTTGGACAGCTGAGGAACGATGGCTCCAGGACGTCCCGTGGGGCTTCAGAGCGCTCCTGAAGTACCTCGGCGACCGCTACCAGAAGCCCATCTACGTGACGGAGAACGGGTTCGCGGTCAAGGGAGAGAGCGCGATGCCCAAGGCGAAGGCTATTCGTAAGTTTTTGCTCTCTACTCCTTCTTTCACCCCTCTTCGATATCGCTGACGATGTGTGCTTTTCTTTCTTCTCTTGTAGACGACGAGGACAGAGTCAACTTCTACCGAGGCTATCTGGGAGCTTTGCGAGATGCCGTCGTTCTCGATAAAGTGTCCGTACTCCCGCCTTTACTTCTTCCGAAATCGTCCTCTCAAGAAATGATCACTCACACTTTTACCCTTCACCTTCAAACGACAGGGACGTGCGGTCGTACTTTGGCTGGTCCTTCATCGACAACTTTGAGTGGGCGAGCGGCTTGACCACTCGATTCGGCAGTGTCTGTGAGTCCTCTCCAACGTACGCTTGCCTTTCAGCAGCTCTAACCCAGTCCCTCACCTTTCCCCCCCCCCGCCTGAACGACTCAGACGTCGACTTCACCACCAAGGAACGAACGCTCAAGGACTCAGCGACCATCATCCCCCAGTTCTTCAAGGACAACGCTGCGCCTGCCTGAAACGAACCCAGTTCACCCCCTCTCGAACACTCGCTCAACAACCCGACCGAGACCCTTCTTGCTCCCTCCCACTCCTGACAGACGACCCGCGCTCCTTGATAACATGTACCCTCACGACAACCCTCCAAAGCTTTTGTTTGCAAGGAAACGTCAAGATGCGTGTGAGAGAAACGCATGTGATACACCTCCAGTGTCTCGGAGGGGGGAGAGAGAGGAGGAGAAGGAGGAGGAGGAGGGGATGCTCAGTAAGGCATAAAGCGCCGCTTGCCCTTGAGTCGCTCGACCTTCTGCTGGTCCTCGGCAAACTTGACTCGCATCGACGCGAGGTCTTCTCGCTTTGCCTCTCGGACTTGCCATCTGAGAGATAGGAAAAGGAAGGGGGAGAGAGGATGGGGGAGGAATGAGAAGTGTCAGAATCGATAGGTAGCGCATGTGAAGCTCAAGGGGCAAGGAGAAGGAGTCAAGTCAAGGAAACGCACCTGTAAAAGTCCTTGAGCTCCTTGGACTTCTTCTTCTTCTTCTCGGTCCCCTCTGCGGCCTGCTCCAACTCCCACCTCTTACTAGCGACTCCAACCCCCCCACCTCCGGCGTCCTTGCCGTACTTTCCACCCCTCACAACAAGCGTAAAGCCGTCTTCGTCAACCATCTCGGACGGAGTTTGGACGCGCTTCTTCTCCTCTGCTTGCAGTCGCTCGAACGCAGCGATGGAAGAGTCCGCGTGGGCTTTGACGGTTGCGAGGTCCGGTCGGAGGGTTGCATGTTTGAGCAAGTACCGAGCCAGACCAGCGTTGGTTGAGCTCGGTGTTGGCCAGGGTCGAGAAGAGAGGGAGAGGGAGCGAATGAGAGAGAGAGGGGAGAGGAAGGTGATTTGGGCGGTCGTTCCTGCGGGTTTCAACGAGTTCGGAGGGAGGTCGAAGAGCGGCGTGACAACGATGGGCTTCTTGGCCTTGGACGGTTTCGAGGCTTTCGGAGGTCGAGGTCGAGTGTTGGGCATCTCTAACGATCCGCTCTCTTCCTCCTCCTCGTCTTCGTCGTCTGCCGACTCCTCCTCCGAGGACTCGTCAAAGTCGTCGTCCTGGACGACCTCCTTACCCTTGGCCGAGGCCGCACCCCCAAACCGGATGTCCTCGATCGCTCCCACCTCTCCAAAGATGCTCCTTAGTTTGTCCTCGTCCGCGTCCGCAGGGAGGTTGGCGACGAAGAGCGTGCGCTGCTCCTGGGCTTGGCCGTCGGACGAGGACGAGGCGACGGCGTCGGGGCGGAGGTAGAGGTAGTGCTTAGAGGAGGAGGGAGTGAGGACGAGCGGGAGGACGGTGAAGGGTCCGAGCTGAAGGAGTCCCTTGGAGGACCCTGTCTTTGTGCCTTTTGAGCTCGTTGCTTTGGGCATCGTTGGCTGTCGAATATGCTGTCGAGTGGGAGAGAGCGAGACGAGCTCAGCAAGATCCAAATTGCGGCCTGGCCCACCAGGGGGTCAAATGGATGCATCAGGGCTTTTGAAAACCCGGACTGGACTCCTGTTTGGAATCAGCAGCCAGCTCCGAGCTCAAACGCGCCCAACCCCAAGCCCTTCCCTGCCCCTCCACCCCTCGTTACGATGTCCCGCCTGGCATCCCTGCGCGGACCGTCAGCCCCGTCCTCGCCCTCGTCGCGCTCGCAGCCGCTCGCAGCGCAAGCGTCTGCGCTGCCCCACACGTCCCTCGCCTCGTCCTTCTCGTCCACCCCCCACTCGCCGCCTGCAAAGACCCCCCTGCAGCCCGCTTCGGTCGATCCGAGCCCGCAGCACCGCAAGATGCGCGCTGTTCTCGTCGAGGTTGAACGCACGCTCAGGGACTGGGAGGCTGTTGTTCGATCGGACGGAGGGAAGGCCGGCAAGGGATTGATCGACGCTAGGACGGAGTTGGAGTGCGTTTCCTCCCTTCCTCCTTCCTCATCCTTTTTGCTTCTTGTTAGTTTGCGGCCAGAGCCTGACGCTTGAGCGTAACCTTCCGGGTGATCAGCAACATGACCGTCGCATCCAAGACGAACGCCTACCCTTACGCACCCTCGCAGTTGCCATCCGACCTTCTGGCCAGACTCGACCAGTGCTCAACCGACCTCCGATCCGTCTTTGTCAAACTCGTTCGTCGTCCCTCCACTTGCCACCTTAGCCTTTGGAAGACAAACAAGCTGACTCTGGTTGCTGTTTGCTGATACTCCGCAGGAGAAGCGGCTGGTCAAGTTGAACACGCTCGTCAACGCTGCTGAGGCGCTCGTGTTGGAGAGCGTCAAGACGAGAGGTGTCGAGTTTACCCAGTCGACACCCCTCTGGACCACGTGGAGCCTAGAAGATTTCAGTTTGTTCCCTTCCTTCATCCTCCAACCTGCTCGATTCATATTTTTTTTGGTGGGGGGGATTGACTGACGCCTCTCACTCTGTCCGGCTCCCCATCCCAGGTGTCTCCCTCTCGCCCCTTCTAGCCACGCTCCACGCCTCCCACGCCTCCCTTCGCAGACTCTCAATCACCCTCCTCTCGCCTTCATGCACGTTCGACGCCGGCAAGTCGGCGCTCGAAGACTGGCTGCGGAGGGGTGCGTTCGAGGACGACTGGCAAGTCGCGTTCTCGCTCGGTGGAGGTTGGGAGGGTAAAGGAGGGAGGAGGGAGTGGGAGGAGTGCATGGGGGTCGAAGTGAAGGGTTGGGAGGACGCTTTCAAGCTTGGACCTAGATGAGGGGGTGGCGGAAGGAAAAGAGGAGGGTGTTTTGGAAACCTCGTACTCGTCCTTCAACGCCCGCTCGCCAATTTTTGGCGTCCTGGACTCCTTCATCGTCCGGCTCGACAACTCGAGACTTCTTGCTCGAACTGTCCACAAAACCCTCGCAGCAACCCCTTCCACACTCGTGGTCCTGCCCGACACCCGTTGCAAAGGACTTCGACAGCTCCTGGACGTCACTCAAGACCGAGGGAGGGCGCCAACGTAGAGCTCCATTCCTGACCCGAGAAGGCGGCAGGAGATCGTGGAAACCTAGACGTAATAGATGATCATGCTCAGAGCAAAAACAACGACCGAGGAGTGTGGCGCTGCAAAGAGGGGAAGAGGAGTGTAGGACTGGAGGCCCTCACCACGCGCTGCCGGTCACCTCGAACGCCCGAGGAACCTTGCTCAGAGGGCGAAGTTGCAAGTGGTCCTCGACGTCGACGAACGCTGCCTCGCCCAGGTGGGCGTGGTGCATCTGACGCTGGACCGCGACCGTGTGCGCCAAGACAGTCTCCAGAGCGGGCTTCTGGTCGAACCCTTTCAGAGCTGTTGGGGGCAGACAGGTAAAAGAGGAGAGAGAAAGCCAGTCAGCGAGATTAACCCTCAATCTAAATGAAGAGAAGGGAGACGGACCGAGGATCTTGTTCTTCACCAAGGCAGCAGCCATCTTGAGACCCTCAGGTGCAGCCATCGACCTCATGACGAACGCCGCAGCCGACATGTCCTCTGACGGCATGGTCTTGACGTCCTCGTAAGCGAGCAGGGCCAAGCAGCCCTCGACGAGCTCCTTTTGACGGTCGTCCCCGTCCGGGTTCGAACTTGACCGACAGTAGGACTCTGCCTCGGCCGCGAGCGAGCGGCCGTACGTGAGGATCTCGTCCATCGGGTCGACTGCCTCCCAAACGGACGTCGCTGAGGTGGATGCGCCGAAGGACAGGGTGGAGGAGATGAGAGAAGGGGAGGTGGTGGGTGATTTGTCGGGATGGCTGGAAGATCGGAACGCCTTGGTCGAGTGGGGCTTGACGTCGACCGAAGCCTTTCGCTTCTTGCTCGTCACCAGCAGTCGATCTACCTGTCGTTCCTCGGTCGTCATCGTCGTCGTCGTTGATGAAGGAGCATCGTCCGTGGCCATCGAGGAGGGCGCAGCGGCGAGGATCATCATGGCCAGCTTGATGCACTTGAGCTGGAACCCGACCTTGCTGGCTAAGACGGCAGGGTAGCTGCGCTCAAGAGAGCCAAACGCGTCGTCAATCTTGCCAGCTTCGATCTCGGCTCGAATTTTGTGATCCACCGACGGCTCCTCAACAGCCTTTCCCGGTGAGGGTTTCCGAGGCGACAGCGTGGAGGATGGGTCGACAGGCGTGGAGTTCCGAGCGAGAGCGGCAGCCGTCGAGGAGAATCCTTGGTGGGCGAGGTACTGGCCGACGAGCTCCTTGATGGCGGCTGACGTCTTTTCTCCCTCGACACCCTTCTTTGAACCCTTCCTCCCTTTGGTCGTCGACTTGACCGGCGCATCCCACTTTCGCTTCCCCTCCCGACCCCCAGCATCCTTCTCCATCCCGCTCGATCCTTCCAAGCCGTCCTTGTCCACACCCGCTAGAGAAGGCTTGACCGACCTGTCCAGCAAGTCCCAAACGCTCCGCTGCAGCGCACTGACCGAGGCGGAGTCCCCTCGTCCATCCTCCAACGCAGCCCGCTTCAGACGAAGCTCCTTCTCGCACCGAGCCAGTTCTTCCTGCTCTGAAGCTGTCAACGACTGCAGAGGAGGAAGGAACGAACTCGAAGGGACGAGCGGTCGAGCGGTCAAGAGAACAGAGTCGAGTGCCGAACGTTGGCGGAGTTTCTGTTGAAGAGATCAAATGTGACGGAGATATCAGGTCCAGTAGACGGGAGGCGGCAACGCGAGATGAGTTGAAAAGACGTACGAAGTGCGCTTGGATGTCAAACTTGAAGGGCGAAACGCCAAAGTTGATCCTGACCTCCTCCCGCGGCGTCCTCAGACCGACAGTCGGGTACCTGTATGCGCAAGAAGGCACAACCAATCAGCAACAAATTATCCCCAGCAAAGATCCTCTACAACGGAGTGCGAATACGAACAGTCCCTCGACGTTCAGTCCTTGGAAGACGTGGCCGAGCATAATGCCGTTCTTGGTGTAGAAGACGCTCTTCTGGGCTACGTCCAGCCCACAACCAATCACGTCTGAGGCCAGAGGGGGCGGGGGGGGGGGGGGGGGGGAGCGAAACAACGGACAAGCCCTGTTAGACTCAGAACAAAAGTTGACAAGAGAGAGGGCTTGAAAAAAAGGGGACGAACCTCCAGTAGTGTAGCTCGGTCCGAAAGGCGACCCCTGTCCCTTCTCGCAAAACACCATCCCGTCGTCTCCGTGCCATCCAAAGCTGCCCTTCTCCCACCCAGGTAGTCGACTGAGGTTCACCCTCTTCCCGCTCAAGCCAATTCCTATGTAACCCCTCTGACCAGCATCAACAATCTCGACCTCAAAGTAAAACAGTCCGACCGAGGTCGGGATGGGGCAGTTGGCGCGGACAGAAGCTGCGTCTCTGTCTGAGCGGGAGCTTTTGGGGATGTAGGATGCTAGGAAGCCGGAGGTGGAGATGGATAGGAGGGCAGAGTGGTCCGTTTGGGAAAAGTGGGTTGGGAGGGAGGCGAAGTCGAACGTCTCTGCGTAAGGGAGATGACCGAGGTATAACCTGCAGACAAAGATTGATCACTCGTCAGCCAAAGCCCGGTCGCACGCGGAGGGATGGAAGAACGAACGGTCGAGCTGCTTTTCCTCTCAAACCCGACTTGACCCCGTCAACATAGTGATCGTGGTGGAGCCTCATCTCACGCTCATCTTGCCACTCCCTGATTCTCTCCCCAGCCCCTCGATCCCGGTTGCTCCTGGCCACAGCGGCCGACTCTTCAAACATTCTCCGGTCGAGATCGTCAATCCCCGTCGCTGGCAAACCCCAGAGTCGATCGAGGCCGACGCTGTGCGTGTTGAGCTGCGACCGACCGACCGCAGGTGCACTGATGAACCGACCTACGCCGTCTTCCGAGTTGAGGCCGGGTAGAATGTGACCACCCCCCGGAAGGTCAGATTCCCCTTCTCCTCTCGCTCGAGCGGCAGCTCCCAGCCGCGAGGCCGTGCGAGTAAGGAGGGTTTGGAGGGGGTTGGAACTCCAGTCGATCTCCATAGACTCTTCGTCATGGTCTTCCTCGTCCGATTGAACCGATGGATCGCTCTCAACCGCGCTGATCCGTTCCCAATCGTCTAGGGGTTCGGTTGGACGACCGGAGGTTTGCCAGGCTCCCTGCAGGATGGACGACGAGCCCTCCGGATCGGCGGCATGCGGGGGAGGTGGACCGTCGAGGTCGCCGAGTTCAAGCGCGAGGTGGTCCATATAGGTGGGAGTGGACGGAGGAGGGAAGCGGAGACTAGACGTCATTCCCGAAGAGGACGTTCGACTGCGACTCGAGGGGAGGGGAGGGTTCTGGAGAGGGTGGGTTGCACGCATAGCGGATGCTAGCGAGCCCCTCTGACTACCCGAGCTGTTGACGGGTGGAGGGAGACTGGCGTTCGAGCCCACTTGAGCGGCGTCCGCAAGGACACGCATCTGTTGATGGAACACAGCGGTGAGGGTCGGACCTGCTTCTTGGGCAGCTGCGGAGGAGGGAGGAGGATCGTCCGTGCCAGAGTTCGCGAGCAGGGAGGGGAGGTTGAGCCGCTGACGCTGAGCTTCGAGGTCCGCGAGCGCAGTGTCGAGAGAGTCTTGGGCGACAGTGAGCTGCGTCAGAGCGGCGGAAGGGTGTGGAAGGGAGCCTGTCACGACTGAGGAGTCGGGAGCGGCGGCAGGATTGGGCGGTCGACGGTCCGAGGAGGCAGAGGTACCACTGCAGCATGTACATAAGAAGAGTGAGCGAGAGCGGGTGTCAGTCCCAGCCTGTCCTGGACCGAGTGAGGTTGATACTACACGGAGGGGAGGACGACTGACGCCTGCTGGTCGTCTTCCTGACGGTGGGACATGGGCGGTCGACGCTGGGGCGTGTGGGCCAAAGGTACTTGTGTAGGGGGTGGTTCAGACTGTCTGGTTGAGAGGGACGGTAGGACTTGTACCACAATACGACCGATAAGAAGAAACGAGGGTAGGGAGGGCACAGAAGGAGAAAGAGGAGGAGGATGGCGGTGACGGAGGGGCGAACCCAAGTCAGGGAACCTGAACTGGGTTCTATCGGGGTCTTTTACTCGGACGCGCCTGATTTCGTCTCTCTCCCTTGTTTTGCCCGTGTCTCTCAACCCTCTCCTCAAGGCCACACTCAACACACTCTGCTCGGTTCGACCATGAACTTTGGCGACTCGGCCCTCGAGTCAGAGAACAAGGAGCTCAAACGCCAGCTCTTCCAGAAGGGTCCGTCCTCTTCTCTCCTGCCTCACACCCGGACGAACCCTCCCGACGCGCCGAAGAGCTGACATCCTCTTACTCATCCACTCCGCCTGCTCTTTACTCGCTTGGCCGCATCACCCTTCTGCTCGTGCATGCGCATGATCGCAGATGCCAACATCAGCTCGGTTCAGAACGAGCTGTTCAAGCTCAAGGAGGAGCTCGTCGACGTCAAGCGGTCCAAGGACGACGCGCTCTACCGGGTACGTTTCCCTCCTCCTTCTTGGCTTAACGATCCCTGCCATCGCCCACAGACTGACAAATGCTGTGGACTGTGTTTTATAGCTCGGTGCTGAAGCTGAGAAGCTCGTCAAGAGCGACGAGCAGCTAGTAAAGACGGTCACTGTGCGTTTCCCGTTCTCAATCCTCGCGTCGTTCAACCTTCCCTCACGTCACCCACCCTGCTAACTATCTCAACTTTCTCCTCTCCCTGTCCCCCCCCCCCTTCTTATCTTCCACCTGACAGGAACTCAAATCCTACAAACTTCGTCTCGCCAACGCAGACTCTGCCCTAGCTGTCGCCCAGCGCGAAGCGACCTCGAACCTAAAGTTGGCCAAGCAAGACCAGTATAGGTCTGAGGTCTCTGGCTTGCAAGGCCAGCAGGAAGTCGACAAGCTCCGAGTCGAGAAGGGCAAGTTAGAGGAGAAGATCAAGGGACTTGAAAGGGACTTAAAGGAAGTCAAGGCTGCTGCTTCCGCTTCTGCTTCGGCATCTGCAGCGGCAGGTGGTGGAGGAGGAGGTCCAGTCCGAACCTCCGGTCTACCTCTGCCATCTTCAAGATTACCCCAATCGAAAACCCGTCGAAGATCATCTTCAACCTCAACCTTCTCCACCTCCTCTTACCCCGCTCCTCCAGCAACAACAGCCGACCCCTCCGAGCTCCTCAAATCCAAACTCTCTAAACTCACTTCCGACCTCCTCCAAGCGGAAAACGCCAAACTCTTACTCGAACGTCAGCTCAAGCGCGAACGTCTCGAGGCTGAAGAGAGGTTGGACGAGGTGAAAGAGGATGTGGAGCGAGTTCAATGGGAGTTGAAAGAGATCACGAAGGAGAAGGAGGAGTTGGAATCTCAGGTGGGGAGGTTGAAAGCTGGTAGTGACGTTAATGAGGAAGGAGAGAAGGAGAGGGGGGAGTTGAAGGTCAAGATTTCTGGGTTGGAGGAGAGGATTCGAACGCTTGAGGGAGAGGTCAAGTCCAAGGATGGAGAACTCAAGAGTCAGTCCTCTCCCCACCCCTGCCCACTCTCACCGCCCAACCGGGTCGTTCGCTATTGCTCTCCATCTGACAACCTTACCGTCTTGTGCGTTTTAGACCTCTCCACCTCCACCGCCGAACAGGTCGCTCAGCTCCAAAATCACATCTCATCCGCCAAGTCCGACCACTCCGAACTCCTCAGCCAGATTACAACTCTCGAAGAATCGCTCACAACCGAGCAGTCCACCTCCTCATCCGCTCAGACCAACTTCGCATCCCAACTCGTCTCGCTCCAGACCGAGCTCTCGACCGCCCAGCAAACACTAACCGAACGGGCTTCGTACGTCGACTCGCTCGAAAGTCAGTTGACAGAGGAGAAGGGTCGCGTCCTGGAGAAGGAGACGGTTGCGTTCGGCGAGGAGACGGAGAAAAAGGACGCTCTCGATCGCGTTCGACAGCTGGAGGAGGACCTCTTGGCCGTCGCAAACTGGCAAGATCAGAGATCGTACGTTTCCCACCCCAAGGAACCAAAAGTCAAGACCCTCTCCTGCGAATGCTCTTGCTAACCTCTTGGCCTTTCCCAATCGACGCACGACAGGGACCTCGAATCCCGAGTCGAGTCGCTCAACACCCAGATTGTCGATCTCGAAGCCTCCCTCGCCCAATCGCAAACCCTTGTCAGTCAAACTCAAACGGCCGCTAACGAGCTGCGCGACCAACTCGAAGCGTCCCAGTCGGCCTGCTTCGAAGCCGAGGAGGAGATCTCTCGACTAGAGAGCAGCTTGCGCGACAGGATGTCGGTTGAGGAGGTTCAGGAGAAGGAGGCGGAGTTGACGAGAGTCAAGTTGGAGGTTAGCGAGTTGACGAGGGAGGTGGGAGTCCTCGAGTGTGATCTGGAGAAGACGGAGGAAAGCCATCGAGTTGAGGTCGAAGGGTTTGAGTCGTCCAACGCGTCCTCTACGGCCGCTTTGGAGGAGGTCCGACAAGTGCTTTCGGTCAAGGAAAAGGAGGTGTCCAAATTGCAGCTCAAGCTGTCCACCAAGGAAGAGGAAATCCGGGAACTCACTCGCGCCCTCCAAGCCACTCCCCCTCCTGCACCCGCCGTCGAGCTGCCACCCGTCGAGCCTTCGCCCGTCAAGAACGCCACTCGAGACCTGGACGGCGGCATCCGACTGTCGAAGGAGGAGGCGGAGGGCGTGGAGAGGATGGAAGGAGCCATCGCGCGTCTCCGAGCTGAGAGAAACGCGCTGCTGCTGGAAAAGGAAGAATTGAGCAGGTCCATCGACTTTTCGGTACGTGGCTGAGTTTTCTTTCCCTTCTATCCACGAAACCCGCTCGCTGACACGCATGTGTCCGGTGTGCCTTTCTGCAGGAAGCCGAAACTCGCATCGCACGAGAGGAAATCTCGACGCTCAATCAGACGGTCGCCGAGCAACTGGCCGAACACACCACTCTGCGCGCCATCTCAGAGGACACCTTCACCCTGGCTGAATCCCTCCAGACCCAACTGGACCTCGCAAAGCCTGCCATCGCAGAACTCGAGGCACTTCGAGACGAGCTGGTTCAGAACCTCGACACGTCCAACTCTCAAATTGCCATCTTGCGAGAGTCGGAGGAGACGACTGGAAAGACCGTCGAAAGTCTCAAGACGGAATTGGAGAAGGTCAAGAGCAAGATGGACGAGACGGAAGCGCTTCTGAAGGACGCCATCGAAGCCAAGGAGGCGGCCGAGCGAGACGTTGCGCTCAAGGACTCAGCGGTCGCTCAGGCTGTCCTGGAGAAGGAGTCTATCGAGAAGGAGCTGGACATCAAGACGCGGGAGTTCGCCGATCGCGAGGTTCTGGTCAAGGATGCTCAGGCAGAAGACGCTACCCCTACGGTCGCCGCCGAGAACGTCGTCCCTTCGAAGGCCGCGCCCAAGGACATCCAGGACGGCGCTTCCTTGGCTGACATGGCCGAGCTGTTCAAGGAGAAGACCGCGCTCGAAGCTCGCCTGCAGCGAAGGAACGTCAGCGTCGAGAAGCAGCAGCACGAACTCGCAAAGCTCACCACTTCTTACGCTGTTCGTTTACCCTCTTCATCAATTCTTCAACCTGACAGCGACTGACGCGTTATCGTTCACCCTCTGCAGCTTCTCAAGGACAGCTTCGACGATCTCGAGGAGGAGTTCGAGGAGATGAAGGCCGAGAAGGAGACCTTAATGTCCGACATTGCAAAGCACCTGTCGACCCACGACAAGCTCTCGGCCGACCTGGAGGATGCGCGCTCCTCCGTACAACGTCTCGAAACGGTCACGTCGGTCGCCGCTGCTCCCTCTGACTACAACGAGGAGCAGGTCGCCGCCCTGGTGGAGGCCCTCTTCGTCGAGCGCTCCCGTCACCAGTCGTCTCCAGCTTCGTCTGAGGACGCCGGCATGCATGACCTCCTCGCAGAGACGGCCGCCCGTCTTGAGGCAACGGTTGATCAGCTCTCCGACGCCCGCGGACGGTCCAAGGCGCTCGAAGCTCAACTTGCGCGAGAAGATGGACAGCTGCATCTCCTCCTCGACTCTGCCACCTGTCGCCTGGAGGCCATCGAGGCTGAACTCTCTCGCACGATCACTCGATCCGAGAAGGACAAGTCTGCTCTTCAACTCGCTAACTCGACCCTCGCCGATCGACTTGACGCGACGACCGCCAACCTCAACGCTCGCGCCATGGAGGTTCTCACTTCACGTTCTAGCATGCGGGTCCTCCTCGCCGATCTGGAGGCCAGCACCGCCAGACTTGACGCCGGCGAACAAACTGCCAGTCTAGCAGACAAGGAGGCATTGCTCTCGTCTGACGAAGAACGCTCCCAACTCGAGGAGGTCAAGGTCGCACTCGAGCAGCAGGTCCAGTCGCTTCAAATCGAACTGGACGACGTTCGATCAGCGAGGGACCTCGTGGAGCAGGATCAAGTTCAGCTCCGTGAGCAGATCGCAACCCTCCAAACGTCTCTCTCTTCGGCCACGGAAGGCGAACGCTCCCTGGCGGACTTGTCGGACAGCGATGAGCTGGCCCAAGTCCGAAGCCTCAACCAGGAATCAGAAGCCAAGCACGCAGCAGCGCTCGAGCTTCTGCACGAGGCCGAGGAGGCCATCTCGACGCTTCAATCCCAGCTGGATGCTTCCCAGACCG
The DNA here is from genome assembly GCA_014825545.1 of Cystofilobasidium capitatum. Taxonomy (NCBI): domain Eukaryota; kingdom Fungi; phylum Basidiomycota; class Tremellomycetes; order Cystofilobasidiales; family Cystofilobasidiaceae; genus Cystofilobasidium; species Cystofilobasidium capitatum. The sequence goes on along the minus strand of MVAJ01000084.1, from coordinate 17,451 downwards.
CTCTCGTGGACCTCCGCTCCGCCGAGAACGACAAGGCTTCATCCGACGCGACCCACGACCTTCCTAGCCGCCTGGAAGAGACCGAAACCGCCCACCGTGCCCTCATCGCCAACCACGAAGAGACGATGGCTTCCCTCACCGCCTCTCGTCAGGCCGAGGCAACTCTCCAGGAGGAAGCCGCTTCTCGACGAGCGCAACTGGACGACGTCCTGGAGGGTCTTTCGAAACTCCAGCAGGATCACGCTTCCCTCACTCACGCCAAGTCGATCGCGGAGGGCCAAGTCGCTCAGATTCTCGCGTCGAAGGAGGACGCTCTTCAGCAACTCCAGACCGAACATGCCAAAGCTCTTCAGACGGCCGAGGTCGCTCGACGTGTCAAGGCAGAGGAGGCTTCGGACCTTCAGATGGAGCTAGCGGCCGCCAAAGCGTCCCTTTCCGAGGCCATCAGCAGGAGCGAGGCTCAGGACTCCCAGATCGAGTCGCACGCAGAAAATGTTGCTCACCTTCAGGCAGATGTCTCTGCTGCGCAGGAGGCCGTCAAAGCCAGCGGAATTCGTCTCGCGACGGCGGAGGGTCTTGTTGCTGGACTTCAGTCAGACAAGGACGCAGCACTCGCCGACTTGGACACCCTCAATGCTATTGTCGCACACCACACGACCGCACTCCAGGACCGGTGCGTCCTGATCCCTCTGCACCCCTTCTCGCACCACTGACCTCGATTTCTTTCGCCCATTACAGAGAGCGTCTTCACCTGGAAACCACGCAGAAGATCGACAGCCTGCAAAGTCATATCGCCGGAGTGGAGGAGAAGTTGGATGCGGCCGAACAACGGCTGGGTCGACAGAAGGCTCGACACGACGACGAGATGGCCGCTCTGGAGGACTCACTGGCCAAGGCGTCTGCTACCTCCGGCGCGCCCGTTGACGAAGGCAGTGCAGAGCAGAAGATTGCAGATCTCGAGGACCACGTCGAGCGTATGTTCTGCACGCCAACAAAGCTGCTAAACTATGAACTGACGTCCCCTCCTCTATCTTAGGTCTTATTGCGTCTCTTGATCAGAAGAACGTCGAGGTTGAGGAGTGAGTACTGCTGCCATCTATCACTCCGCCTCAGAAGCGGTCGACTGATGTCTTTGTTTTTCTTTTCTCTAGGGCCGACGACAAGATCATCAGCATGCTCAAGGAAAAGAAGAAGTCCGAGCGAAAGATCGAATTGCTGCAGAAGAAGCTTGACAAGGCCACTTCTGCCGCTGCGGTTGCTCCCCCTTATGTCGCCGTCCCTCCTCAGGCGCACGTCACTCGCACACCTGCCTCTCCTCTGAACCCATCCGCACCGGTCTTCGTCTCGAACTCGCCTGTTCGTGTCACGCCGGCTCCTGCACCGACGTCGACGGCAGCGGCCACACCAAAGGTCGTCAACATGTTCGCCACGCCCGCCATCGCTCACTCGCGCACTCCTCCGGCCTCCCTATCGTCTTCGCACGGCTTTACCCCCGTCTCCCACCGACCCATCGCTTCATCGCGTCGGGTCTCGGGCGACCATGCTACTCCGTCGGGTCCCGGTACTCCTCGCTCGCGAATTGCTTCAGCACCGGTCGTTCCCTCTCCTCGCGCGACGCCTCAGCAATCCATCTTCGACATCGACAGTCTACCTCCTCCACCGTCCTCGCTAGGCACCAAGCGATCCCGCCCGGCCGAGCTCGAGCAGATCGGACCTTCGTCAGTCGCTGCCGTCTGTGCGCCCGCTCCCTCCCCAGCAGCGCTGTCGTCCATCCTCGCACCCGCATCAGGCAACACCCCTCGTCGCGCTCCTCTCTTCACCCGCAAGGCCGAGCAGAAGGGCTTCACGCCGAAACGGTCTGAAGCTGCCCTTGCGCGAGCTGCCCTCCTCGAGAAGCGCGGGCCTGTGGACGTGGGCGCCGTACCCTCGACTCGCTTGGGAAGTATGACGCAGGGGTCGACTGGAGGACTCAAGGCTAGCACAGGAGACCTCATGAGTAGACTCGCTGCCATGCGTCGATAGACTTCCCCCTTCCCCTTTCCCCTTCTCACTTTTAGATATCGTACCACCCATTCTAATCCTATCGCTCCTCGCCGCTCTATGCTGGCCGATGTACAAACAGAATCTTCGTGACACTCCCTCATCAAATCTCTCCTCCCGAAGTCGAGCCCTTGCGCCGCTGACCTTTCCTCTCTTCCCAGATTCGACTGGCCTCCTCCTCCCTCCACTCGCAAGACGCCCTCATCTCGCACGAATTGCACTTCCACGTCTGACTCTCCGGCACGCCGACAGGTCGCGTTCTTCCCATCCAAAAGTCGAGAATGGAAGAGAGTTTGTTGACGAGGTCGGCCGAGGCGAGAAAGCTTACTGAGCCGATGATGTCCTCATCAATCTTGGAGGGAGGACGGTTGGGGGAGGCGATGAGAGGTGCAGAGGATGTCGAGGGGACGGTCGAGGAAGCCTGCGTTGCGGTTTCTTGGATTGCCGTTCCGCTCTTGGACTTCTTGGAAGGAGGCGACGGCTGAACGGGCGATGAGGCGGAGGCAGGACCAGATTGGGAGGAAGGGACTGCTCGCCGCCCTTTTCCTGAACCGGCAGACTTCCGAGCGTTGTAGATGCGGCCGGCGAGGGTGTTCTTTGCGCCCCAGGTGGGCAACTTCATCCGCCCTGCCATTCTCCTCAGGTCGGGAAGCTTGTTGGCCATAAGCTCGTCCATCTGCTCCTTTTTTGACGGAGGTTGGCTTTGAGGTTCTGAGGACAGAAGGCGTTCGACTTGTTGAAGGTCGTCCGACGGCGGAGGGGAAGGAATATGCTTCTCGGATGTTGAAGGGCGACGGTCGGACGGTGGGAGCGTATAGGGTCCAGCGACGGCGTAGTGTCGCATACCGTCCATCGGAGCCGAGCTTGAGCGCTCCAGGAGACTGTCCGTCACTTGAAGATTTCGAGAATCCTCGTCTGGAGCGTCGGCCAGGGAGGCTTTGAGCGCAAGCTGCAACAACCTCTCCTCTCCCTCCTCGACCGTCGGACCCACAAAGTCAGCCGCGTCGCCAGGCCGATCTACGACGAACGGCAAAAGTTCCGACGAGGGTCCGTCCAGCGCTCCCTCTGGAACCTCGAGCGGGCCGTCGTCGATCGCCTCTTCTCCGTCGCAGTCATGTTCAACGGCCCGTGTCGATCCGGGCTGGGAGGAAGGAAGAAGCGGAGGGTGGCCGTTTAGTTCCGTAGGTGGAAGAGAAGCAGACGACGGTCCCTGGGCTCCTTGTAGAGGTGTGTCGACCGCAAGAGACGTCTGAATCGCTCGTTGAAGGTCCCTCTCCTCCTGCTCCTCTCGATCGTCGACCTCTCGCTCCTCTCCCTCTCCCCCCTTCGACCCGGCCTTCCTCTTCCTCTTCCCCCTTCCTCTTCGATTAGACCTCTCCATCGGACTCTGATAGCGGTAAACCAGCGTCAACGTCCTATCCGTGCCTTCCTCCCTTCCCACCCCCAAGCGCTCTACCGCGCTCTCCCAGAGGTCAATCATCACTCCCAAATCCATCGTTTCTCCTTCTCCCCCTCCTCGTACTGAAGAATCAGGGAAAGCAATCGAATTACTCTCCATCAACTCTCTAGCCTGATCGACGAACGACGCTGAAAAGGGTCGGTGGAGGTCGAGCTTGAGGTAGCGGACGACATGGGCCAGGACGTGTTTCGTGCTCGAGTCGAGCATCGTTGGCTTAGGAGTCGAGGTCGAAGGAAGTGGCAAGGTGGCGGTTGTGGAGAGGAGATCGTCCAGCAGGCATTTGTAGACCTGACATTGAAGTTTTCCTGGAGAAGCGGTCATGATGTGATGGTCAGCCTTAACTTTTGATGACTACACGGACAGCGACCTAGTTGGACGAAAGAGAAAACGCACCAGACAGTATTGCATCCTCTCGCGGAAGACTGTACGACCTCCTCGTCTTCGAGTCGCTGATGAAGAGCTTGTGTGTTGGCTGTCGAGCTGTGCTTGGTCCCTCCTCGCGAGCGAACGAACTACGGGAAGGGTCGGATGTCGCTTCAGGTGAGAGCGGCAGAGGGTGAGAAGGTGCAGCAGCAGATAGAGGGACTGAGTCTTCATCTAAGACCAGGACCTCGTCACCGTCTTCCTCGTCGTCCTCGCTGAGAACGATCGGCTCGAGAGATAAAGGTTTGAAGAACTGAGTGATGCTGCCTTCAACTTGCACTTCAGGACGTTTGGTCGACTTAGAGAATGATTTGGTGCTGGACTTGGAAGCGGTCGACTTGGTGCGAGAGGATTTTGAGGGAGATTGGGTCGAGCGATTGCAGGAGGTTGGCTGAACTGGACTCTGGACGACAGCGGGTGTAGGAGGAAAGGTCGAGACGGATGGTGGGGGTTCGGGTCGAGCGGGTACATGTGGTATCGGTCTCCTTTGGATTTCGTCCTGCAGAAGAATATGTTAGATATCAGTCTTGAGCTTGCCGAGCGGCTGAGGGACGACGCACGATCACTCCAACAACAAAGTGGCCTTGGATGAAGCCCATGACCGGCATCTCTCTCTGCAATCCACCAAGCCAGGCGGTTCAGTCGGCTATCTCGATGAGATCGATGGAAGACAGCGGGGAAGACTCACGCAGATGCCCAGATGAATGAGAGCCTCAATGGAAGCGACCATGTTCAAGATCCTCAACCCATACCTCTCCTCCTTGGTGTCAACCTCAACCCTAATCTGAACCGGATGTATCTCCCTCTCAAGCTTCTTATGAACCTCCGTTCCAGCCTCCATGATCTTGGCGTTCGTCTCGGCCTGCTTGACGTCGGGCTTGATCTCGCGTCCTCGGGCGGAGACGAACGACAGCGGACGGAGGGCAAGAGGGAGATTTCGCGAGCCACGGAGTCCGTAGTCGTACTGGAGGAAACACCATGCTGGAGCTGAGAGGTCCGTGGCCGAGAAGTACCCTTTGCGTTGGCGGAAGAGGGAGTAGAGACTGGGTGGAGGAAGGACCGGACTATCGAGGGACGACACGCACAAGGGCCCAGCGTCAGCATCTGCACGAAACCAAACGCTCATGACATGGTGAATGGATGGAAGAAAGCGCACCTTGGGAGCTCAATGTCGACGTCGTTCATGTCCTGGACGACCAAGACGGTCGGTTCGAGAGGGTTTGGCTGGTGGAGATGACCATCGGAGTCGTCGTGATTGGCGACCGCAGGTTGTCCATCTCCGCCTGGCCCGTCGTCCAGTTCGACCTCGACACGTCTCAAGTTGAGCCGAGCTGCAATACGTGACCTCTGAGGACTGTCGGTGGACGGGGGAGAGTCGTCGACGCGTCCGAGAGCTGGAAAGGCGGAGGATGGCGTGTGGGTGGACGACGATGACTGGCTTGCGGGAGTGGGCTGGTGGTACTGGTCTACAAGGCTTGCGGCGGTTGCGAGGAAGGCTGGGTCCTGGGGGAAGTCGTCTGCGAACGGGTCGTCTGAAGAAGGCGAAGAGGGCATCAGAGAGTGGGTGGGAGTTGCCAGTGAGGGGGAGAGCAAGTGGCGTGTTCATGAGTACTCTGGTTGTGGCGGTCTGAGCGTGGGAACCCGACTGCTTTTCGCTGCAGGCTGGCCAGAGAGCCCATCTCGCTCCCCCCTGCCTCGTTGCCCAGCGTCTTCTGGCCTCCCTCACCACTTTCCTTCTGCTCTACCCCCGTCTTCTCTCAGCTCAGCCAGACGCCCCGTCTCTTCAGCTCTCGGATCGTGTCACTCTCGTCCACTCAGGCGTCCCAGGTCAGTCCCAGTGTCCCGCCAAACCACCCCCAGTTTTTCCGCCCTCGCGCTCGTCTGCCCCCTTCTTCCCGAGCCCTTCCAATGACACCTCAGCTCCAGAACCAGCTCAAGCTGACCTTGTGCTCGTGCTCTGCCTTCTCAGCGACCGTTCAGGTCTTGGAGCTCTTCCGTCCTCAGTCTCTTGCGAGCTCGAGCGACCGGCCAAGTTTTCTGCCTTTCAGCCCACACGGTCGCCGACGCCTCTCGCGACCGCCGCCGTCCCCCTTCGCCCCTCTCTTGTGAGTTCTTCCGCCTTTCCTCCTTCCAACTTGCACTGCTCCACACGTCCACAGAATCTTTCCTTCCCTCCTTGCCTTCCCACCTCGCGCTTTTTCGAGCCCGAGAGGAGCTACCGTGCTTGCTTGGGCTGGGTTTGCGACCCATGGCCAACCCGCTCCCCTGCGGGTCTCGCCGGCGAACTGCTTGGTTCAAGGGCACTTTAGCCAACCTTCGGCATAGCGCTGGCCCGTCCACACAATCCCTGCATCTCCTGCCTTTTCCCGCACATGCTCTTGGCTTCACGTCGTCGTGCGAGGCCGCCTCCGCTTGAGTAGGACGACTGACGACCCTTCCTCTCGTCTCCTCCCTCGCTAGCGAGCCCGATAAGACGCTGCGCTCAAACTCCGACGTTGCGCCTTCCTTTGCGCCTTCCCCAGACCCGTTCGTCCCGCACCTCGTCCACCCGCTCGCCAACACTCTGAACAGGTGTACTGCACCTTCTTGATCGCAGGTGTACTAACTTTTACGTCGCCTCTTTTTCTTGTCCGCAGCATGTCCTGGCATGACGATGGAACGGGCTATGGCTCGCGGACGACACGACTGCGTGCGGCTGAAGGCGTCGCGCAGTCGATGCAGGGTTTAGGACTTCATGTGCGTTGTCTCCCAGCAACCCTCTTCCTTCTTGCGACGCGTCTCTGCCACCACGTACTGACGTGCGTACTGGTCGTCTTGTCGGTCTTCCAGTCTCCTCAGGGTTCGACCGAGTACTGGTCCGCGCATCAGCAGTCACACTCATCTCACCCACCGCCGCCGCCACCCGGCCCTCTTCCCTCTACCTTCCCGTCGCCCTGCTTTCCGCCGTCGTCCGCGTCCTCTTCAGGTCAACACTCACCCAACGTCCAGTCCTACCGACCTCCACCTCCGCAGTCGTCCCAGAGCTCCATGGCGCGAAACCGACAACCAGCGTACGGATCGTCGACCGGTCCGGCCAACATTCAGTTCAGCCCAGGAGGAGATGGAACCTACCTTCCTTCGCCACTCGAGTCGCCCTCCTTTCGCGTCGGACCTCCCTTCGTTGGTCACTCGCCAAACCTCCAGATCGACAACGCTCGGGCTGGAACGATGACACCCTCCATGTCATACGACGGCGCTCCTGGCGGTGAAGGAGGAAATGAGTACGACACCATGTACCCTTTCAACTCTCGACCACCTGACATGTCGACTTCGGTCTCCTCCGCTTGGTCCTACCCTCTCACCACGCCGCCCGGTTCATCCACGGCCTCGAGCTTCCGACGCGGCGGCGTTTCTCGGTCGACCTCTCCTTCGGCCGCGAGTGTCATGTCTGCCTACTCGTCCATCTCGTCCTCGGCTTCTGCTCCTCAGGGCTACCAGTCGTTGAGCTCAACCCGAGCGGCCAGGTCGTCCCCTTATCACTTTCGCAACCGAGCGAGTGCCTCCACCCCCTCTCTGTCTTCCTCGGCCGGTCACTCGCCCTCGACATCCACCTCGGTGTCCCAACCCAAGTCGGGGTTAACACCGAAGAAGCACCCAGGTAGCAAGGCGTCCATCTCCGGCGACCGTTCAGCAGCTCAACGCAACAAGGCCAAACTGACGGACGAGCAAAAGAAGGAGATCTGCGTGCTCAAGCGCGAAAACAGTCAGCTCAAGCAGGACGACCTGGCCGCTCGGTTTGGGGTAGAGAGGAGTACGGTGAGCAAGATTTTGAAGGATGCTGCTCGGTGGATGAATCCTGCTGCGTGGGTGCCGGAGAAGAGGAAGGAGTCGATTGCGCCGACCAGCGTTCCGTGCGTCTTCCCTTCCTCATTTCCCCCCCCCCCCCCCTCCCTTTCTCATCCTGTTGTCCCGTCCCCTGCTGACAAACGACTTGTATGAATTTGCTAAACAGGATTACGAGATTCGTCGAGTTGGAAGGTCCTCTTACGGTCTGGCTTCGTGCTCAGGCCGCTCAGGGTGACAAGAACCCTTCGGACCATTCGATTAAGGAGAAGGCGCTCGAGATTGCCGGTCAGCTCTCGTGGCCGTCCGACAAGTTCAAGGCGTCCTCCGGCTGGCTGGACGGGTTCAAGGCTCGCCACGACCTGTTTAAGCACTCGCTCCCTACCTCTAAGGCTGGGTCCAACTCTGGTTCGGATTCGCTGTCGAGGCGAGCGTCACCAGTTAAGATGTCGATGGAACCTATGCAGCTGGTCGTCTCGTCCGCCCCTGCCTCTTCATCTACGGTCGAGCACTCGCCCAACGGCCAAGGCACGCCCGTGCTCAAGGAAGGGTTCGAGTACACCGCTCGAAAGAGATCGTCCTCCTCGGTCAGTTTGCGGAGCTTCCCCAACCTCCCGACCGTCCTCGAGGACAGCCACCTCATCGCCCAGCCCCACCCTCGTCGAACGGGACAACTCGGACGCTCGGAGAGTCTGGCCATACTGTCAAGCATGGAGAACGTCTCGTTGACGGTGCCGCACGCGTCGGGTGGATCGGTCGGTCGACCCGCGCTCAGTCCGCTGACACCTTCGTCTGGAGGAGGACTCCGACCCGTCCCTCAACGATCAGTTACCTACCCTTCCGTCGTCCCCGGCTCGACAGTTGGTCCCGTCACTCCCGTCTCGCTCGAGGGCAACTTTGAAGCGTCCGGCGTCGTCTACCTTCAAAACTCACCGAGCGACCCTCCGCCTCCCGTTGGACCATTCGAAGCTCGACGACACCACCGCCGACTTCACAGTCAGTCCAACTCGAGTTTGGGTTCGGGATCGATGATGGCCAACTACGAGAAGGGGAACGGAGAGGGTGTAGGAGGATGGGGGTCGGCGTACCCATCACCTCAGGACCAACCTCAGACGTGGTACGGCCAATCTAGCAGCACCAATTACCAACCTCAGTACAACTTTCAGGCAGAGGAGCCGAGCCAGGACACGTTCCCTGCCGTTCCGCTTGACGGGTTCGCCTACGCTACGGTCCACTACTCGCCCGATCAACCTCAGGTCGACCAGTTCGGTCAGTACGTCAATCCGCAGGAGCTGGATGGAGAACTCATGCTTTCAGCCAAACCGGACGGTCAACACCCTTCTGTCTCGCCGGGTCACTCTGCCGTTCCGTCCCGACTCGCCTCGCCTTCCAACAGTCCTACGACCGGAGGAGGAGGCGGAGGATTGTACACGTTCCCCAAGACTCGGTCGTACACTAACTCGCAGCTCGCTCAGACGTCCAACTTTTCCAGTCCTCCGGCCGCTCATAATGAAGTCTCGTACTTGTTTGACAACAACGTTGGAGGATACGAGCCGGTCGACGAGCAGCACCAACAGCACGTCTTTTGGGGTTACGAGGCTTGATGCCCTCTCGCTCTCCTCCCCTTCCTTCCTGCTTCGACCTATCTCGTCACCTCACGCCGACTCACCACCTTTTGCACAAAGTCTCCCCATCTGCCGGTCTTCACGTTCCGGATGTATCGCTCCTGTCTTCAGCTCGTTCGATCCAAAACCCTCAGCATTTTCCCCTCATCATCACTCCCTTTCCCTCCTCATCAACTTATGTCGCCCTCAACTATCACACCACTTGCATTTTTCCCCTCACAGCACTCAACATTCTCTCATCCATCTCACACACTTCAACGAATCCTGAAAAAACGAAATCCAATTTGACTGGGTCGGCTTTTTGCTACTTCTTCCTCAAACCCCCTTTGCTTTCTTTCCGTCTTCACGACCCGCCCCACGAGCCATCCCCCTCCTTCCCCAGCCTTACCCAGACCCGCCGCCCTTATGCTAGATTTCCCTCTAGACTCTTACATTCCAGTCTTTCGCTTAACCTCCCCTTGTTCACTTGCACGTTATTTTCTACCCCACCCCCCCGCAAACCCACCCACCATCCTGCCAAAATAAAGTACCAAATCAATCATGGCGCATTGCGTTTTGATCGTTTCCTTGCTCGTTGTGCAGGCACGGAAAGGAGCTCGGCGTGACAAGCATCATTGAGATCAGTCGGCCGTCTTGAACGCTGCATCAAGTCTGGCCTTCTTCTGCTTTTGTTTTTGTTTTTGAGAGATCTTCGAAGTCTCTCCACCCCCTCCATCTCCACCTCCCCCTCCTCCTCCCTTTCCGTTTCCCTTCTGCTTCTGAGCAGCCTTCTTCCTTCCCCCTCTTCCCGCAGCCTTTCCAACCGCGCTCTCCTCCGCGCCCGAATCCCCCTCGTCGTCCTCGTCGTCCTGCTCCTCGTACAAAGCCGAGACAGCGTCGTTGTAGTGGGGCATCTTCCACAGGTCGCCAATCCGGACCGAAACGAAATCGCACGCGAGCGCGACGGTCTGGCTGGCCGCGAACGCCTTGACGTCCTCCGACGCTCGGGGCGAAACGGGTGCGATCGTCGAGAGGGGGTTCTTGGGGTACCTTTGCGAGAAGTGGGTGAGGAGAGTGTTGCGAGAGCGCATCCGACGTCCAACGTCGACGGCCTGCGAAAACGTGCTGTGGCCCTTGTCGCGAGCGAGTTCGAAGCACGTCTTGGCGAGCGGCCGAGGGAGACCGGCAGCGGCTGCCTCAAGTCTGGCCTTTTCGATAGAAGCGACGCTCTCGACGGTGTCGTCCGCCAGGGTTGCTTCGTGGATCAAAAGCGTAGCGTCTCGACCGGCCTCGACGAGTGAGTCACAAGGCATGGTGTCTCCCGAGTATCTGCATTATGAGAAGATCCTAGTCAGTCTGTGAGGGGAGGATGGAGAGGCGAACCAGACGTACACGATCTTCCAGCCATCCTTGTGTCCCACGATGCTTCCAAAGCAGGAGTGACCTCGATGATCGACTTTGACGGTGTTCATCTGAGTCAAGCCCGTGACGGACTCGAGGTACGCCAAATGCTCTTCGAGGTCAGGAGCTCTGCAAAAGTAAGATCCCATAAACGTCAGCGCTGGCCGGTTACGGCCCAAGGCAGCGCAGAAAAGAACGAGATCGCACGGTCGGTTGGTAGGCGGGGGAGGGTCGAGTAGATCCCAGTTCTCAATGAACCGGATGCGGTCGAGGCCAACGTCAGAGAAGTCGCTGACTTCTCGCAGCTGGGTGAGGATCCGAGAGCTGCCGATGAGGACGATGTGGTTGTTCGGCGTCGTATGCTGCAGCACCGGAGACCATGGTCAGCGACTGGCGAACGAGGACAGGCTGCGTTTAGGACGAACCTTGGTCCTGAACTTCAGGAGACTGGTCAAACCGGAGTGGTGATCGGCGTGGAGGTGAGAGATGAAGATGCACTTGAGGTTCGAAAGGACGTTGATGGCTTTCTTGGGACCGTACAGTCGTGCGAGTTGGCCGAGTGTTCCCTCTCCCGCGTCGAGCAGGATGCCTCCGTGCCCTGGCACTTCGAGGTGCGTCGAGCTCACTGTCGTTGGCAAGATGTCGAGAGCTGTCAATTCAGGATCGTCCTTAGGAGAGGAGAGTGCAGAGAGGAAGGAGGCTGACCGTTGCGGTACTTCGAGGGCATGCTGCTCCCTGTTCCGAGCGCAGTAACGACCACATCGTCCCCAGGTTGCTTCTCTCCTCTTAAATCCTCCAGAGCCTGCACACATGCCCGAGTCTCCCTGACCTTGGCCGTGTACGCCGGAATCGTCTTGTCGAATCGGTCCATCAGCTCGGCCTCGCTGAAAGCAGTCACTCGTTCGATCCCGATCGAGAGAGGGTCGGTGATACCTCCACTGAGGGAGATGGTGTCCAGAGCAGGTGTGGTGCGAGCTGGGAGAAGGTCGAACTTTTGGAGAGGCAGGATGGGGAGGATGTTGGACTCGGAGAGGGTGTGAGGAGGTTGAGGGGAGGAATGAGCCCGACGGAAGACGAGAGGGTCGATCAGGGAGAGACTTGTCGTCGAAAGAGCAGAGGAGAGGGCGTTGAGATGGTTGTTCGCCAGTTTCGGGTCTCCGGTGAGATGCTGTGAGTAAGGAAGAACGAACAGAGCAGATCAGCCATAAGTTCGTCGGTCGGTACAAAGCGGGGAAGAAGGGAAGACGCACGATGACATCCTTTCCAAACTTTGCCATCCACTTCTGATACCTCTCGTCCTCCCAGATACCAGCCTTGTGATACATCACATGGACAGGTCTGACCTCGTCTCCTTCGACTCCGAACCACTTCCTCCAAATCGGCGCATCAACGACCCCGTCGATGTACTCGACCGACGGACAGTGGGCGATAACTGTTGCAGTCGCTTTGACCCCCTGACCCAGGACCTCCTCCGGTCGAACGTCCCTTTGCTCTCCCGAGGGAGACGTGACCGTGATCGTCTTGCCGGCCGTGAGTTCTCCCAGCCGCGTCCGGGGTACGCCCAGATTGTCGGCCTTCTTGACATCCACTTTGCCTCGCTTCTCAGGTCCGACGACGACGTAAGACAAGAATGTGTTGTTGTTGTGTAGCGGTCGGAGAGGCGAGCACATGTAAGGGTCGAACCGTTCTTCGGTGGCCTTGCCCTCGATCGGACTCGAAACAGCGGGAGGCCAAGGAGAGGAAGACTTGAGGGTGTACGACTTGAACATCCGGTTGAGAATGTTGGAGACGTGACGAGCTGACCGATAGTCAGGTTGTCGTTGGTAAGGGAAACCTTTCGAAGACGGCGTGGGTTCGGGGACAAAGTTTGCCTCCCGTGTGGGGGATAGACTGGGGGACCGTTTACGCTTGCCTTGAGAGGTCGTCGATCCTTCGGGAGAGTCCAGAGGCTCGTCGAAACGCTTGACCGACGAGAAGAGCTCGGGCGAGGACCGATCCGAGGGGACGGAAGCGATGGCGTAGAAGGAAAACTGGTCGTCCTCAAGAATGGGCTTGATCTCGTCGTACGAACCGTCCATCGAGCGCTCGACGACCTTCAGTGCCATCTGGTCCCTAACCACAGCGAGTTTGAGGGGATCCCAGTCAGCCCTCCTCTGCAGACAGAAAGCAGACAAAAAAGTATCGAAGGGAGCCGTACCTGGCGAGAAAATTCCGCATGGTCGAGATATACGCAGCCGTGTTCTCCGGTCCGACGATGGTAACCTCCTTTGTCCCTCTGTCCGCCAGCGTGAAGAGCATTCCGCTCAACCCCCCACAGTCCTCCGGCCTCAAGCTCGTCAAGAAAATGGTGTTCATCCCTCTCAACTTTGCCTTACCCTGGACGATCGTACGCTGCGCACCTTCAGGCGCGTCGAAGAGGTACCGACCAACATTACAGGACAGGCTGATAGCGACCGACGAGTCGGACGTGTTCGAGGAGAGGGATTGAAAGGAGTAGCTCATGTTGTGGGGATCGTTGGCGTGGAAGCGCTGTCGGTAGGGTGTGGGAGCGATGCGTCGAAGTGCTGCGAGGAGAGACGAGGTGGACTTGTCGGCGGTAGCAGAGGGTTTAGCGGTCGAAGTAACTGGAGGAAACCGAAGAGGAACGAGTTGACGAGCTCGGGGGAAAACTACTTTCTTGATGAGTGGTGGGGAAGGCGAGGGCGAGGACCACGAAGCAACTTGTCGTCGGAGAAAGAGAGCGGACGTCGGTCGCTGGACGACAAAAGCAGCGAGCGAACGAGCAGTGTAAAGCGAAATGGTTCCCTTCTGGAGGCGACTGTCGACCGAAAACCTGAAGCCTGGGAAAAGGTTCAAGCTCAACGTCGGGAGTTGGAAGTCGCTTCGGGGTTGCAGGCGAGGAGGAGTCGGAGGGGCTGAAGGAGGCAGAGGGGAGTGAAGTGGAGAGCCTGAGAAGCCGGAAACCGAGCAAGTCAGTGCCTGTTTCGATGCGAGGAAGACACGCAGAGGGTTCTCTGACCGGTCTTCTATGCGTTCTTGCTGAGAGTCCGTCTGCTGCGGCCTGTCGTCGTCGCCGTTGTCGTCTCGTAGTCGCCCGTACTCGAAGTTTGGGTCCGATCCGAGGTAGGGTACCGGAAGCATTTTGGGGCGCAGCAGCTCCTCGTCTGACCAGCTTTCTCTCGCCAGCACTCCCCAACGATGGCGTCCCGTCCAGTCCCATCTGCGTCCGCGGCCAGGAAACTCACCCAGGAGCAGGTCCGCGCCATCCACCGATCCCAGGCCGTCCGCGTCCAGAAGCTGGAGCGCGACTCCCGTGTCCTCGCCCGCCGACTCGACCGCATCACCCAGCTCGGGTCGGGCCTCTCGCTCAACCAGAGCAGCGAGGAAGAGGAGGAGGAGGAGGAGGAGGAGGAGGAGGAGGAGGACGCCAGTGGAAAGGAGAAGAAGCCCTCGGTGGGGCAGGGGAGCGTAGAGGCAAGGGTGTGTCAGCAAGGACCGGCAGACGGCAAGAGGACCAAGGCTCGCAAGGGCAAGCGCTCGAGCAAGAAGCAGGAGGCCCTCTCCAACGTGTCAGTCCTCCCTTTTCAGGACTCTCGCTAGCTCTGACGATACTGACGTTCGCTCTCTCTTCTTCCTGCGCGATGGACAGATTGACCTACGCCCACCTCTTCACGCTCTCTCCCTTGATCGCCTCTCCGCCTCTTCCAACCGCGGACGACCTGTGTGAGTCGTACCTCGCACTTGGCCCGATACCCAACGGCAAGCGATGCCTCCTAGTCACAGGTCCCAAAGGTATGACCCCTTTCTCGCTCTCTTCTCGTCGTCAGCTGGGTCGAAACTGACCTTGCGCGATCGAACACCCTCTCAGGCTCGAGTTCAAGTCCGACCAAGCTTCACACTCGAGTCTCTGCTAGGGTTCTCCTTCGCTGGGTTTCGCCTCTTCCTGGGGGGACCATCTTGGACTGTCTGCTGCCTGACGACTGGAAGATGACTGGCATCCTCCGTACGTCGTTGACTCCCCCTTGTCGCTCCCTCCCTTGCGGAAGACCTTGCGGAAGACCTTGCGGAAGATTGAAATTTTACTCCTGTGCGGACAACCGCAGACGTTGTCGACTGCCTGAAATGGAAAGAGATGGAGATTGCCAGCTCGGGTGCATTCCTAAGGTCCGTCTTGTTACGTCTGGTCCTGTTGGCGCGTCGCTCGCTGACTTTGCTTTCCATCCCTTGACCTACCACTGCAGACAATTCTTTCTTCAGTCCCGCCTGGCCGAACTCCCTCCTTCGCCCTCTCCGCCTTCTACGTCGACGTACAAGAACCCTTCCCACTTCCGCCCACTCCCGATCGTCTCGCCACCCATCAGCACCGACATGTGGGCAAGTCTCCGCTCGACGAGTCTAAAAGCAGGGGAAGGAGTCATGGTTCTGCATTCGGAGGGGACGTACGTCTTCGGAGACGAGAAGTATGGAGACGGGGAAGCTTGGTGGGTCGGTCCTGAAGAGGTGGAAGATTTGCTGGCGTGAGTTCTCTTCGTCTCGACGTGCTGCGCTCGCTCTTTGTGATTGGAAAGCTGACTTTCTAAACGTAAGACGACAATCACAGAGTTGCAAGCGGGCACCTCATCTCCGAGACCACGACAACTCAGGAGGACGTCAACCTGGAGGAGTGACCGACGTGCTCCTTTTCCTCTGCTCTCGTCAAGCGACGTGTCCTCCTCGCCTTGTCCAGTATATATGATCCCTCCGAACCGGCACCAGAACGGTCCTTATCTTGACGGCGACGAGTGGAGGAGAAGCGAGTCTCCTCGACTTGGCGCGCTTGCGCGAGCTCGGACGCCAGGCAGCTTGATGGAGCAGACGCCAGGCTCAAGAGTTGTAACACGCGGTTTCGAGGCAGCCCCTTTTCCGAATTCTTCGTGGATCCTCCCCCAGGCTGAGCATCAATGAGCCTTTCACAAACGTACAATCCGCTGTCAGAGCTCATGAAGAAGAAGAAAGTGAGAGAGAAGATTGTCAAGTGCACACCAAACGCTCGCGTTGTAGAAGCGAGAGCTGTCGAAGGGTGCGCTTCTTCGGCGGCCTCTGAGAACAACGCTCGCTTCCATCCCGACGTCTGGCAACTGCGTGAACCAGGAGGTACGAATCGGACCATGTTCTCCTTCTCTCCTCTCCTTACCCACGTCAACTCCCTGCCGTTCCCTCTACGACACTATGACGGTCGACTTCTCGTCCAAAGCGACACTGCAGATTGGAACGAGTCCGACATTGGCTCCCTCCGACGTCGAGCTTCCTCCCTCAACCCACCAGACTCGCCGCTCGCTGCATCCTGACTTCAAAACTCAGCGCATCTTCCCTGGCTCTCTCTAGTGAGCTGTCATCCTCTCCTTCCTTTAAGGGTTTAGGAACTGAAATTTGTTTTTGGTGCAGCTTCCTCTCGTTCGCGACCCGGTCGGACCTCTGGCTCTACGCCCTCGCGACTCTCTGTGGACTCTGCTCCGCCCTTCCTTTCGCCGCCATCGACCTCATCTACGGGCACTGGACGACCGGCCTCGTTCCGAGAGGCAGAGATGCTACGCCCGACGAGATTCAAGCTGTCTCGCGCAAAGTTGCCCTGATTAGCGTAGGCGTCATTTTTGGGATGTGGATCTTCACTGCAGGGTATGTCTTGCCCTCATCCCCTACCTCCTTACAAAGACTCGGGTCTGACTTTTGGAGCTTGTTGCTTGCACCTCCAGGTTCTTTTTCTGCTTTGGACTGGCGTCGCAACGAGTCACGAACCGCATGCGCTACGCTTACCTGGCCGCCGTCCTCAGTCAACCGGCCACCTACTTCGAGGCTGTCGGACCTGGCGAGGTCGCGAGCAGGATGTCCAAGGACCTGGGAGCCGTCTCGACCGGCATTGGAGAGAAGCTTGGGTTCGCATCATGGTCTGTCGGTGCCATCCTGACCGGAGGTGCGCCCCCTCTCTCAGCTGAAGGGAGGGAAGGAAGGCTGATCGACTCAATCGGACCTCGTCGTTGCAAACAGTCATCATCTCGATCAACGCTTCGCCCAAAGTCGGAGGAGTCCTCTTCTCCGTTCTCCCCTTCGCGCTCGTTTGCTTTGGAGTAGCAGCTTGGCTCGCCGCCAACGCTGCCGATCGGATCTCCAAGGCCGAGGGCAACGCCGCTACGTTCCTCGAACAAGTCCTCAGCACATGCAGGACCGTCAGAGTCCTCAAGGCCAGCGATAGTCTCATCGCGGTGTACGACAAGTTCCTGGCGGACATCGAGAGGGACGGAACATTGTTGGCGATCTCTGAAGGAGTCACCTACGGTGACGCCTACTTCGGTTCGTCTCCATCCAGCCGTCCCTCATTCACTGCGCAGGTCTGACCCTAGATCGATGCGCTTTTCTTGTACAGGTATCTTTACGACCTACGCGCTCTCGTTCTTCTACGGAGGCCAGCGGGTTGCCTATCATGGTCTTACCAGCGGAACACTCGTCAGTGAGTTCCCCCTCCCGTCCTCTCACCCTTCGTTCGCTCCCTCACTGAGAAAGACTCCCGCTCTATCTTCCCAGCGAGTTTCTTCTCCATGTTCAACGCTCTCTTTGCCGTCACCAACCTCCTGCCCCATCTCGTCACCCTCAACGAAGCCATTGCCGCCATGGGTCGCATGCGGATCGAAATCGACCGAGTCTCGTCGATCGATCCACGGGGCCAGT
>MVAJ01000083.1:0-65105 GCA_014825545.1 Cystofilobasidium capitatum | reverse complement strand
GAGGACGGGGTCGACCGAGGAGGAGGACGCAGACGGCCTGGCGTGTGTGGACAGGTACGTCCACAGGACGAGTCCGAGGCAGGCCGACAGGAGCCAGAAGACGACGCGCGTGTGGAGCGGACGGACGAGCGAGTAGATGAAGGCGCCGGTGACCTCGTCGTGGTAGCCAGCGGTGTCGTAGACGGCGACAGTCGCGGGCGGGCGGACGGGCGCGCTGCTGCTGGAGGAGAAGGGCGGGCCAAAGACGAGCGTGCCTACGACGAGGACGGCAACGACGACGGCGACGGTCCGCTTGATGCGTGCGGGCAGGCGCAAGGTCGGCATGGTGTGTGGAGGTCGGTGACGCTGGACGTGCTTGTACGGTCCTGACTGGAAACGCGTCTGGGACGCGCCGCCGTCTTCCCTGTCGGACGTGCCTCTTTGCCTTCTCACCTAACTCCCTCCCCGTCCCTCTCTTGCCCTTTCTTCTATCTTACGCGTCTCCAAATGGCCGTCCGTCCGCTCCACACGCGCGTCGTCTTCTGGCTCCTGTCGGCCTGCCTCGGACTCGTCCTGTGGACGTACCTGTCCACACCCGCCAGGCCGTCTGCGTCCTCCTCCTCGGTCGCCCCCGTCCTCGCCTACGACGGCAGGACGCCCATCTCGTACGACCTGACCTCGCCCCCGACGGCCGACCCGTGCTACGACATCATCTACGACGGCCAGCGCAGGCTCGTCGAGGCCTACAGGTACAGTCCTCGCTCGCTCCGTCTTCCCTCTGTCTTTCTGACGGGGCCTTCTTGGCTATCTCTTTCTTCGTTTTTTTTTTCTTCCTCTCTTCCATCCAATCACCCCCTTACTCTCGTGCCCTTCCAGGGAGCTGCTCAAGGGCATCACCCACGTCTTCATCCTCGGTCACCTCGGCACGGAGAACAAGGGTGCGTTCATCGACTCGTTTTTCCCAAGCTTGCCGTTCGAGGTCGGCTCACCCGCTTCCACGCGCTCTCTCGTATCATCCAGGCGACTCTGCCATCTGGGTCGGACAGCAGGTCCTCCTGGCCCACCTCGTCAGTCGCGACCTCTCTCGCTACAAGCGTCCTGATCCGTAAGCTGACCTGAACGAAAACCCAAACCGTCGACAGGGCATCACCATCGTGGGCCACTGTCGCGCCCCACCGACTGACCGCTTCCCCAAGGCTCGGTGCACGCTGGAGGATATCGAACAGGCTCTTGAGGTCGACCACCCGGCGGCTCAGGTTGCCATCATGATCGCCGGTGGCGGCAACTTCAACAGTTTCTACTGTGCGTCGCGCTGGCTGCTCTCCCCTTGGACGTCGGTTTCGGACTGACCCGCCTTCTTTTAAAATCCCGACAGGGCCTGGTATCGACCAGTGGGCTCGCCACGCCGTCGTCGACCATTTCCCGCACATTCCTATCCGCTCGTTCCCGCAGTCGGTCTGGCTCGGCCAGCCGGAGCGGACTGCCATCATCGCCGACCACTACTCGAAGCACCCCGACATGCACCTCGCCGCGCGCGACGCCGTCAGCTACCAGGTCCTCAAGGACAACTTTGGCCAGTACCCCAACATCAAGCGTGCGTGCTTCCCTTAACCTTACCGGCTGCAAGCCGCGACGAACGCTTGTGCTGAGCGACGCCCGTCTGTCTTGCGAATACAGTCCAACTTCTGCCCGACATCGCCACCATGCACGGTCCGATCCCTCGTCTTCGCGAGGCGCCCAAGGACGTCCTTTTCTTTGAGCGCAAGGATCGGGAGTCTTCAGGTTTCTCGGGCGACCGCTTGGACCCGGGCCCGGAAGAGAACAACGTCCACAACGGCACGTACACGCTCGAGAGCGGCCGCAAGATTACCTACACGACGGGCGACTGGAGCAAGATTACGACTCCACGTGCGCCGATCAAGTACAAGGATGCAGCCAAGACGTTCATCGGTTTTGACTTCCTCGATGTGCGTCGCCTGTGGCCCTTTGCCCCCTCAACGGTGGCCGACCGTCTGCTGACGTCCGCTTCGACCCACCTTTGTCGCTCACTTTCTCGCGCTGTAGTCGGGCAAGATCGTCGTGACCGACCGCTTGCATGGCATCATCCTCTCGACGCTCAAGGGTGTGCCGCACATCATCTTTGACTCGCTCCTTGGCAAAAACAAGGCCTACCACGACACGTCCGTCTTTTCGCCCCGCTCATCTCCTGTCTTTCGTCTGCCCATACTGACGTGTTTTGAGAGCTGCTCGCCTTCTTTGCCTGGGTTTCATCTCTCAGGTGGTACAAGAACTGTCCGTCGGGTCGCGTCGTCGAGTCGTGGGAGCAGGTCGAGTCTATGGTCAACATGTTCCTCGACGCGGAAGAGGCGGAATAGGGGGCGGGTCAACCCCCGAGAAGTAGCTGCCTGTCCAAAGACACAGCTTCTTCATTCTCTCTCTCCCCAGGCAGATCGCCTGCGCCCTCTCTTGCTCTCTTGTCTGTTTGTCTTTCGCCCCTCCCCCCCACCACACACCCTCTCCCTTCCCTCATATTCAGGTCAACCTATCTATCGCATGTCATCCACTAGACCCCTCCTCGCTCACCGTCCTTGCGTTCTGGAGCAAGTGCGAGGGTGCAACAGGGTGTGCGGTGGATTAAATTAAGAGTCATCTAAAGTGGGTGCTTCGGGCAAGGGGAGGAGCGAGACCTACATGGGGGAATCGAGGTGAGACAGGAAGGGCAATCGGACAAGGGCAAGGGCAACGCGGTAAAAGAGAAGGGAGGGGTGGAAAAATCTAAGCAGACAGCTGGTAGAGCTGCATCTTGTAGTACTGTCCGCAGGTGAGCGTCGCGTCGCCGGTGCATGCCCGGCTGCAGGCAGAGTTTGCGAGCTTGGTGCCGAGACCTGTCGATGTGTAGAGCGAGTTGCCGCAGTAGCAGCCTATGCCAGCAGAGGGGTAAGTGAAAGCCGTTGCCAAGGTCAGTTCTGCGGTCCACTCTGGCTTCTCTCGCTTGTTTCCTGTCCGAATAAAAGAGCAACTCACGGTTGCTGTACTCGACACCCGCCATCGAGTAGCCCTGCGAGAGACAGGTCGCGATGCAGGACGACGGTGTGAGAGTCGAGGACGTCTGGTATGAGCCTTGCAGCAGCCCAGCGGCGCCGTCCTGATAGCCTACGGAAAGAAGCACACAGTAGAATCAGCGCGAGCGCAAGCCCGTCTTCACTCGTCCCACCAGGAAGACTCACAGCCCAGCTCAGTCCACGTCGACGAGCCCGAGGTGATCGTTTTGACCGGCACGGTTCCGCTGACGAGGGAGTACAGCTGCATCTTCTTGTATTGACCGCACGTCAAGGTGCTGTCGCCAGAGCAGGCTCGACTGCAGGCTGAGTCGGCGAGCGTGCTGCCGTAGTCAGAGCCAGTGTTGACCTTGTCTCCGCAATAGCAGCCTGTTTATCGTAGGGTCTCAGTGTTTGACTTGTAGAGGAGACGCTCACGTTGGTCGATTGCGGAAGAAACTCACGAGAGCTGTACTCAACACCCGCCATCGAGTAGCCCTGCGAGAGACAGGTCGCGATACACGACGACGGAGTGAGAGTCGAGGACGTCTGGTACGATCCCGTCAGGACCGATCCAGAGCTGGAGTCCTGGATGCCTGCAGCACAAAGACGATCGAGACGCGTCAGCGCTCCTCTCAAAGGACAGATGAGGTCCTTGGCGCAGACTCACATCCCTGATACGCCCATTGCGTGCTGCCCGACGCGATGAGGTTCGTGGTGTCGAGTCGGTAGAGCTGCATCCGGTTGGCATGGCCGCACGTCAGAGTCTTGTCCCCGGTGCAGGCTCGACTGCAGGCGGTGTCGGCGACCGTGGCTCCCAGTCCTGTCGACTTGTCGAGCGCGTTGCCGCAGTAGCAGCCTGCAAGAGATGCGTCGAGAGTCATTACCAGAGCGTGGCCACGAAGAGACGAATAGGGACGCGCGAGAACTGTACTCGACGCCTGCGTAGATGTAGCCCTGCGAAAGGCAGAGGGCGGCGCAGACCGATGGCGTGTTCGTCGACAAAGCCTTGTAGGAACCCGACAAGAGCGTGCCCGTCATGTCGTCGACGCGACCTGCAGAGGGAGCACAGGCGCAGTGTGGGTCAGCGGTTTCGCGATACACCCGGTCAGGACACGGACACGCACAACCAGAGTAGTTCCAGGTCGTGTCGTCGACGGTCAGGTCGCCCAACGTCGCGGTTGCCGAAGCGGCAGCCGAGGCAGACGTCGACGTCGCGATGGTACTGCTGGAAGTCGACGTCGAGCTCGACAATGTCAATGAGGAAACGCTGGCCGCTCCGCAGGACGTGTCCGTCGACTGGAACAATGAAAGGTAGCTCGTGCTGAGGGAAGCGGTGGAGAATCAGGCGCAGAGGAGAGAAAGATGCGAAGTGGGCGCTCCACGTACCCTCCACATATGATGCTCGAGTCTCCAGTACAGGGTGCGTCGCACTTAGAACTGGCCGCGGACGTTCCTCCTCCGTTTGAGAGGGTGTCACTGGAAAAGGTCGAGTTCAGGATCAAACAGTAAGGTAAATTTCCCCCTCCCCTTCCTCGCGACGAGATTGAAGGACCTACCCGCACCACAGCTCTTGACCGTCTGGTGGAACATACAGAGAGGCGACATTAGCAACAACAGCTTCCTTTTGCACAGAATGTCAGGCACCCACACTCGAAGCCTGCGTACAGATAGCCCATGGACGCGCAGGTGTTGAGTCCCGCCTGGATGGTCAGGCTGCCGACCGACTGCTGCCAGTAGCCCATAAGCGCCCTACCCGACGAAGCCTCTGCGACGCAGCCGAGAGAGGTCCAACCGTCGTACGTCGCTGTTGCTCTGCGCGCGAGAGCGTTGTGGTCTCTCTGGCCAGTAGAAGCGGAGTGTGCTGAGGCGCAGGTTGGGCTAAGGAGAAGGAGGAAGCTCAGGGCACCGACCGCGAGCACGGATGTCGACGAGGACGAGACGAGCATGGTCCGAGAGGATGTGTGCGCAAGATCAGAAAGGATGGGTGGGTGGGGGATCGTTGTTGGTGCTGGTTAATCAAGTACTTCGGAGGGACGAACAACGGAAAGGGCTCGACCGAGGCGCGTCTCAGACCCACGCGAGAAAAACGATCTGCGACCTGAAAAAGCAATCAACCGATTTATCGATTAGCTAAGGGTCCCCGTCTGCGTAATCGATTGAGTGCGAGGACGAATTCAAAAAGGGCAGGCGGACGTCCTCAACGACCTAAGTACTCGAATCATCCTTCAGCCCAAGGGTCGAAGCAGGCAACCGCCCATCCCCTTGACCTCGCGTCGTCGTAAGAGAACGAAAGCAGAAAACATCATGGTACCCAAGCCTCGGCCTACAAATGTACATCAAGAAGGCGACCTCAGAGCTCCTCCAAGTATCGGTACCTGCAACGAGCAGGCAGAGAACCCAACAATGGTCAGTCAACTGCTCCTAGCCCACGGGGCACTCATGTGAGCCAGGACTTACTCGAAACGGCTGGTTGGGAAGTTGGGAGAAGGGCAGACCGGATCAGCCAAAATCGCCTGCGGGGAAGGAACGGCAAAGATGAGCAGGGCGACCGACTCACAAGTCCGACTTCTTGCGCTGACACCACGAGTTCTCCCAGTCGAAGTAGATGTACTGAAGCAATCGATCGGCCAGCAAGGCATCAGCACTACTACACGCCGAACGTTGCCCAGAAAGGGAGGGACGCACCATGCCCTGCTCGTAGTCATCCGTAATCGCCTGCGGTTGGCTTAGACGCTGGAACCATGTCAAGTACTGCTTATGAAACCGCCAGCTCTGCTTCTTGAGCTCTCGCGCAGCCAACCACCTGTGTTGAGTCAAAGCCGATAATTGTCAGCTTCGCCTTCGGCTCCTTCAACAGGCTTCGTTGAGGGACGCACTGCTCGTAAGTGTTGGCGTGATAATAGAAGATGTAGAAGAGCGTGTCAAGGTCCAGTTTCGAGTAGAACTCCTTGTCCTGGAAGCCGGCGAACGGTTCTTGAGGGTAGTACAACGGCGTCTGGTACGGGTTCTTGGGGATGTAGTAGCGAGGCCTGGTTTTTGCGCAAGGCGGCAACGCTAGCGGTCAGCGCCTGACAGCTCGACGGAGGAAGCTGCGTACTCACTTCTCTGCGTCTTGAGGATGGGGCAGCGCCTGGAACGAGGCATCGAGGGCGGAGTGCATCTGGTCGATGTTGCCGGCCAGTTGCGACGCTGCGAGCGATCAATGAGGGAGATAACGTCAGCTAAGGACCTCGAAGGGCAGATAAGCGAGGACGAAAGGGCTGACAGCGCTGCTTGGCGTTTTCGAAACTGGAGACGAGGTCGGCGAGGGCGTTTGGAAGTCGAGCTCCCTCGCCGCGAGATGTCGGCCGAGACTCTTGGGAAGGCTGCTGCTGCTGCTGGAGAGGTTGAACTTGCTCGTGACTCGACGATGGACTCGGGAGGTCGTCTGAAGGTTCAGGGAGGGCGATGGAAGAGCCAGCGACTGGTTGAGTGGGAATAGACGAGGGCTCAGCCGCCGGAGTGGGCGACGGTACCGGCGTTGAGCTCTCCAAAGGTGCGGCCGATTGAAGTACAGGAGATACATCGACAGGGACTACCGAAGAAGTCGAGATTGGTGCCGCAGGCGCCGGAGCGCTTGCCTGTTGAATGGCCGGTGCGACAGCAGGGGCAACCGCGGCGGCAGCTGCAGCGGCGTAGCGAATCGCAGGAAGAGGGGCGGCGGACGAGGTCGGACGAGGTCCAGTGGAGGTGGGCGTCGACGAAAGGCCAACCTTAAGGGCAGAAGCCATGGGTTGTTGGGTGAAGTTAGGCTTGGGGACGGGGGGTATCGGATCCTTGTCCAACGTCGTCTCTGCAGCGAGTCCACACAGGTCAGACAATTTGCGCAATGTTGGCAAGGGATGTGAAGAGGGACAAACTCTTTGACGGCGTCTTGCGAACTACAGGGCTTGCAGACATATCGTCCACCGAGGTTTTGCGATCCCGACCGCTCGACGTGCTAGACTCGTCATCCACCTTCGACGGCCCTCGTGCCTTTGATGGCGGTAGTGTCGGTTCTGCGAGAGTGACCGAGACGTCAAGCGACTGCTCGAGGTGAAAGACGAAGCTAGGCTAGGTTGAAGACGTACCATCGACTGAGACGTCATCGTGCGAGGACTGTACATCGTCCTTGTCGTTCGTACCCATGTCGTCGTCCTCCTGGAGATCGAGCTCATCGTAGATTCCCTCGTCCTCCTCGAAGTCCTCCTCCTGAAACGCAACAGAGACAAGAGTCAGGTCAAGCAATACCAGTCGACCAGACGAGAGACGAACCTGATTCGACTCGACGAAGTAGCTGATGTCCTCCTTCGTCCCGTCCACGGTCTCGACACTGATCCCTCCGTTGTCCACCATACGCTGAATCAACTCCATCCGTCCGACGTGCCACTTGCGCCGCTCGTTCAGTGCCTCGAGCTCGACGATCCGCTCGCCTCCCGGACCCTTCCCTCGCTTCTTGCCCGAAGTGGCCGCGAAAACCTCAATCTCGGCCTCGGACGCCTCGACCTGCCTGGCGAGCTCGTCGATCATGCTCGACAGCCAGTTGATGGTCTCCATCTTGGCCTTCTCTGCCGGGTCGAGTTTGGCGGCCTGGATGAGACCCTCCTTGGAGAAGGCCTTGGTCTTCATCTCCTTCTCGAGCGCCTTGAAGCGCTCCATTTGCTGCAAAGGGAGAACGAATCAAGACCAAGTCAGTCAGAGGCCGAGGATAGGAGTCCTGCATACGTATGCGGCAAGGATAGCAAGCAGCAGGCGTTGCTAGACCATCGCAGCGTCGCCCCCCCTTAGCTCGCCACAAGCTGGCTGCCTCGGGCTTGACCCGATGAGCCAACCTGACTCCCCCCCCCTTCTAGCCCCCTTTATAGCGGAGAGAGCACAAAGGAAGGGACGCACCGTCTCGATGAGCTTTCGGTTCTCGAGCAGCGGGTTCTTGTCCTTAATTTCGCTGCTGGAAATCCACGTCTTGATCTGGTCTCGCAGACGCTGGAGCTTCTTGATCTGAGTCTTGAGGTCCGTCTCGCACTTGTCCTTCTGGGTGGCGTTGGTCGACGCGTTCATCTTGTCAAAGATGGACTCGAAGAGCTCGACGCCCTCCTGGACCTTCTTGAGCGTCCGGTCGATTTCGGCTGGGAGGGGGCAGGGGACGAGGGGGAGGGGAAGGGAGCGGCAAGAGAGAACGGCACGCTTGGTCAGTTTCCACTGCACAGCCTGTCTCCGAACGAGTAGATCAACTGACACTGCAGCTTGCGTTGTGCCATGGTTTTTGTGTCGTGTCGAGGTCGAATGGGCCGGTCAACGGTGCCTGGTCGCTCGCTCGCGGGCAGCCCGCCCAAACCCCCCTTCCGGGCACAAACCCCGGATTGGGAAACCTTCCCTGCACGGCTTACTCTCTCTCTCCCTGCGTTCGTCCTGCATGGCACGCATACGGCGGCCAAGAAGCGTAGCATAAGCATCTTGTGCGAGGGCCGAGCCCCGAGTCACGACGACCTGCCCTTCGTATCGGTCCCCCTCTGACGCGCCCCCTCGCAAACTCGTTGCCTCTCCTTCGGTCGTCCTGCAGACGCGCACGTCCTCTCGCATCCTAACCTTTGGACCTCAGCTGCGGCTGAACACGGCAGCGGCGGGTAGAGGAAAAAGTCCTGTACATGTGGGTGGGTGCGGAGGCGCGCTGGCGACCCCCGTCAGGGGTGTTCTGCGAGTAGCGAGCGCCTCAGTCGGACAGCAGTCGAAAGAGATTCCCCTCCCACATCTGAGTGACCACAAAGTGGACCAGAGTCAGCAGTTGGGTTTGCCAGAGAGTAGCCGTGACCGTAGAAGAGAACCGACGCACCAGCCTCTCAAAGTCCTGCAGCGTAAGTGCTTTCTTTCCAGGCAGACTTGAGAACGTTTCGATCATCTCGGAGACCTACTCGAACACGCAGAAGTCCCCAGAGAACATTCAGTAAAGAGAATGCTGGAAGAAGTTCTCCTTAAGAGGCAGACTGACCTGCTTGTCCGACCAGCCCTCCTTGAGGTCTCGCACTATGTTGCGCAACACGCCCACGCTCAGCACCCTCCCGTCGACACTGTGCGACCCGTCGTCGGGAAGGAGCAGCACGAAGGCCTCTCGTGCTGCTCTCTTCTCGGCCTTCGAAAGCGTGGGGAGTTCGTCTTCGTCGTCCAGAAGACGTGATTTCTTGGTCGGCCGTTTCGACTTGCCGTTGGCTGGTTTGCGGGACGTTGAAGGCTCGTCGTCTTCGCTCTCGTTGTCCGATGGGAGAGACGGAAGCGGGGACAGATTTGAGGACGCTCGAGTAGCTCGTCGGGTCCGACGACGGGAGGGGTTGTTGAGGTCCTCCTCGGGGTCGACACCGCCGTCCTCCGCGTACTCTGGATCGCCATCGTCCAGGTCGCTGAGGTCAGAGCTCCCACCCCGTCCTCCAACATCGCACTCCTCCTCCTGCGCTTCCTCCTCACCCCTTGAGGCGAGCAAGACTGCACACACGCTCATCCAGTCCTTGCGGCTCACCCCACCACGCTGCTCCTCGTGTCCGAGCTCGTCCACCTCTTCGGTCCATCCTTCAGCGGACTGCCGGAAGAACTCGAGTACCTCGGGATCCGACGGAGGAAGTCCGACGATCTTAAGCGCCTCCGAGACGAGCGACAGCGGAAGGTGAGTTTGGTTCCAGGTGGAGTCGCGGTCGGTGGACGGGTCTGGCTTGGGCGATGTCGGATCGGACAGGAAGCCTCCCTCATCGTCGTGCGAACCACCAGCAAGGAACCCGTCTGCCACCTCTTCGGCCTCTGCGAGGAAACCTCCTCCCATGTCGACGTCGTCTGGCAAAAACCCACATCCGAGGTCGTCCTGGCCGTCCTCAGGGAGGAAGCCCCCTCCTCCACCGTCGTCATCGTCCACCATAAAGCCTCCCCCTCCCTCCTCGTCCGCCTGCTCGGGGGATGACTCGACGATGTCCGTCCTCCTCTTCTTCCTCGCGCTCGGACCTCGAGACAAGATGGGCTTGAGGCGGCCAGCCTGGTCGAACGCCCGGGTGAGCCGATCTCGCTGGGCTTGCGAGAGGGCGGCGACCTCGGGCTCGACCCACTCGACCTCCGAGGCTGGCTGGTGCTGCGTGCGTCGACGGGGAGGCTGCAGGGACGAGGTCAATGAGCTCTGCGTTCGGAGGCATGCGGGCAGGGTGGGGACCGACCATCTGGAGCGAGCGGTAGGACGGGGCGGGGGTGACGGTTGCTAGCATGGTCGGACGGAGTTTGAGTCTGGCGAGGACAGCGCTCCCTTCACGTCTACAGTAAACGATTGTTCCAACAACTGGCAGCCCAGCGCAGACAGAACGAGAATGACCGGAGGGAGCAGGGCACGCATGCGCAAGCGAGCGCAGGACGGCAAGGGATGGTGTGGCGCAGGACACGGCCGACCTTACGAGCGACCGGGAGGTCGTCCTTGCCCTTATTGTGGCTCAACACCGACCACGCTTTTAACCATACCCTCCTCGCTTTCGACCCCTATCCATCTCGAGTCCTCCCGACGCCAGGATCACTGACAGGTCCGAATCAGTCACCAATCAGGCCGCCGCAACCTTTCAGCATGTCCTGCCTGCGCTCGCCCCTCGCGCGGTTCTCCTCCTCCATCCTGCTCCTGTTCCTCCTCGCCTTTGTGCTCGTCCTTAGCCGGGAGGCCCTCTTGTCCGCCCCAGTCGACGAGACGAACGTCGTGCCAATCCTCCCGCCGCCTGTCGGGGACGACGGAGGACCAGGCCGCGACCCGCCAGAGGGCGACTCAGTAGGCGCTGCGCTCGACAGCAGCTTGTTGTGGGCTGAACAGGCGAGCAGCAAGTACGTCGCCTTTAGCTCCTCCTCTCTTACTCCAAGGTCGCTGAGGTCGACCTCTCGTGTCTGCATAGGGCCTCGCCCGAGAACGCCTGGAAAGAGCACAACCAGC
This sequence comes from Cystofilobasidium capitatum, assembly GCA_014825545.1. NCBI lineage: Eukaryota > Fungi > Basidiomycota > Tremellomycetes > Cystofilobasidiales > Cystofilobasidiaceae > Cystofilobasidium > Cystofilobasidium capitatum. The sequence goes on along the minus strand of MVAJ01000083.1, from coordinate 54,131 downwards.
GGACACTCAAAGCGCTGCACTCCTGCGTCGGTACTCACCGGTCCTGCGCGTGTGTCCTCCCTCCCTCTGAACTTCCTTCCTGTCGATATCAGACCTCTACTTGATGCTTGAAGCTGGGCGCGTTGACAGACCGAACCAGCTAAAGGTCGTCATCTTGCAGGACAACGACTACCGTCGCGCGTTCGTCGGGACGCCAGGTACCCGACTTTCTCCTTGTGCGTTTCTGGTTCCGTCGCTGACAAGGCCCTTCTTGCTTTCCTTCCGGGTCTGGGCTTTTCAGGAGGAGAGAAGATCTGGTGTGAGTGCTCGTCTTGCGCAAATGCCCTCGGTGCGTCGCTGACTCAGATCCTCGACCGCAGCACGCTCTGTGTTAGCCTCCCTCAGGTGTTGGCCCCCAATCACCCTCCGCACCCAGGCTGACCTGCCGTCCTTCTCTCAGACTTCGCGCTTTCGACCAGCTGGGCTACAGCTATCTGTTTGCAGCAGAGCGTCATCTCGTCGGTAAGTCCTCGTTGACGTCGGCGAAAGGGACCAGAGGTCGCTCGCTAACAACAGGCAACGTATTCCGTGCCCAGCTTCATTTTACAGCATGTTTCCAGAACTCATACAGGCGACCATCATGAACAAGGAGGTCTTGGAGTCATGCTGGGAGAATGCGAGCGGCGACTGCCTCAAGACGAACGGCAACCCCCTTGGCCTTCCGATCGAACGTAAGTCTTGTGCGATGCCAGTCTTCGCCCAGCAGTCGAGAGAGCTGACTTCTTCTTCACCTCTTCGGCTCTTCATAGACCTCTTTTGTCCGGAATTCTTTGGACATAACGGCGGAAATCCTTTAGGAGCTCAATGTGCGAAGTTTACCCTCTAACTCGCACCATCACTCAACCTTGACTGACCAGCCTGCTCACCCTTAGGGAGCCTTTCCCCAGAGCCTTTCACACATCAACCCATACGGTACCTCGGGTACTCGATTGAAGGTGAATGTGACGGTCGGCAAATCTTACCACTTGTACTGACCCTGTGCGGTGTCCTCCAGACGAGTGCACCCTGACGCCCATCGTGCCTCAAGCTCAGAGGCTGAGCCGAGTTTGGGTACTGGCAAAACAAGTAATTTCGTGGTCCTCCCCTGGGACTTCGCCGACAGAGGCTGACCTCAAGCGTCGTGTCGAAAAGTTTCACTATTTCACATCAGACCGCTTCCCTTACTCGGCCGACATCTTTGTCAAGGCAAGCAAAGCCTTGAACATCGAGTTTGGTTCGTTCAACTGTCTGACCCTATCTGAGGGCTCGCCGGCTGACAAAATCCTTCGCATCGACAGTCGGAGCGTACGACCTCGAGGGAACGTCTGGGCCCGACTTCCCAGGCGTCCGAAACCTCGGGCGGGACGGACACGCGCTGCCCAAAGACGTCTTTGAGGACGAGGTCCGCAAGAGCCTGGCCATCGTCGGCGTCTTCGACCCCGTCATCTCTCCCACGCCGTGGTACGGCCTTTGCTGGGGGCTGCCGTTCATCAACCCTGGCGACTACAGGTATGACGCGAGCGGCGCCCTCGAACACATCTCAGACTCGCAACACGAGTTTGCTGCGCGGGAGGGAGAGCCACACGTACGTTCCTCAAGCAGCCTCGAGCTCGCAGACGCGGCCTTTCTACTGACCGATCTGCAACTTGTCCGTTTGACTGCGCTCTCCAAAAACTTAGGTCTACAACGTCAACCGAGCTGACGACGACGGCTTCATCGACGCCCTTCGACGAGCCCTTGCCAGCCCCCAAGAGCGCTTCATCCCTCCGCGCATGACGGAGCACGCTCTGCGAGACCGGATCGAAGCGTGGGTCGACACCGACTTTGAGGCGCTCTTGGACGACGTTCTCCGCCAGGACGCGTCTGGCAACTTGGCCAAGCAGCTGCGGGATAAGGTGCGGCTGCTTTCGACAGCCTCTCGACGATAAAATTTGCTGACACGTTGCTCTCGATGCTCTTTCGCAGAACGTCTTTCGGAGTAACAACGTACGACCGTAGCGGTCTTTGAATCTAATGAGAAAGTTTCGCAGCCGTGCGAGATGGGAGCCGAGATGGGAGCAAGCAAAGGCGCCTCATCGATCCACCGTCGGCGACAAGGGCAGAGGCACTGCGGCCGCCCTCTCGCTCGCGTCGGGCGTGCCCTTGACAGACGACGCAGAGTGGTCGAGTGACCCGGAGCGCAAGGCGTTGTCGCCGGCAAAGGTGTTGACAGGCGAGTGAGGGGCGAACCCGTCCTGCTGTCGGATCTGAGCATTTGCGAGCGCAGGAGACGACAGAGGTGACGCCGACGAGAAAGACGCGTAGCTCGGTCGACCGGGCGGGAACACCGGCGGTCTTTGTGCGACGGCGGCGGACGAGTAGGTGCTGGCGTGAGCGAGAGAGGGAGGGGGCGAGGGAGAGTGAGATTTTGCTTGGGAAGGCAGCGGAGGAAAGGCCGCAGGTTCCGGTGCGATCTCGTCGCCGTCGGGCGCAAAGACGGGAGAGTATGGGTTCTGCTGAGCGTGGGCGACTGCAAAAGCGTTCTGGGCATTGGACACCGAGCCTGTCGACGGGTGAGGGATCTGCACGGTGAAGGACGGGCTCGAGCGATGGTAGTGGTGAGGTCCTGCTTGTTGGGCATTGGGACGGAAGGGCGCGGCAGATATCTGGAGAGGCGAGGTGGAAGAGGTCGACTGCGAGTGGTCCCCAGAGGCAGGGTGCGGAGGTACCGATCGGTACGGTCGGCCGAGGTTGTTAAGTCCTCCGAACGCACCTCCTCGGGGTACAGGCGGAGGCCGACCTCGAGATGGGTAGTTGTGGTCGCCTCGTTGGGACGTCTGGGACTGGGCGCTGTACGAGAGGGCAGCTTCCCTAAGGGCCGGATGAGTCCCGGTCGAGATCTCGGCCTTCTCCCTCGTGATGATCTCCAGGCGATCGTTGAGAGTAACCATCTGGGTCGTAAGTCTGTCGTGCTTGACGTTGAGCTGCAAGAATGAAAGCGGCAAGGGCGGTTTAGCTCTTCTGAAAAAGCGTGCGTCGGCAAACGAGGAGCAACTGACCTTGTCAAGCCTGGCGAGCAAGCCGTTAAGCTCAATCTCCCATCCGGCGACCGTCCTGTCGTTCTCCCCTACAACGCGATCCCTCTCTTCCTCGACGGCAGCAGCCTCGACTTTTAGCAGATCCCACTCCTTCCGCCGAATCTTCTCCGCCTCCTCGAGTCCTGCGTCCCGTTGGGCTCCTTCGTCTCCGACCTGCAGCTCAATCTTCTCTCGCTCGGCCTCGACCTCCTCCTTCCCACTCGTCAACCGCTTGACGCTCTCCCCCAGCGCCAACGCTTTCTGGCGAGCCCTCAGATCGGCGACCGAACTCTTCTCGAGCGTCTTCTGCAGCGCCGCGATGTTGGCGCGCAGAGCTGCTTCCGACTTCTGCGACGTGCGGCGGTGGAATTTGAGCTCGGAAGCCAGATGAGCTTCCTGAGCGGACGACTGGGCGAGGTGATACCGGAGGAGCGACGTAACCGAGTCGACATCCGTGCCCGTGACGTCTGGTAGTGGAAGCTTTGGCGAGGCAAGCGCTGAACCGACGGGTGGCGCAGTAGAAGGGACGACCTGACTGGTGACCGCAAAGAGCGTCCGAGGAGGATTCGAGCTTGCGCCGTGCGATGCCGAGTTGGCTCGAGAGCGAGAGCGCAGGGAGTTGGCGCGGGAGCGGGAGCGGATGGACGGACTGGACGCGTTCACGCCCGATGAGTGAGCCGTCATTACTGCTGCTGAGTTCGAACCTGCAAAGGCGTCCAAGTGAGAGAGCACCGAAGAAGTGGTCGACACTGGTAGGAGAAAGGCAAGGGCAAGTCAGCGCAATGAAAGAAGATAAGCGAAGAAACTCAAGAGACTTACCGATGGAGAACTCGGCGAAGCGGCGTTCCTCCTCCCCTACCAGACCCAGCTCGATCAAGTAGTCGCGCCCAGGACTGCCAACGAGTCAGAGATGAGCGTGAGTCAATAGGCACTACTCCTCGCGCAGACGACCGGGACAGAGGACGATAAACGCACCTCAATCCGTAGATAACTACCACCGCCTCGTCCTCCCCTTGGATAACGTGAGCAGCTACACTCCTCCAGGGACTGCCGTTGACGGTGACAGCGAGGCCTTTGCTGAGAAGCGTGACGAAGTGAGGTTTCCCTCCGCCTGAGCTCGCGCTGTCAGTAGGGTCCATGAGGCTCGACCCAACGAGCTCCGAGCCCGACTGGTAGAGAGGGTAGTGTACGTGGGCATGATTGACGCCTGATGAGCTGGGTCCCGGCTCAGGCGGCTGCGGCGACTGGCCGTGATTGTCGCAGGCGTCGTCCCCGTCCTCGTTCTCGGTGTCGGAAGGGTGGTGCGACGGCTGCAGGAGGTGCCTCTGGCCACTCTTGGACCCCTTCTTCTTCCTTCCTCGCCCGCTGCTCTTGCAACCAGAAGCCGTCGTTGACGTCCCGCCTGAAGCTTCCGTCGTGGGCGTCGTGGAGGTCGAAAAATCGAGCGGGCTCTGGAGGGTGGACGAGTCGTAGGCGAGGCTGAGGGTGATGGACAGCGACGTGACCTGGAGGATCTGGAGCGCGAGCAGCCGAGGCCACCAAACGGGCGGGGCGAGGGCAACCGTCGTGCCAGGTGCGTGCGGCATGTCAGGAGGAGGTTCTGGAGGGTCGAAGTAAGGGGGTCGTCGTTCGTAGCAGCCCCACCAGGTGAGTCGTTCGACTCATCCACCCGTACGCCTCTCTTCCTCGACCTGTCTCGAAACCACCCAGAATTGCTCCACGAATCGCTCAGCCTCGGTCGGTCGCTCTCCCTCTCGTGAGTCCCATGCTTCTCAGCGCCGCACAAACCTTGGGGTGCAAAACTAATGTGCCGAGTCCATGCGTCCGTCCGAACTTGAGTCCGTCAGCGCTTTGCGCGCCGGGCGCCAGAGATGACCTGTCGACGAGACGACCGTCGAACTCCCACCCACTTCCCCTCGCCAGACAACCATGCTCGGCCGGTCAAAGTCGCTCAAAAAGACATCGTCAGGCCAGATCTCGAGCCTCGGGATGAGCATCTCGGAGGAGGGCCCAGCCGTCGGCCAGATCAAACTCGCGTCCGCATCATCGTCGTCACTAGCTGCAGACGGTCCTCCGTCGCACGTCCCGACCGGCCTCGTGAACGGTAGGGCTCCCCCTTTCTGATCCTAAAGGCTGCACGATGGTTAAGATCTGACTCCTGTCTTCTCCAGACGGCAACACGTGCTTCCTCAACAGCGTCTTCCAATCGGTGCGTCGTCGTCTTGTTTGTGCGCCAGCTGCAGCTCTCGGAGGGCTGACAGACGTGCTCTTATCTCCGTTTCGCACCCTCAGATCATCCACACACCTCCTCTCAATGTCCTTCTCACGCCCAACGACATGCTTGAGACGGGTACGCTGCCCTTCTCGCCCGAGGCGACGATCAAGGTCGACCGACAGCGGTGTCCGGCCCTCATGTCCGAGCGCAACGAGCACCTCGACTTGATGCCTCTCACCGCCAGTTTCGTCGAGGCATCGGGTAGGAGTTGGAGGACTGAGCTCAAGGGTGTTGACAACGCTGATCGTAAAGGGCAGGGCCTCAAGTGAGTCTCTGATGGCTCCGAGCTCCAGCGCCAGAGGGCTGACGGTCCATTTTTGTCGCTCCTTAGGACGTTGCTCTACAACATGTCCAGAAAGCACGATCAGTACGGAGACGTAAGCATCTTATATCTTGTCGAACGGTATCTTCAATTCTGACAAGTCTCGTGTCTTGTGTTTGACTCCTGCAGTACGACCAGCAAGACTCGCACGAGCTCCTTCGACACCTGCTCGACAGCATCCGGATGGAGGAGGTTGACGTACGTCCACCTGTCAGCACCGTCTTGCCAGTCATCTTTTCTGACTTGCTTTCATCAACCTCGCTTGTCAGGTCATCAAACGGCTCGAGGCCCACAAGGCCGACCCGAGTCCCGAAACGGCATCCGTCTCTTCTTCCGGCGAGACAGCTTCTATCGCCTCGTCGATCCCTGTCCCCAACACTGCACCCGTCCCAAGGGAGCTCTACACGGACGACACACCCGCCGATGAACGCGACGACCTCGTCTCGTTTGTGGACCTTCTGTTCGGTGGACGACTAGCAAGCATGATCGTCTGCGGCACCTGCAAGTCCGTTAGCCACACGTACGAGGACTTTATGGACCTGAGCATGAGCCTTCCTGGAGAGGCACCAAAGGAACGCAAAGTGAGTCGCAGATCATCTAACCTTCTCCGACGAGGCCATTGCCCGACATCTGATTTCTGCTTCCGCAGAGGGACCGGCTCCGATCCATGGCGTCCAAATTGCGCGCCAAGCTCACCAAACCCGACAACTACGACAACGACTCGTCGGCCGTCGCCTCGGACGAGGAGGACGACGTGCCAGCAGCTGCACCGACCGACGAGCAGACGAGATCCTTCTCTTCGCGGAGGATGACCTCGTCAGCGGACGACTCCCCCAAGCGCGTACCCGGATCTCGACGCATGACGGTCGACAACTCATCTGGACCTCCCTCGAGTAGCAACCTCGGCCGGCGCAACTCCATTCTTTCCGCCTTCGGTTCCAGGCGAAAGAGCGTCTCCCGTCGGTCGTCCGCTGCTCAGTCAGAGGCTATGAGCCTCTCCTCTCGCCCTGGCTCGCCCGCGTCAGAGGACGCCGACACCCTCATCTCCCCCGCTCCTACACCCTTCTCCACCTCGGCGTTGCTCACGCCCAACCTCGACCCCAGCTCGGCCGAGGCCAGGTTTCCCAAACTCAAGCCCAGCCAGGCGGTTTACATCTCCCAGATCCTTGGTGGTCCTCCCGTCGGACTCGGCGCTGCCCATCGATCGCTCAGTATGTCGGCCTCAGCATCTGCTCCCCCTTCTCCCTCGATTGACGGGTCTGGCGTCCTGCCTCCGACGGGTGGGCAGCACGGGTTGATCGACGCTCTTCGACAGTTCACGAGTGTGGAAGTCCTGGACGGAGAGAACGCGTTCGCCTGCAAGAAGTGCTGGCGCTTCGAACATCCACGGAAGGACGGTAAAGCTTGGAGGCGGGGAGGAGAACGAGTCGACGACTCGGACGACGACGAGGAACAGGACGGAGCTCAGCGCGACGGAGTCGAGAACGGGGAGGACGGCCAAACGCTGGAGGCCATCAAGGACGTCGATGAGGCCGTCGAGGAACAGGCGAGGTTGAGAGAGAGCGACATCCAAGCCCTGGCCGAGCTGCACCTCAACGAGGATGAGGAAGAACCAGCGACTGTCGATCTGACCAAGCTCGACACCAAGCTGGCAGAAGCAGAGGGACTTCCACCCAAGTCGCTGTGGTCAGTCGGAGCCGCGGAGGCTGTCCTCGAAAGCCCGGCCATCCCTACGACATCCTTCGGAGGACCTCCACACCCCCAGCACAACATCCCTTCCATCATCGAGACACCCTTCTCGCCGACCGACGAGAACCCGCCCGACCTGTCGGCCGCGAAGCCAGCAAGCTCCAACGACTCAACCCTCCACCTTCCGCCTCGCTCGTCTCGCGCCAAACAGCCGAACCTCAGCCGCGGACACTCGTATACCAAGCACTCGAACCCCGAGTACGAGACTGTTGAGCAGTCGGACTCGGATAACTCGGACGCGTCCTCGATGGGCGGCACTGACGACGAGGCAACCGGCACCACCACCCCGAGCAGCAAGGCGCCCAAGGGTCCGAGAAGCATCATGCGACGGGCCTTCAAGCGCTACCTCATCGTCAACCCTCCTCCCATCCTTGTGTTCCACCTCAAGAGGTTCGAGCAAATCTTCGGTGGCAAGGGCTTTTCGCCGTTTGGAGGGTTCACTACGAGTGCGTGCCTCATCTCCTGTCCTTCGACTGTCCCAGTGGCTGACCTCTGCTTGGTCACTTTGTGCAGACTTCAAAAAGATCGACAACTACGTCTCGTTCCCTTTGACCGTCGACATCGCACCGTTCTTTGCGCCCGCTCGTGTCGGAGCGCCTGCCACGACGACCAACCTCTCGGCCAAGGCTAAGCGCACGGTCCACGACGTCTCCGACTCGGTCAACTACGAGTTGACGGCCGTCGTCGTTCATCTCGGCAGCATGGGTGGCGGGCATTACAGTAGGTCTCGAGGATCGTATCCTCTCCTCGCCTTCTGTCGACTGACGTGACGTCTCCTGCTTTATCCAGTCTCCTACGTTCTTTCCTCACCCGAGGCCCCTCCCCCACTACATCCAGACTCGGCCTTGCCTGTCCCTCCGACCGCCCCCACCCCCGGGTCTGATGCTGCGCCTGAGGCCTCAGCACCTCCCTCGTCCGGCATCTCAGCCTCGGCGTCCCAAGAGTCGCTTTCATCGTTCCACTTCGGTTCCCTACCCCAAGAGATGTCGACCCAGGCCGACCCGCGCGTGTGGTTCTACTGTTCCGACACGGTCGTCAAGCGCGTCCAGGTTGATGAGGTCCTGAATGCCCGAGCGTACTTGCTGTTCTACCAGCGCATCTAGGAGTACACGGCCTCGCTGGTCGACGCCTTGCAAGCTGGTCATCTCTTAGCACCGTTTCGTTTCCCCCTCCTCCTTCTTCCATCTTGACGGTCCTCTCCGGTCTCAGTAACTCTAGAAACCATTATCTGTGCATCTTTGGTCGCTTGTAGAAAACGTTAGGTTCAGGTATGAGCCTTGCGACGGCCATCCCTCATCGCGTCCCCTTCATTCTTGCAGTTTCCTTCCCACACGCGGTCTCAAATGCGTATTCGGCTCTTTCAAAAGGCGCAAAAGCCTTTGCAGAGACGTAAAAGTGGGGCGCATCGTATCGATGGGGCAAGGCAGAACGGCCGGCCAGTCACTCAGTGAAGAGGAGGCGAGCGGAGAAAAGAGGTCCTGGCGAGCGATCCAAGGATGTCAAGAGGGGCGGGAAAGCGCAACAAGCTCGCTTAGATGAGAAGCTGTAAATGTGCAAGACAGGAGTGGGTCAGTAAGACAAGACGGTCGAGCAGGCGAGGACGAGAGTCCGAACGCACCTTCTCGATCTGGGCCTTGATGCTGACGATCTGGGCGTTGAGCTCTCGGGCCTCGTTGGTGGTGACCGAGGCGGCGATGACGGGTCGCGAGACACCACAAGCTCGTCCGAGGGCCGTCTTGGAGGGCAGGAAGACGTAGGGGACGTTCTTGTCCTCGCACAGGAGGGGCAGGTGGAGGAGGATCTCGATGGGCTCCGTGTCGGCGGTCATGATGATGAACTCGCACTACAAGAGGGAAGACATCGCATGAGTATAGGGTCAGCGAGGATGGTCTGCATGTTTGGGGCAAGATACGAAGGTCCACTCACGATACCTCGGTTGAGGGTCTTGGTCGACTCGTTGGCTCCCTTCTTGAGCTGCTTGAAGTGCGAGGCCTGCTGGACAAGGTCAAGAATCTGCAGCACAAGAGAGGACAAGAGGGTCAGCGACGGTTTGCGGCAGGGTGTGTGAGGCAGAGGAAGAACCGACCTGGTTGGTAAGGGCCGCATCGGCGAGGGGGAAGGCCTTGGGGTTGGGGGTTGACATGGCTGGCTGAGCGTAGGCAAGAGGTCAGAGACAAGAAGAAAAAGCTGCGAAGGACGAGGATGAACACTAACTTTTCAGATGGAGCTCACGGCTGACGGATCACGGCTCGGAAAAAGGGAGAAGGGTATGGAGGGGGTTGGTGGAGGATGGGTTCGGAGGTAGCAAGCTGGGCTGAAGTTCTGTCTCTGTCGGAGTTTGAATTTTCTCATCGCTCGGACCCGCCCGACTCCGCGTGCCCTGGCTGACCCTCCCAACCTCTTCCCCTCTCAGCCCATCATTCAGTCGCTCCTCCGCACCATGTCCACCAAGGGTCCCAACTTTGCTAGGGTGTGTAATCAACTCGCTTCTTCTGCTCGCACTCACTCGTGGACTGACCAGCTCGTCCCACCCAGCCGCTCGTCCTCTTTGGTCCTAGCGGGACGGGCAAGTCGACCTTGCTCAAGAAGCTCTTTGACGAGTTCCCGGGCCAGTTTGGCTTCTCGGTCTCGCGTACGCCCCATTCTAGTTTTGCTGGGTGCTTTGTCCTGGTCGTTCTTTGCGCTCACTCGCTCCCTGCTCTGTGGCTCTGGCACCTCCTCTAGACACGACCCGAGCCCCTCGCGCGGGAGAGGAGAACGGCATCGCCTACCACTTCACGACCCGGCCAGAGTTTGAAAAGCTCATCGACGAGGGTGCTTTCATCGAGAACGCAGAGTTTTCGGGCAACCGGTACGGCACGAGCGCAAAGGCCGTCCAGGACTTTGAGGGCAGCGGCAAGCGGTGCCTGCTCGACATCGATACCCAGGTCAGTCCTCGCCTGCGACAGCGTCTTTGAAGAGCGAGTGACCAGTGTTCACAGCATTGACTCGAAACTTTGATGCGTTCCGGTTCTCTCGCGCTCGCAGGGCGTAAAACTCATTAAGGCCAACCACCCCCACCTCAACCCCGTCTACCTCTTCATCTCGCCGCCATCGTTCGCATCTCTCAAGGAACGCTTGACGGGCCGAGGTACTGAGGTTAGTTCCTGCTCATTGACTGCAGTAGTAGTGTTCGGCAACGCTACCGAGGGGCGCTGTTGAATCCGCCAGAGGGCTCAAAGGCTAACGGACTTTGTGCTCCTCCTTTCACTGCAGACCGAGTCGTCCATCGCCGCCCGTCTCGCCGCTGCTTCTTCCGAGCTGGCCTACGCCGCCAAGCTTAACAGCGCCGACGTGATCCTCGTCAATGACGACCTCGAGCGTGCGTACGGCGTCTTCCGGCAGATTGCGCTCGGCAACGAGGTCGAGGGAGACAAGCTCCCGGCCAACTAGGTGAGCCCGTGTGTACCATCGCACTGCTGCTTGGGCAGTCGCTTGGATTGCCGGTGTGTGCGACACAGTCGAGACGGCAGCGGTTGGAGGAAGTGTTTGAGATGTACGATCCATTCTCATTTATTTATCGTGCAACAGCTTCAAAGCTTGGGTGCACGATGACCGACAGCAAGCATCCCTTCCCAGTCAAGGTCAACGAGGTTTGGCTTCCGACAGTGTGCGAGTGGTCTGGGACATGGCGCGAGGGAAAGGGTCCAGTTGTTGAACGCCGACGTCGGACGCGGGCTCAACAGCAAACGTCGACCCATCGCCCTTCCTCGCCGACAGCCTCAACCTCTCAAAGCAGCTCTCGTCGCCGTGTGCATGCTGGCTCGCGACAGATAGCAACGCGTCTTCTCGTCCAGGTGTCTGCCATAGGTGCACGCCCGCCAGGCCTCGCCTCTCCCCCGTCCTCTCTTCCCTCGCAACCCAGCCAGTCCTCCCCTTTCCTTTCTCGCCTCCAGCTCTCCATGGAGGACGCCGCCCCAGCCCTGACTGAAGGCCTGCACCCGGCCAAGGACATCGCGTTTGGCTCCGTTCGTCCTGCTCCGCTCTCGTCAGACATTCCGTCCAAGCCGGCGAGAAAGCTCTGGTTGATCTCTCGACGTCGCGCTCGTCTTTCGCCTTGTCTAGGTAGCCGGCTCTCTCTCCAAGATCTTCGAGCACCCCTTTGATCTCTGTGCGTGCCTGGGCTCTTCTATACTGGTCTCTTTCCCAACGCGACTGGGCTTCCTTTGAGGTCACTCAAGCAACGAGCTGACTCGTGGCCGCCCTCATTGCTTCCTTCACGCGCTCTGCCTGCCCTCTCTGACAGGCAAGGTCCGGTCAGTCCAAGCAACGCTCCTCTCGTTCCCGCTTCCTTACGAGCGGAAGGGCGACTGACAGTATTCTGCCTTGTCTTATTTATCTCGCAGACTTCAGTCGCAACCGCCAGACCAAGCTCTCCGATTCTCAGGACCGCTCGACTGCTTCCAACAGACTTGGTCAAAGGAAGGCATCAGAGGCCTTTACAGAGTACGTCTCTCCTTGTCCTTCTACATCTGCAGCGCTCCTCAGACTGATACAGCCCTTCCTTCTCTGTGATGTGTCTCCTTGATAGGGATTATCGGCGCCCATCGTCGGCGCAGCGGTCGAGAACGCCAGTCTGTTCTTCATCTACAACCGGATCCAGGAGGCCATTCTCTCTGCCCGCAGTGTGACGGCGGCGACGACGGGTAGCATCAAGGAGGCGCCGACGATAGGCGAGCTGGCATTGTCAGCAGCAGGTGCGGGTGCCGTGTCGAGCTTCCTGCTGTGAGTTTCTTCAAATCTCGCACTCGAGCCTTTAACTCGCCAGACCAGTCGACCAACCCTTCTGCTGTTCTCTTGCGCTGTTTAGGACGCCCATCGAGCTCGTCAAGGTCAAGATGCAGGTCACGCTCTTGACGCGAGAGGGGCTAATGACGCCCTCGTCCTCCGCGGTTGCTGTCATCAAGCCTAACTTTGCAAACCTACCCGGGCCGTTCGCTATCATCAAGCAGACTCTGGCAACACACGGCGTACGTGGTCTCTGGCTCGGACAGTCGGGTACCCTCCTTCGGGAGACTGGTGGATCTAGCGCCTGGTTTACCGCCTTTGAGGTTGTCAGTCGGGCGTTCATGAGGCTGCGCGAGAAGCAGCAGGGTCTGCAAGTAGGCGAGGTGGGCAAGGCGGATCTCAAGGCTTGGGAGCTCTGTGTGGCAGGTGCAGCGGCGGGCATGTCGTACAACAGTAGGTTCTCTCTGGTGCCCGTCTCGTCAGAGAAGGACTTGCCTGACCTGTGTCTCTCACCTCGCCCGCCTCCTCCCCTAGTTGTACTCTTTCCTGCAGACACCATCAAGTCGGCCATGCAGACCCGAGCAGAGCTGAGACCCGACTTGAACCACAGTCTCTCCTTTGCCGGTACGGCCAAGGAGATTTACGCAGCCCGAGGCTTCCGAGGGCTCTACGCCGGGTGAGGACCTGGCCTCCCTCTCCTCCAAGGAAGACCAGTTGCTGACTTCTATTCATCTCCCTCTGTTGCTCTCAAGGTGTGGTATCACCGTCGCCCGAGCCGCTCCCAGCAGCGCCATGATCTTCCTCATCTACGAGACGCTCTGCAAGCACTTCGGTTGAACCCGTCCCTCCTGAAAACCTCCAGTTTCCGAGGCGCTTGATCCTTTGTACGATCGCGAAATCAATAGATAGTGTCCATAAGAGACCCCTTTTTGTATGTCATGTCTCCACGTCGACGCCAGTTCCTCAGGAGATTGAATGATATGGTACGAGCAGGAAGAGACAGTAAGCCGTCTCGGATCTGACAATTTCAAAGCACTGCAAGCCGAAATTCGCAGCTTCTCAGCGAAACAGAGTGAAGGAAAGGTCATCTTCTAAACCGCAAAAACGACCCTCTCGCCCTGCGTTCCCAACAATCTACTCCACTTCCTCCTCCCTCTCCCTTCCCTTTTCTCAGTCACTCAGAGCTTGCCCGGTTGGACAGAGCTCTAATGGTGACCGGCAGCAGCGGCCTGCTCGGCGACAATCTGCTTTCGGTAAGGGTTCTCAGGCTGGGAGACGAAAGGGGGGTGCCGGGGAGGGGAGGTTCGAGATGCGAAGGGTCAGTACGCCACCTCAATCAGAACTATCCGCTTAGCGTATCCGAACACTCACGTTCTCGACGTTCTCAGGGACTAAAGAGACGCAGTCGTGATGGGGAGGCGAGTGCAGGACGAGCGGGAACGGGGAAAGGAGATGAGGCGAGGAGGTAAGTACACGGGCGACGAGCGGACGAGAACAGCGCAAGCGAAGGCAGGCAAACGAAACAAGGTCTCAGCACATCGCTCTACGACGCGAGAAGAGCTTCGAAAGGTAAAGTTGAGGTACGCACGTCGGACCATGATGTTCTGGAGCTGGCTGACGAGGAAGAGGGTGATACCGGCTCCTCCAACGACGTACTTGTAAGGTCCCCACATCTACATAACCCAATCCACACCGTCCCAAGATCCATCAAGTAGTTCCAGCGTCCCACAAGTAGTTATGGGGGAGATGAGGGAGGAGGGCAAGATATTTGGCGGAGGGACAGATGGCCGACGCCGATCAGCCGAGTATGGATGAGCGATTTAGCGGAGATGGTCATGATTAAGACATCGAAAGTTGTCCGTCGGTGATAAGAGACGAATTAAAAGTGTTGATGTAGGGGAGGAGGGGGAGGGCGGGCGAGTGAGGTGATGGGTTCGGTCGAACCGCCCGGGAGGGGAGCAGCGAAAAGAGCAAGCCTGTGCGTCAGCGAATGCAGCCAAGGGACGACGCGAGGCTAGTTGGTCCAGGAGGGACATCTCTCGGAGCAGGAACTCGGACCTCCGATAGAACGCAAAAAGCGAAAGAGGGGACGAACGGGCGTGGGGTAGGCCTTGAAACCGGGCAGGTTAGGGAAGAAGGCCTTGGGGCGCGAAGTGGTCGAGGGAGCCATGGTGAAGAGAGAGAAAGGACTGCAAAGTGGAACGACGGAAAGCTCAGCACTCCTTCAGACTGGTGACGCTTCTGCCTAGGGATCCAAACGTACAGAGTCGAAAGGAGTGTTGAAGGGATGGTCAGGGCGAGGGAGCGAGGGCTCGGCTGGGCTGATGGGCGGACGAAGAGGGCAAACGGCCCGTAACTCGCTCGTTACGCCAGATCCGTAACTCTCTCGCGGCCCACTCCAACTTCCTTCGTCAAAGCTTCCACTGCGAGACTTAACGGACTCGAGGGTAGAGCCAGTTTATGAGTCTGAATGCAGCGAGTGGCATCTAATACCTAGTAACAGGCACAAGGGTTGCAGGGGTCGTTGCAGGAGAAGGAGCCAGTAAAACCTTCAGTTGGGCCAGTCTGCGGAAGAGACCGCGTCTGACTTGACGAGCAGGTACAACGAGGAAAATGCTCCGGAGATGGAGTGCAAGAGAGTGAGGTGAAGATTGGTGAAGAGAGGGGTTGGGGCGATCATGTAGGGCAGCGTCGGGAGACTACCGACGCTTGCAGCGACCCTTCAAGAGAAGCGATCGGCGTGTCGAGGCTTGCAAGCGAACACAGCATCGTGTCCAAACTGACGCGAGTCGAGGGGAACGAGTTGCGGGAGTCGTTCGCCCTTCTTCTGTGTATATTTTAAAGGGTAAAGGGACGACTGTCAGCTCTTCGGAGCGCAACAACAACCTGAGACGCAGGCACACACCGTTGTCAGCACGCCAACGCCGTCGTCTCCTACCAGCGTCGGTGCGACCGTGATGATGACGATGTCGAGGACGTTCTTGGGCGACGTGAGGAAGGAGGAGATGACGCGCGAACCTCCCTCGATCATGAGGTGGGTAATGGATGTGTTGAGCCGGTCGAGCAGAGGAAGCAAGTCGAAAATACCTTGAGAAGCAGGAGGTGTGGTGAGGCGTCAGCACTTTCAAATCTTTGGGGAACGGGTCACTCGGGCGGTAAGGAACGTACCTGTGCCTTTAGTCGGCATAACGAGGATCCTACACCCTGCCTCCTCGAGCTCAATCCGTCGGTCAGCGCGACACATGGTAGAGTCGCAGACAATCCACGGCCGTTTGCCTTTGCCTTCCTTGAAGTTGCGGAAGAGAGCGCTGGACAGAGGGAAACGAGCGCGAGCGTCGAGAATGATCGGGGTCGGCTGAGGGTGCGGCTGCCCAGAGAGCAGCGGCGGAACGTCCCGCGCTGCAATTGGCCCAAAGAGAGATATAAAAGAGTCAGTATGAGGAGCGGAGTTACCGCCCAGTCCTAAAAAGACGCTGCTCTTCAGGAAGCAAGCTCGAGACGAACCGTTCAACAGGGGGTCGTCGTTCAACAGCGTCTCGATCCCTATCATTATCCCGTTGTGCATCGTTCGCAGCCTGCCCAGCAGAGCGAAAGAGGCTCGTCAGCTCCAAGTAAGGCCCTCCTGAAGTTGAAGAGCAAGAGACGGACCTGTGGGTCATGGCCTTGCTCTCCTTGCCGCTGAGCTGGATCTGGGTGCCCTGAGCGCCCGCGAGTTTGCCGTCGAGCGACTGGGCGTATGTGAGCGTGACCCATGGCCTGTGCGAGTAGGGCGGCCTAGTGATCAGAGGCCTCAGGAAGGCCAGCGCTTCGTCCGACATGGGCTAGAGTGAGATAAGGGGGAGGAGGGGAGTGATGGTTCAATGACGGTCAAGTCCGCCGTGTCCTCGAGACAATTAAAATGGTCGACAGAGATGGAGGGATCGCCCTCTCCTCCATCGACGACCATGTCCCGCTTCCCGCAGCCGTTCAAGAGCTCCGTATCGCACTGGCAGGTCCGTAGCTAGGCGTACTGCTCCGTACGCCCCCACAGGCTGACCACAGCGATGCTCTTCCGCGCAGGGCACCAACCGAGGACCGACCTCGCTCTACTCCCACTCGAACCCTGCCCTTCCTGCTATCGACAACGATTCAGGGATCAACGCCGACTTTGTCATCGTCGGTGCAGGTCTCTCGGGAAGCGCTCTCGCTTACTTTCTGTCGAGAAAGGGAGGCGCCGCCGAAGGCAAGAGGGTCGTGATCCTCGAGGCCAAGGACGTTGCTTCAGGCGCTACGGGACGTAACGGTGGACACATTGGGGTGAGCGCAGATGGGTCCTTTTCTTAGAGATTGAGTGTCCTGATGTCTCTGTCACAACGGCTGACGTTGGTTTCTCCTTATGCCCCTCCCAGCCCTCCACGTCCTCATCGTTTGCCCGACACATGGCCCCGTACCCCTTCGGAGCAGGCGCCTCGGAGGAGGAGGCCGTCCGGATCATCCAGGCCGAGAGGGACAACCTCGACCTCGCACAGTCGATCATCGAGGCCGAAGGCATCGCCGTCGACTTCTGGCGCGGTGACTTGTGCGAAGCGCATTTATCAGACGAACAAAGTCGCACTCAGCTCAAGAACTACCGAGCCTGGCTGAAGGCCAGAGTCAAATACGGCCTTCCGGAGGACTCCCACCAGACACTCTTTGTTGAGGATCAGGACGAAGCGCGCAAGGTGCGTCCGGCCTTCCGCTTGTTCAGTCGCGTTTCCAGTTCTGACGCTCTGCTTCTTCCCTCGCGCAGATCTCCAGGATGACGGACGCGACCTCCATCCAGCTTCGTCCCGCAGGATCCGTTCACTCGTACGCGCCCTCTCAAACTGCTTGCAGAGGAAATCTTCTTGACTGTTGTCTTCCGTTATCTTTCCTTGGGACAGTCACAAGCTCTGTACGGAGATCATGAAGCTCGCCCTGGCCAGCACCCACGCCGATGTGCAGCTCTTCACCTGGACGCCTGTCGATACTGTCACACCTTCTGCTTCCAAGTTAGGTCGCTGGGACATCAAGACCGACAAGGGCGTGTTCTCGTCCGATTCGGTCATCCTTTGCACCAACGCTCATACGAAGAACTTCTTCCCCGAGTCAACCCTCCTTCATCACCAGTGCGTCCGTTTGCTCCATTCCGTCCCTTACGCTCGCTAACCTCCTATCACCCTTGATCTCCTTTTGCAGCATCATCCCTCGCCTCGCCCAGTGCTCTCTCGTCACCCCTACTGCCAGGTTGGTTCCTCTCCCATGTTCGTTTTCTTCGGCACGCTCAATCTGACGCTGATCGATCACTTTTTTTTGCAGCTTCTCGGGGAAGGAGGCGTTAGTGCACACGTACAACATGGTGCGTTTCGCGAAAGAGTCTCCAACTCGGAACGATCATTCTGACTTTGGTCACGTTCTCTGCAGCCCGACGAACACTACCTTGTTCAGACTCCGTCTGGAGGCATCGTCTTCGGAGGAGGAGTCGAGAAGCTCGAACGGGAAGGCAAGATGCGGCCGGATGAGACGCTGGGCGTCGTGGACGACTCGACTATCATCCCCAAGGTCGAGCAAGGTTCGTCCAGCGCCGCCCTTCCGATGATTCGGTCTGGGCTGATTTTTTTTTTTTTTTTTTTTTTTTTTTTCTTTTCAATCTGCACTCCCATCTCCCTTTGCAGTTATCAAGGACTACTGTCCCCAGCACTTTGCCACCTGGGGACCGGAAGCGCACGGCGAGGGCGTTACGAGGACGTGGGTCGGCATCCTGACGACCGTCCTGGACTACCGACCTCTTGTCGGCGCTGTCCCCGACTCGCCTGGGCTGTTCCTCACGGCCGGCTTCCACGGCCACGGCATGTCCAAGATCTTCTCGGTCGCGTCGGCGATGGCGCGCATGCTCGGTCGGTCGGACGGCGGGTGGGACAAACACCTGCCGAGAAGCTTCGAGATCACGAAGGAGAGACTGCAGAGGGCGCACGACGGCCTGGAAAAGGCGAAGAAGGATGCTGGACCGGCGTCTGATCGCTGGGTCAGGTCGGAGGGGGGACCTGGGTTCCGGGCGTACTCGCTTTGAGGGAGGGGAGAGGATAAGTTCAGGGACGCCGCGAAGGTGTCTGTAAATCGATGGGACGTCGACCAACCTAGAGATGAATGCAAGAGCAGTGTGTTGCAAGATGGACTCCGATCAGCGACAGCCGGCAGGGACAGGTCGAGGATGGTCCGACTCGAAGTGGACCGAGGACCTGTATGAGTTCTTGGACGTGCCTGGTCTTGCTGTTCGGTCAGTCAACGGGCGGAACAACCCTTCGAGCCAGACTCAAGTCCTCCTCCTGACCGCTCGGACCTGTCTTCCTGACCCATCCTCGAGCCTCGTCACCCGGTTCCAACTCCTGCTCCTGCTGCAGGACGCCTGCCCACCACTACTGCACTCGCTCGACGCTTGTACCGACCCCCGTCCGCGCCTTCCTCGACGACGCTCAAACAATCCCTCTTCACTCCCCCTTCCCTCACCCCTCAAATATCTGGGCCCGCCTGTCTACACGCACCCCAGCCATGGTCCCTTCGCTAATCCTCTCGCTTCTTCTCGTCGCCTTCTCTGGCTCGGCCAGCGCCCACGGTCATGCTCCAGACGGTCGACGCGCTCAGCACCACCGTCTCGCCCTTCGATCCGAGCTCGCGTCCCCTCCCTCGTCTGCGTTGACGGCCGACCTTTCCCAAACGCTCTCTACCGCCCGTCTCGGGGACCAGAAACGAGCAGACGTTGTTTCAGGAACGACTTGGGTCACGGAGACCGTCACTCAGACCAGCACGCGCCAGATCACCATCCGAGCCGAACCATCCTCGACAGCTCCTGCGTACGGCGCTTTGACCGTCGACGACACGATCTGGAACTATTCTGGCTGTACGTAACCGTGCTTCTCCTGAGCGTTTCGCAGACGGATTGACTCACGCTGCTCTGGTGCCTGCTTGTAGGTCGCGTCGACGACATGACCGGCACGCTCCTGACAGGCTCCTACAAGGCTTTGTCGACGAACACGCCGTCGATCTGCGCCGCCCTCTGCCTTTCACAGGGCTACATCTATGCAGGCGTCGAGTACAGCTCTCGTACGTCCCTCTTTCGTCTCTTCGTGGCCACGCTCTGGTACTGACTCTCGACGCATCTCTTGCAGGCTGCTACTGCGGCAACGCGCTCGACAAGTCGACAGGACTGGGAGCCACGGTCGCCGACACCGCCTGCAGTCGAGCCTGCACCGGGGACAAGACTCTGACGTGCGGCCATGCCAACCGGATGCAGCTCTACCGACTCGATACCACGAACCTCATCGCGTCGGGCAGCACGCAATGGGCGTATCAGGGATGTGAGTCTGCGCCAAGGACCTCATCTGTCCTGTGAGAGGAGCGCTGACGCGTCTCGGTCGTCCTTGTGCCGCAGGTATCCAGGACACCAGCTCCGGATCGGTCCTGACGGGATCGTACCAGACGTCCTCGACTCTCACTCCGTCGTCGTGCATCGCGACCTGTCTCTCGCAGGGCTACTCGATGGCGGGTGTTGAGTACAGCTCTCGTGAGTTCCTTCCGCACTCGATCAACGTGAGCATCTCCTCTACGAGTCAAACACTGAGACCCTACGATAAACAGGCTGCTACTGCGGAGACAAGGTCAACACTGGCTCTGACTACGGCAGCACGCTCGCCGACTCGGCCTGCAGTCGAGCTTGCTCTGGCGACAGCACCTTGACGTGCGGTCAATACAAAAAGATGCAGCTGTACTCTCTCGTCAGCGGGACCGTGCCGGCCAAGACGATCACCTCAGGCTCGTCGACGACCTCAATCAGCGGTACCGCGACGTCAACCTCGATCAGCGCTGTGACGTTGACATCGACCTCGGCTACCCCGACGCCGACCGACTCGTCTCTGAACGTCAGCGGTACGAACTGGGCCTACTCAGGCTGTGGGTCCTTCTGATCCCGCTTGCTCCTGGTCCCAACCCAGACTGACTCTTCTGCTCTGGCGCCTGCTTGTAGGTCGCGTCGACGACATGACCGGCACGCTCCTGACAGGCTCCTACAAGGCTTTGTCGACGAACACGCCGTCGATCTGCGCCGCCCTCTGCCTTTCACAGGGCTACATCTATGCAGGCGTCGAGTACAGCTCTCGTACGTCCCTCTTTCGTCTCTTCGTGGCCACGCTCTGGTACTGACTCTCGACGCATCTCTTGCAGGCTGCTACTGCGGCAACGCGCTCGACAAGTCGACAGGACTGGGAGCCACGGTCGCCGACACCGCCTGCAGTCGAGCCTGCACCGGGGACAAGACTCTGACGTGCGGCCATGCCAACCGGATGCAGCTCTACCGACTCGATACCACGAACCTCATCGCGTCGGGCAGCACGCAATGGGCGCATCAGGGATGTGAGTCTGCGCCAAGGACCTCATCTGTCCTGTGAGAGGAGCGCTGACGCGTCTCGGTCGTCCTTGTGCCGCAGGTATCCAGGACACCAGCTCCGGATCGGTCCTGACGGGATCGTACCAGACGTCCTCGACTCTCACTCCGTCGTCGTGCATCGCGACCTGTCTCTCGCAGGGCTACTCGATGGCGGGTGTTGAGTACAGCTCTCGTGAGTTCCTTCCGCACTCGATCAACGTGAGCATCTCCTCTACGAGTCAAACACTGAGACCCTACGATAAACAGGCTGCTACTGCGGAGACAAGGTCAACACTGGCTCTGACTACGGCAGCACGCTCGCCGACTCGGCCTGCAGTCGAGCTTGCTCTGGCGACAGCACCTTGACGTGCGGTCAATACAAAAAGATGCAGCTGTACTCCCTCGTCAGCGGGAGCGCACCGTCGTTGCCTTCACGCTCGGTGTCGGCTTCAAGCCCGGTCTCATCTTCTGCTGTCTCATCAGCATCCAAGTCGTCTGCTTCATCTGCATCGGCTTCGAAATCCTCATCTGTGTCTTCAAAGACGTCTTCCTCTTCTTCTGCCGCTTCGGCCACACCTACCACCAAATGGACCTATTCGCACTGCGCTTATGACTACCCCTACTCGCCTTCGGCTGGTCGATCCCTTACCGGCGCCGGTCCTCTTACTGCCCCTGCTGGATCGAGCGGAATGACCAACGTTCTTTGCCAGAGCATGTGGGTCCCTCCCTTCCCTGCCTTGATTCCTCAGATCGGAGCACCAATGACTTCCGCCTATGCTTTACCCTTTCAGGTGCGATACGAGAAATTTTACGATGGCGGGAACTCAAGATGGAAGCGAGTGCTGGGTAGGTGTAGCTCTCCACACCTGGTCGAACTTTCCCCTGACGACCTCCTTTGACCTATTAGTGCGGAAACTACCTCGACAACGGCAACGGCTACAGCGTCGCATCTTCTGACTGCTCGGCAACCTGTGTCGGTGGTTCTGACTCCTGCGGAGGTCGGTCGTCTGCTTCATGTGGGGCAGTTGCTCGCCGTTCTGACCTGACCTGTATCACTTCGTCTAGGTGGCTGGCGTCTTTCCATCTACACGTCTTCCAAACTAGCCCAGTGGACTCTTAAAGATTCTCACGAGGGCAGCTCCTTCTTCGACGGTTGGAACTGGTACTCGGGAATTGACCCCACCAACGGCTTCGTCGACGTTCGTCCACCCATTACCCAACCGTACATGGTGCTTTCACTCTGAAGCTGCGAGACTGACGAGCTGCGCGAATCTCCGCTTGCAGTACGTCACTTGGCAAGATGCCTTCTCGTTGGGTCTCGCAGTACGTCCTTCCCGTCCCAGCGCTCGTCCTACTGGGTCGCTCATCTCCCCCTTTTGGTCTCCAGAGCGTCAATGCAGCCGGTCAAGCAATCATGAAGGTCGAGACTACACCTGTCGTTACGACCACCGGCCGAAAGTCGACGAGACTGTCCACCAGGTGGGTTGGGTCACCTCTGCGTCTCGCATGCTGGCACTGACATCGGTTCTCTCCCTGTCCGACCCGCAGTTGGTGGTTCAACTCGGGCACGCTGCTCGTCATGGATGCCGCTCACATGCCTGTCGGTTGTGGAGTGGTGCGTTCTTCGAACTTACTTGATCTTCTGTCTCTACACTGAATGACTGATTTTTGCCCCTTTGCTCTCCTAGTGGCCAGCCTGGTACGCGCACTGTCTCTTGAGTCCCTCACCCCTCACTTGCACCTGCACTGACCGTCGTCTTCTCGGCTGTCTGTAGGTGGACCCTCGGAGGAGGCGATTGGCCGTACACAGGAGAGATCGACATTCTCGAAGGTCAATCCTGCCTTCCTGATTGACCTCAGATCGGGATGACTGACAAGTCATGTTTGTCGGTCTCTCAAGGCGTTCACTTCTTCACGCAGAACCTCCAGAGCGTCCACACCGGCTCAGGATGCTCCATCCCCTCGCTCTTCGGAGGTACGGCTGTACTAGAGGGTTCCAACAATTGCGCTGCTCTCGAAACAGGTGCGCAAGGCCTTCTTCAGCCTTTGCTCCTCTGCCCTACTGACAACAACCAACTTACCTACACAAGGTAATACCGGCTGCGGCATGCGAAGCCCAGCGAGCTCGACCAACAGCTATGGTGTCTCGTTCAACAACAATGGCGGAGGAGTGTACGCCATGCTTTGGACGGACGCCCACATCGAGGTCTACTTCTTCCCCCGAAGCTCGATTCCATCCGACATCACCAACAAGGCTCCTACGCCTGACAAGGGAGGCTGGGGACAGCCCGTCGCCAGGTTCGTTGGCCTTCCTCAAACTCAAGCCACAGAGTTAGGAGCCTGCGGACTGATACGGCCTTTCTCCTTTCTGCAGATGGCCTGCCACCAACTGCTCGCCTCTGTCAAACTTCTTCAAGGACCATAACGGCATCTTTGACATCACTTTCTGTCAGTCTCTTCCCATCGATCTTTCTTGAGCAGCTGGACTGGACGCTGACAAACAGATGCTCCCTTTCAGGTGGAGACTGGGCTGGCAACGCTTGGACCAGCGGATACCCCGATGAAGGCCAGCCATCATCTTGTGCAGCTCTGACTGGCTACAGCACTTGCAAAGGTACGTTTGCTGAATTCTACCTCTTCTCAACGTGCTGTGGAAGGACGTCGTCACTGATGCACACCTCCTGCCCTTTCGCGCTTCGCTAGACTACGTTCAGAATCGAGGTGGAGACTTCAGTGAGGCGTACTGGAGCATCAACTACGTTCGTCTTTACTCGCAGTGATAGCCAAGTTGAATTTCGTCTTTCATCTCTTTCATCCTTGGTCCTTCTCTTGATGATCTACTTATCCGATTTCTCCTCATAAATACATCTACCCCGCTCCCTTGCATGCTCCCTCCCCTCCCTTCCACCGCCGTCGACCTATGTTGCTCCTTGTTATTCTCGACTGTTGCTTCTTCCGGTACTAGACTCGCGTCTCCTGCCGATGGATTCGATGTAACGTATGCTACTGCCTCGCTTTATGATAAGAGAAACACACAGGGAGGGAGAGGGTTGGACGTAAGGGCGCTTGCGGGCGAGGTCCTTCATCCACCCTTTCCTGCAACCAGGTTTCTGTCTGGCGGCACACTTCAAGCTTTCGGTTCAAAGACGAGGAGAAGTTCGGGGTCATGACGGCCGGCCCTTCCAGCTGACTGGAAGGTTTTTGGGCGTAACCAGTCGTAACAACGTCGGCCCTTTGGCAATGGCGGGGGCCTCGTCTGGAGAAAACGTGTCGATACGGTTGCGTGGACTTGCACCCCTCGCCTCCGACCTGCCTGCCTGCACGATGCCGTCTACCCGTCGAACAATCCTTGTCGCGGCGTGTATCGCCTTACCGACTCTGCTTGCCCTCGCTCTCGCCGCCGGCGTCGACGTCCACCAGCTCGCAACACATCTCAAGCCTTTTTCGCCCACGACGCGTCCAGCTCCCTCCGTCCATCGACTTCGGCCTGCCCCCCCCCAACCGCCAACACAAGCCAACAGCCCTCCAGACACGCCTCCGCCGGACCTCGCCAACGTCGGACCCCTCGGCGCTGCGCTCGGGGACGACTCTTGCTGGTGCATCATTCCGCAAGATCACGTCCCTTCGACCCTGTACAGACCTGTCGCTCACCCTACCTCTGCCCTTGCGTCGCGCTCTCTTCCTACAGGTCCCTCCCAACCCTCAACGACCCGACCAATTTCACCGTCTCCATCTGCGCGCCAAGTCGGCCGTCGACGGGTTCTCCCGCCTACCTCGTCCTCCAGCGGACATCGGCCTTCACCGACTCGGGCGACCCGCCAGAGAGCGAGTATCCGCTCCTGCACGACTACGCGACGGCCCACGGACCCGACTCGCACTACGTCTGGTGGCAGCACGATGGAGTCGTCGGTGCGGTTGAGGAGGACGCAGATTACGTCGCGCCCGGCGTGTGGGAGTACAATCTGAAAGGTGCTGGCGACGGCTATGAGGTCGCTCGAAGCGGCGCGTTGTCCTTGAAGATTGTCTGGACTCATACGTACGCCCTCCTTGCTTCGAACTCCACACCTAGTTCCGTTTGCTGATCCGTTCTTTCGATCCTCAGCGACTTTGCTTACGCATGGCCTTCGATCTACGGCCTCAAACCAACGCGTCCCAACACAATCCTCTACCCTGATCTGCCGGAGCTCATACCCACTTCGAAGCATCTTTCTCCGGCTCCTTGGCAGGTGCAGCCTGGACTTCTGCCCTCCATCGACGCCTTAGAGCCGGCAGGGTCGCGCCCGTCTCGAAACCTCCGCCCTTGCTCCCGCACCACGCCTCTGACCGGGACCTATCGCTCTACGGGCCGACCGTTGTCTGAAGCGGGCGACGACCGAGAGCTGATGTTCACGTTTCAGCCCGATAACTGCCGTCTGGGTCCAGACATCCCTCGCGTCGACGTCAAGGGCTCTGCAGGCAGGGCAGGAAGACTCTGGACGGCGTCGCCGCGTCATCTATTGTTCATCGGCGAGTCGCACGCCCGTGAGTCTGATCGCTTTGACCACCGACAGTACGAGCTATTGGTCTGATTTTTCTTATCTTTCTTATCTCTTGTTTCCTAGGTCATCTCTCCAAGGTCTTTCTCAGCATCTTTTCCGAGGACCCTGTGCGTACCGCTGTCACTTGCGCCAACACCTTACTGTCCCTGCTGATTTCCTGCACAACACAGAGTACGCTTCCTGAGGGCTTCAAGGATGTTCCGCCACCCTCGACGGTCGGCCAGTTGCGGGTCTCCTCCATTGTACGCTCCGCGTTGGTCAGACTCCTGACGGGTGTGGGGCTGACAACGTCGCTTGCCCAACCACTGTGACCAGTATGACCCTTGGCTTGCACAAGACTTGACATGCGATCGAATCGTCAACTCGGACACATTCATCATCACATCCGGTCACCATTGGCTCGTCGATGACCCAGAACAGCATGACTCAGAGGGTCACTACGGCCACCTGTGGGAAGCTGCCGAGGCGGCGTCTTTCGTCGTCAACCGCATCGAGACGATCAGAGCCTGCTTTGCAGAGTCACCACTGCCGGAACCTCGGTGCGGGGTTCTCGACTTTACTTTGCAAACCTCCTTCACTGACGCAGTCGTTCTCTCCAGCTTTGTCGTGCTCTCTGCCCCCGCCAAAGATCCGATCCGCGTCGTTCCAGGGAAGCACGACGCTCGGTCGAACGTTCGTCTCGCCGCCATGCGTGATCAACTGTTCGGTCGCCTGGCCGGTGAACATAACGTCCGCCTCATCGATCAGTTTGCGTTGTCAAAGCCGTGGCTCCACGAGCTCAAAGATCATACGCACGTTAGTGCCCCCCCCCCCCCATCAAGACTTTTTCAGCTGCTGACCTTTGCCTGCGCTGGTCCTGTTATTTTCAGTTGAACGGTGTTGCCATGCGCGCGGTCATGACGGAACTCGTGCGTTCAATCCACAGACTACCTTGGCCCGTCAGTCGAGTGCGAGACTGACCCCGATGTCTCGCCTCTTCGCCCATCAACTCATCAGCTTTGGAAACTAGACCTCACCCCGGACCCAGAGAGTGCTGTCAGTGCTAGTATGGAGCTGGACCAGCCAGCCCTCGGCGACCTCTCTTCGGACGACGCGTCGTCCACCGGTTCCCGTGCTTCCATTGAGGCCGTCTGACCGCCCTCTCAAGGCGAGCATGTATTCTAGTAGAAGCGCCGGAGCGCGTCTGAGGTGGAAGTTTGGATCAGATCGTCCTGTTGTGCAGCTGTTGTCCTCGCCTGTCTGTCTCTCGCTTCTCGCTTCGGCTCTGATTCTGTCCATGATCCATATCTCCCCTCTGGCGCTCCCGTCTTGCACACCGGCAAATGTCTCGTACGGCCAGACGAGTCTTCGCCCTCGCTCTCCTCCACCTTAGTACCCAACTTCTCAGCGCGTGCCCGTCCTTGGGCGAGGGCCAATCAACATCGCCAGCCTCTTCTCCGTGTTGCCCGCCGCGGGAGGACGGTCAAGGGTGAATGAAAAGCAGGGCGAAACGCGCCTCATCTCATCGGGGGACTGCCAAGGCTCGCATGGACCTTGCGCCTGGCGACCTCTACGAATTTGGTCGCGCCGTCCCTAAGCCCTCCGTGCACCCCCTCCTCTCCTGTCAAACCAACCGACTCGCCCGCCGCTCGCACGCCCGCGTCCGTTCGGCCCAGCTGGGCATCCTCGTTCATCTGTCGCCCAACGTCGACCAGACGTGCGCGGAGAAGAGGCTGGCGGGAGACAGCCACGCGCGAGGTTTCGAGCAACTTGAGGTGCGACAGGAGGGTTTCGGCCGACTGGACGATCGGGGGGAGGGATACGAGACTCGGAGGAGGACGGTCGGGCGATGGAGAGAGGTAGTGCAACACCAAAGGGAGCAGGAGGAACCCGGCATGTCGAACGAGGTGCATGCGAGTAAACAGCTGTGAGAAGAAGGCGTGGAAACCAAGCGTCAGTTGTGAGCCGGAGTGGCTGGGCAAGCGCGCCAGAAGGGACAAACCTGGAAGCCGTCACCCCTCTCGATTGCGATCCTCGCGACGAACCCCGTCCAGATGACCTCTGCGAGGGAAGCTCCTCCGACGACAAGGCAACCCAAAGCTCGCCACCTCCTTCGAGCGGTGCCTTCGGTCAAGAATGCCCACACGAACGTCTCGCCTATGTACTCGAGCGCCCGGTCGACCGACCAGAACGCGAACCAGTCCTTCGTCGAGTCGATGGCGCACCAGGTGCAAGAGACGAGGGTCGACTCTCCAAACCGTCCGTACAAGTCGCGAGCATCAAACGACTGCAGCCGCTGGAGGAGCAGAAGGGTTGAGTCGGCGAGCTGAGGGGGTGAGGCGAGACCGGAGGCGACGGATGACGATGCCGTGGACGACGACTGGGCAAGCGCGACCAGCGCGGCGTGGAGCCGCGAGATGGGTGTCGAGAAGAGGGGGAGGCCGGTCTGGAGCCAGACGTTGTCGGGCCTGAACCAGAGGTGGAAGAGATGGTAGGCCGAGTGGCAGGCGATCAGGCAGAGGGCGACGGTCGACCATGCAGGCGGCGGCGGCTTCGGCTTGAACGGCCGGGTGAGCCCGGCGACGAGAGCGGGCAGGCAAGGCAGGAGCCAGGGCCCGAGCAGGACGAGGGCGTTTGAGTAGGGCGCGAGCCAGGCCAGCATGTCAGACGGAATCGAGGTCGGGACGACGGTTCAGGAAGCCAAGGGCCGCCCTCTTGCTGCTGGCATTATACCCGTCGTCTTTCTGCGAGCGTACTTGGACCCCCACCTGCCGTACACGGACTGTCTATCGGTCAATTCCTGGCTTGCTTCCTACCCATTACAAGAGACCGTCGAGCACATTGCCAGCCCCTCCCTCGCTGGCGGCTCAGAAGGGGAAAGAAGTACATTGTACCGTCGAGTCGTCGCGTCTCGGCACTCAGGGCAGGGACGAATGCCTGCGTCCAAAGCAAGCAAAGAGAGTCATGAATACCGAGATGACCTTGCTCTGCTAAAAGGAGAGAGAGACAGAGGGAGATGGAGCGCGCAAGATGAAGGACAAACAGGCCGGCCGCGCTCAAGGCGCAGGATCCGACGAGCCGTCAGATGAGAGGTCCGCCGGCGCGACTGGATCGGGTGTCAGGTCGAGCTTCCAAAGCTACAAAGAAACGGAAGATTTGCGGAGTCAAAGACATGGAGAAGAAACGGCAGGAAGACGAACGCGGCTCGTGCTGGACGAGAGCGGGACGTACAAGCTCCGTCATAACAGCCCGCAGCGGGATCCCATTGAGCTGTTGCAGAGAAAGAAAAAGAAGCTACGAGTCAGTCGAGGGTCTCGAAAAGACATGGAGGTCGGAGCCGCAAGACCGGGCAACGGAACTGACGTGACTGTGGTCGGCAAACTCGTGGATCCAGGGCTTCGAGAGCTCGTACTGATCGATCAAGCGCACTCCGCGGGTGTGAGCGAGACGAGCGAGCAGGGCGTCGCGGAACATGGCCAGTCGGATGTTGGACCTCGCGTCGTGACGCGTGGGGTTGAGGCGAATCGGATCGTGCGCTGGCGCGGTCAAGACGACGAAGCTGGAAGACGGACGAAGGGTGAGCATACTGCGTAGAGAGACGTGTCTGTGAGAAAGAAATGGAAGGGCTACGCACGTCGGCGGCTGTTTGTCGGCCGAGACGAAGCACGTCCTGATAAACTCGACCCTGTTTGCGATGAATGACGCCGACTCTGCGGCTTCCCAGAGATGGCCGTAGTGGTGATCAACGACGTCGACGGCTGGATCGCGGTTCAGCCAGTGATGGCCAGACGTGATGATGATGGTGTCGAATTCGAGGAAACGATTGCAAGGCGCAGTCGCCTGCAACCAAGGGTCGAACTGGATCAAGTGGGGCGCGAGAGACATGATTCAGCAACAAGGGTCCCACCCCCTTTCGAAAGCTGCAGGAGGGCAGGATACGCACGATGACTGTCAGATCGACGTTGCCGACGGCCATGGGCGGAGGCACGTTTTGGAAGGAGCCGAGTGATTTCTGCAAAACACAAGGTCGAGCGGTCAGTCGAGGACCGCGCTCGACCCGCGGAATCTCGCCGGGAAGTTGAGACAGACCAGGTGCTCTGCGTTGCCGAACATGCTGATGAAGGTCCTCCCAAGTTGACCTGCGAGAGATCGGGACGGTACGTCAGCACCGAGGGGACGACCGGGGAAGGCGGCTGTCTCCCAACGTACGATCGTGAGACTCTCCGAGGAACAGCAGGTTGCGCTTTGCGCTCGTCCAGGTTTCCGCCGAGGCACCTGCTGAACCCTTCCGGTCTACCCGAGGAATGGCGGCGCCCATCTGGCAGCCGTCAGGTATGAACGTGTACATGAGCTCTCGATCGGAGGCGGCTTCTAGGCTAGGGTCGTCGGCAGCCACGTAGTTCCCGGATATGGGTTCGACTCGAGAGCAAGGTCGGAGGCCACGAGGTGGTCTAGGAGCGACTGGCACCAGAGACCCGGCCGGAGGAAGTGTCGCCGGTTGGACCTGCCAGGGCTGCCGGTCGGCGCCAGGAAGGGAGGGGAAGAGCAGGACGTTCGGCCGGGCCGTGTGGAGGGCCGTGGTGGATGGCCAAGCGTACGAAAAGTCCCTGTCGGCCCCAAGCGGGAGCCCATTCAGCTCAGCGGTCGAGGAAGGGGGATGAACTGCACTCCCCACTCACGTGTAGGACCAGACGATCTTGAGCGCGAGCTGGCCGCTGCGCACGACCTCGTGTCCATCGCCAGCACCCTTCAGGTCGTACTCCCACACGCCGGGGGCGACGTACTTTGCCTCCTCGGCGACCGCACCGACGCGGCGAGCGTGCTGCCACCAGACGTAGTGCGAGTCGGGTCCGTGGGCCGTCGCGTAGTCGTGCAGGAGCGGATACTCGCTCTCTGGCGGGTCGCCCGAGTCGGTGAAGGCCGATGTCCGCTGGAGGACGAGGTAGGCGGGAGAACCCGTCGACGGCCGACTTGGCGCGCAGATGGAGACGGTGAAATTGGTCGGGTCGTTGAGGGTTGGGAGGGACCTGGAGAAGAGAGCGCGACGCAAGGGCAAGGGTAGGGTGAGCGACAGATCTGTACAGGGTCGAAGGTACGTGATCTTGCGGAATGACGCACCAGCAGGAGTCGTCCCTGAGCGCAGCGCCGAGGGGTTCGACGCTGGCGAGGTCCGGCGGATGCGTGCCTGGCGGGCTGCTGGCATGCGAAGGCGGGCAGGCCGGCTTCTGGGGCCAGATGGTAGGGAGCTGGCTCAGGTCCAGGAGCAGGCCGAGACCGACAAGGGCGGGCAGAACGGCGCAGACCGCAACGACGACCGTCTGCTGGCGGGTCGGGGCCATCGGGAGGGCAGGTATAAGTGGAGGTGTGATTAGGGGGGGATACACACAGGGGGCAGTGCAACAAGACAGGGGGACGCGTTCTTGATTGCATTTTCATCCGACCCCTTTGCTTGTCTAAGTGTGGCCCCCATCTCCCAACTTTCCCATCTCCCGTCCCTGACTGCACACCCTCAACGATGCCTCCGCTCGCCTCGTTCGCCCGCACTGGCGCCTTTGCCTGGGGCACCTCGCCCGCCCACCTGCCCATCCTCGCAACCGGAACGGCCTCGGGCGCACTCGACGACTCGTTCGACCAGGGCGGACGGCTCGAGCTCTGGCCCATCTTCCCCGACCCGTCCCTCCCTGCCACTCCCTCCCTCGCCGACCCCTCCTCAACAACAGCGGCCAGGCAGTCGCCCACCAGGTCCAAGCACGGTCGCAACGAGTCGCTACCTGGTCAGGACTTTGACTTTGGGGCGGAAGAGGACGGCGACGACTTTTTGAGCGAGGTCAATCGACCTGGCCAGGGCGACGACAGCAAGCGCGAGCCCGTCAGGAGCTTCAAGGTCTCGTCAAGGTACGTCTGTTCCCGCTGCTTTCTGGGGTGGTCGGGTGGCGGGTCTTGTGAGGGTGAGCGTGGTGAGAAGGGCAACCGGCATGAAACGGGAAAGGGGGAGGGGGGGGAGATGGCTATCGAGCGCGCCCCCCGCCTTCGCAGAGAAGCAAAGGATCGGGCGGCTTGACAGGACAGGCCGCGTTTCGAGGTTCAGCTGGACTGACCTCTCCTGTTATGTCTGGCGATCGTTCAGGTTCAGCAGGCTCGCCTGGAGTGCGCCTTTCACCGGACGACCGAGAGGTGTCCTCGCCGCCGGAATGGAGAACGGAGAGCTGGTCATCTACGATCCTGCCAAGCTCCTCTCTGGAGCCAGGTGCGTTCCTCCTTGTTTGACTCAGCGCCGATTTTCCTCTAGTCTCGCGGCTGAGGGACTTCTGAGTACTCGTGCTTGTTCGGATCACAGCCTCGAGGAGGCCACCATCCTGCAGCAGGTCAAGCACAAGGGCCCCATTCGTGCACTTGACTTTAGCTCTGGAAAGAAGCAGCTGCTCGCGTCTGGATCGTCCGACGGAGAGGTGCGTCGCTTCTTCTCCAGAGTTCAGAGATACTGTTGTACGGCGTGCTGACCTTCGTCGGCCGTTCCTCTCTTCCAGATTCTCATCTGGGACACCACCACCCTCACGTCGACGTCGACGGCTTACTCGCCTGGTCCCACCTCCAAGCCGGGAGACGTCACCTCACTCGCCTGGAACATTGAGAAGGAGTTCATCCTTGCTTCGGCCCTCTCGACTGGCCACACCATCATCTGGGACCTTAGGACCAAGACGCAGATCAAAACCTTGACCTACACGGCACCCGGACTCGGAGGAGGAGGTCCTGGAGGCAACTCGGGCCGAGGTGCGATCAGCAGCGTCTGCTGGCATCCGGAAAACGTGAGTCTCTTCGCTTTGGGGTCTTTTTCTCGCGCCGTCATCAGTGCCTGACCCCCGTGCCCGATCCTCGTCAGCCAACCTCCATTATAACTGCCTCGGAGGACGACGCCTCTCCAGTCATCATGCTCTGGAATTTGAGGAACGCTCTCGCACCGGAAGCCATCCTCTCGGGCCACGACAAGGGCATCCTCTCCCTTTCCTGGTGCAAGCAGGACCCCAACCTCCTGTTGTCGAGCGGCAAGGACAACCGTAACATCCTCTGGAAACCAAACACCAAGGAGATGCTCGGCGAGGTGTGTCTTGCCCGACTCGTTCGTTGGAAGCTTTGCTCCAGTCTGACCCTCCCCGTGCGTCTTGACAGTACCCCGCAAGCAACAATTGGATTTTCCAGACTGGCTTCTGCCCTCGTAACCCTGACATCTTTGCCTCGGCTTCCTTCGACGGCAAGATAAACGTCTTCTCCCTCCAGACGAACCGCAACTCTTCGGAACCCTCCTCTCGCTCCGCTCACCAGCAAGCGTCTGAATCGGACGACCTCTTCGACAACCCTTCCTTCCTGGCCTCTTCCACCGAGGGCGACTTCTCCCTCCAGAAGCCTCCCAAGTGGCTTCAGCGCCCCGTCTCAGCTACCTTCGGTTTCGGAGGACTCCTCACGACCACCTCGAACCTGTCCAGCGCCAGCGGCAAAACGCAGAGCGCGACTGTTCACCTTCGGACGGTCGTCACCGAACCCGAGCTTATGGACCGCGTTCGAAAGCTGCAGTCGGCGGTTGGCTCGAAGGAAGACCTCGGCGTGCTCTGCGAGGAGCGTTCGCGAGACGCAGAAGGAGCCGGAGAAGAGCAGGACGTGGCAGCCTGGAAGGCGCTGTCGTCGCTCTTTACGGCCAACTCGCGATCGGAGCTCGTCAGCCTGCTAGGCTTCTCCAAGGAGGAGATGTCGGAGAAGGTGGCCGTCGCCATCAACAAGTTCAAGAAGGACCACGGCAAGGAGGATCTCCCTAAGGAAGGCATTGAACCTCCCTCCACGACCGTTACCTTCGCCGACGACACGACCAGCGGAGACGCCTCTATCGACGCCTCGTCCAAGGAGGACGGCACAGAGTGGACCACCGGAGCTGGCGAGGTGGCTGGCTCAATGTTCAGCACCGGAGGCCTGTCAGACGCCACAAAGAAGACCGAGGCCGAGAGCGAAGCGACCGAGCCTTCGAGCAGCCTCTTCTCGGACGACGATGTCGGTACACCTCAGACGGACGCTGCGCCCGACTTCTTCTCCTCCATGGGTACCCTCCGGTCGGCCCTCCCCTCGCACGTGCTCGTCCCGCATCAGCCTCAGCAGGCCGAGTCGTCCGCTGCTGCCACCGTCGGCTCAGCCCCCTCTCTTGTTGCCTCCGAGATGCTCAAGGTCTCGACGTTCAAGATCTACCCCTCGGACGAGTCGGAGGTGGACAACCTCATCACTCGAGCCCTCGTCCTAGGCGACTTCCAGTCGGCCGTTTCTCTCTGCCTCTCTTCCGAGCGGTTCGCGGACGCCATCCTGCTCGCCGTTCGAGGAGGACCCGAGCTGTTGGCCAAGACCCAAAAGACGTACTTTGAGCGTCGGACCGAGAGCCTACCCTACCTCCGACTGTTCCAGTCCATCGTCTCTGACGACCTCATCGACGTTGTCCAGAACGCCGACCTCACCGAGTGGCAGGAGATCTTTGTCGTCCTCTGCACGTTTGCCAAAGCTGACGAGTTCAACAACTTGGCCGAGCAGCTCGGACAGCGACTCGAGCACCAGTACCGGGTCGCCGCCGGTAGTGAGGACTCTAACGTTGCCCGCCAGGGGAAGGACCACCGACGGAACGCCATGCTCTGCTTCCTCGCAGCCAAGAAGTTGGAGAGAGTCGTCACCATCTGGGCGGACGAGATGCGCGAGGAGGAGGAGTCCCTTCAGGCTGCGTCGAGCGCGAGCTCTAGGTACACGGCCCACGCCCAGGCGCTTCAGTCATTCGTCGAAAAGGTGACCATCTTCCAGGGCGCCACCGACTACATCGACAACGACTTTGCCAGCCCGACCGAGTCGGAAGCCGTCGCGGAGTCTGGTGCCAGGTCGTACAAGCTTTCAATCCTTTACGAGCGGTACTTCGAGTACGCCGACATGCTCGCCACCCAAGGACTCGTTAACGCCGCTGCGAAGTACGTGCAGCTCACGCCCGCCGACTTCAGGCTCGAGGGTACGTCAGCCGACCCGAACGCTGCTCGAGAGCGGTTCCTCGCCATAGCCTCCGTCTCGGCTCCTGCGACCACCACGACCCCCAACACGTCTGCCTCGGCTTACGCCAAACCCGCACCAGCCGCAACGCCCTTCGCTCAAACGCCTGCCCAAAGACAATTTCCTCCCGTGTCGGCAAGCTTCAAGCCCTCTCACGGCAGCAGGGCGTCGGTTTCTGGACGAAATGCACGAGCCTCCATCTCGATAAACGGCAACTCGCCCTTCATCGCGGTTGCCGCTCCAACCCCGCCCGTCGTCACTCCAGGCGGTCCTGGCCCTGCCCAGTCGGTCTACTCGCCCTATCCTGCTGCCTCAAGTGCACCCTACCAGGTTAGCAGCCCTTATGGTTTTGCTCCCCAGACCGGTGGATACAACAACTACGGTGCCCAGTCGGACTACGGCGCACAACGGAGTTTCGGAGCGCCTTCCAGTGCCAGCATCCCTCCTCCTCCTCGACCCGTCGGGACGCCTGGCTCGCAGACACCTCCTCCCCCTCTCCCTGCCGCTGCGCGACGAGACATCCCTGGTTGGAACGACGCACCTCCCTCCAAGGCTTCGGCCATCCTCCGACCGGTCTCGGCAGCGAACAAGGCTGGACCCATCACGTCTCCCTTCCCCAACTCGCCTGGCATGGCTCCTCCGCCTATGTCGCCAGGGGTCACCGGTCCGGCTCACCAGCAGCAGAACAACGGGTTCTTCCCCCCTCCCCGAGGCTCGACCCCTCAGGCCGCGCCCCCGCCTCCTCCCCCTTCAAGGGGCGCTTCGCAGGTCCGACCCCTGCCGCCTCCGACCGCTGCGCCTCCTCCTCTGCGAGCGGCCCCTCCACCCGCTACTCGACCAGCGCCGCCGTCTGGCGCTCGACCTCCTCCTCGCGTAACCTCGCCCTTGTCTGTCGCTGTTCCTCAGACAGCCGTCAGCGCTCGGTCGCCTCCTCCTGCGGGTCCGTACGCACCCCCTCCTGGCTCCCAGCCCTCGGCGGCTCCTCCCACTGGGTTTGGTGCCCCTGCCCCTCCTCCAGCAAAGGCCCAGGCACCCTCTGCTCCTCCAGTACTACCCGCTGCGCCCAAGTACCCTCCCGGAGACCGGTCGCACATCCCGACGGCCAATATCCCTATCTTCGAGCAGATTCAGTTCTTGTTCGAGCATGTGCGATCGTTACCTACTCCCAACGTTAGTCCCAACGAACGGTTGGCTTTCGATCGGCAGCTGAAGCTGCGTGCTGACTTCGCTGCTTTACTTGCCTCCAGCCGCAAGCCGCCCAGGAGCTGCAGCGCATGCCGGCCAAGCTCGACTTGCTGTACGATCGACTCAACAGCGACGACATCTCGGAGGACCTCGCATCCAAGCTGCGGGAGATTGCAAAGAGCATGGAGAACCGACGGCTGGATGAGGCGTACCCTTTCCGTGCGTCTTTTTGAGCCCATCTGCAGTTCTACT
This sequence comes from Cystofilobasidium capitatum, assembly GCA_014825545.1. Classification (NCBI taxonomy): domain Eukaryota; kingdom Fungi; phylum Basidiomycota; class Tremellomycetes; order Cystofilobasidiales; family Cystofilobasidiaceae; genus Cystofilobasidium; species Cystofilobasidium capitatum. The sequence continues at coordinate 18,514 of MVAJ01000083.1, read as the reverse complement.
ATGTCTATCAAGCTGACCTGCTTTTCAACCTTGCTTTTCCCCAGTCCTGAGCTTTATTCCCAACACGGCTTTCGATGGTCTCCTGCCAGCGATCGTTCGTCCTTCCCTTGCCTTTTGCCGCCTTGCCCGACTTCGATCTAACAGGACTGCATCCTGCTTTGACACAGACCTCGCTCAAGCTGCTCATGTCCATCGCCATGTCTCCTCCTCAGTAATCCTTCTCCCTCCTCGCGCGCGCTCTCGCCTGCAGAATCTCATGAACCTTTCCACTGCGATCTCTTGGGAGATGTTACCTACTCTGCGAGCCGTTGTGAGATCTGAAGTGGCCAGCCCTTCTCGTGCGTTCCCTCGATGACGCGCCCCGCGGAGGATGGGAGGTGTCGCCGCTGCCCTCGACACCGAACGAACAACCACAACCTTTCTCCCTTCGCACAACAGGACAGCATGAACCTACTCAGGACAGTCGTCTCTGGTGCGTTGGTCGTCTAGATGGCCTGCTGCGAAGGACCAAAGCACAGGCTGACGAGGTCCCGCCTGTCTTCCCTCCGCAGGACCCAAGCAGCGGTTCGTTGACAAGAAGGAGGAGCATGACCTCGATCTCGTCTACTTGACCGACAGGATCATACTTGTACGTCAGAGCAACTCTCTTATCTACCTGGAGACGATGGATGCTGATCTGCTTCTGACTACAGATGGGCTGTACGTTGATCGCTTGGGAGCTCTCTGCCCGGCGCTCCGGCTGACAGGCAACCTGCTGCTCCTTCTCAACAGACCCTGCCAGCGGCCTAGAAGCCTTGTGTACGTCTCCGAAGTCATTCTCTGGCCGCATCGGTGTCCGTGCTGAATGCCTCTGCGACTTGGCTTCTCAGATCGCAACAGGATGGTGCGACCTCCGAGCCTCCCCCGCCCTTACACTTGCCACTGACGAGCCTGCCTGTCGTCTTCGCAGGCCTACGTTCTCGATTTTTTAGACTCTAAGCATCGGGACCACTACCGAGTCTTCAACCTCTGTCCGCTCAGTGAGAACAGCTACGAGCCGGTGAGTCTTGCTTTCTCATCGAGCGGAGCCCGTGCCCTCATTCTCTGACAGAGAAACTCTCGCCTTGCCTTTCTAGACATCCTTCCACTCTCGAGTCTCTCGCTATCCTTTCCCAGATCACCATGCACCACCTCTCGCCTTGCTGCACCTTGCTACTGAGGAGATGGAGCTCTACCTTCGGGCGGACCCCAAGAACGTCGTTGCCATTCATTGCAAGGCCGGCAAGGTGAGTCTCCTCATTTACCATTTCTCGTACGAGCAGAAGAGCAAGAAAGCTGAAACCAGAACGAACTCCAGGGTCGGACCGGTACGCTTGCCTGTAGTCTCGTCGAGCGACTAGGCGGCGCTCAACTCGTCCAACAGGAGCATGGAGCTGTCAACGGAACCAACCGCGTCATCGGGCGCAAGGAGGATGCTTATCTTGAGGACAACGGCGAAGTCGACGAGGGAGGGTCCGTCTCGCTGCCTGCTGTCGGATCCGAGATTTCTGAGGAACCTGTCCTGGGCACCCTCCCGTCGGCCGCAACCGATACCCCGGTCGAGAAGAAGTCCAAGAAGAAGACCTTGAAGAAGGTCCTGTATAACCACCCGGCAAAGGAAACGCTCGACTTCCATACCACTCGGAGGATGGCGCATCCTAACCTCCAGAAGCCCGGAGTCTCGATTCCGTCTCAGCGTCGCTTCCTTCGGTACTTTACGGACTCGCTCAAGCTCTCTCGGCAAACACCTCCCAATATCTATCCCGGCAGTTCAAAGCCCAAGCCCATGCTTCGCCTGAAAGAAGTCATTCTCGTCAACGCTCATCCTGCCAAAGATCCGCTCACGCCGAAGGTCAGAGGAGAGACGGCCAGGTATCCGGACGCCTTCGTCTCGTCTCTCGACACGGCCGCCCTGGCCGCCCTGACCTGGGAGCAGGAGAAGAAGGCCATTCTCTACGGTGCTGGAGGACTGGGCATCGGTATGAGCGGAGCTGGTACCGATGCGGTGGGTGGCGAGGGCGAGAAGGGGGCCATTGGAGGTGGTGGGATGATTCGCGCTTTGGGGGTGTTGAAAGAGGACTACACCGAGACGGGAGAGATGGATTGGGACGAGTGGGGAGAGCGCAGCAAGACGCTGGCGATGTGCACGCACCATCTCAAGCCGGAGGAGGATCTCATCGTCCATCCAGATCGGTACGCGTCTGCCTCGTCCTTCAGCAGCGCTACCATCGCTGACTTTCTCCGCTTTCGTCCCGCAGGGAGCTCAAGATTCAGGTCTTCCTTGGCGCTGAGCCTCAAAGCTCCAAGACCAAGCCCTCTAACCTTCTCGCCAGAGGCGTCCGCGGAGGTATCTTGAATGCGCTTTTGGGGCAGGTGTGTGCTCGCTTGTCTGGACGTCCTTTGCGGTCGGACTAACTTGACCCCTTGCCTCTTTTTAACAGAACACTTCTTCGCTCGGCTGGCTGTGGATTGTCCCTTCCTTCCACATACCTGCCCTCTCGGAACCGACTTCCCAAGGAAACGCAAACACCCCTCGGATCCACACTCTCACCTTCCCTCGACCGATCGTCGATTTTCGGGCAAAAACCTTGCGCGAGATCAGGCTGGTCTTCGAGGAAGTCCCCGCTCCCTCCCCCGCACCTTCCCTTCAGGAGGGGCAGAAAAAAGGAGAGGTAGTGCCTCCTGACGCCGAGAGGGAGAAAGCGACCGAGGGTGGGTTGGAGGGCGCAGAAGGAGGGACGGAATACAAGTAATGGTTTTGCGAATGTTCATGACCGCCTTTGCTTCTTCCTCGCTTCCTCTCGCGCTGAGAGCGCGCTGTCGACGTCGAGTTTCGAGCATGCTTCGTGATATGACATCAAATGGCGTGCAAGGGGAAGGCGCGAGAAGGGAAGGAAGGGAAGGAATTCAGGGGCGCGGAGGAAGTGGTGCTGGACGCCAGTTGACCCTGACTTGGGTTGCTGGTCGTGGTGGGAGTCCTGCGTAGTGAGCTGCGCCGGCGCCGTAGAATGGTGGCGGTCCTTCCCTTTGAACAGGAGGAGTGGGTGGGCGTCGTGGTGCGGGCGCAGGAGGTCTGACGGCTTGAGCGAAAGCGTTGCCAAAGGCGATGCCAAAGTTCTGCCGGTGTTGCGGACCCAGCCCGGGGACGCCGTACGTTACCGTTGGTGGACGGTCGGGCAGAGTAACATCTGAAGAGCAAGGAGAGGAAGACGGAACTCAGTAACAGCGCTCGAGAAAGGTCAAGGAGCATGCGACTCACCGAGCGACTCGTCGACAGCGACTCCCTTCGTCCTGAGCTCCTCCTTGGCCTTCTCCCTCGCCTTTCTTAGCTCGTTCTCCGTCCGATCCTCGAGCTTGTCCCAGAGGATACATTTGGCCGTGTTCCTGGGCCGTCCGTAATCTGCCGGGTCCTGGTCGAAGTGCCTGTAGGCTTCGTTGGTGATCACGGCATTACACACGTAGCAGAACAGGGTGCGGCAAGCCGAGCAAGACATCTTGTTGCAGCCTAGAGAAAAGGGAAGGAAGGTGGTAGGATACAGTCAGATATTTGTCTGCGGGTAGATGAGATGAAGAATGACTCGCCAGACTCTTTGATCGTAGGGCAACCGCACTTGGTGTTCGGGCAGGTCCTGCAGGAAAGATCAAAGGCGGACATGAGCCGTGCAATTTGAGACGATAAGGATACAAAGACGTACCTGATCAGCGCTCGTGTCATGGCCTCTTCCAAGGAATGGCGATGGTCCAACTTGTCGTCTGCCATCATCTCTGCGACCCGAGGAAAGAAGTCTGATCGTCAGCTCCACTTGTATCTGCTCCAAACGAAGTAAGAGTGTTGAGGACGTACCTTCGCAGCTCTTGGGCAGATGGTCTACCTTTTCACAGCTCCGGCAGGAGACGACGCCGCAGCCCTGGCAGTCGAAGAGCTTCTCCGCCTGATTCTCGATCACGAGGGCATAGTCGCAGAAAGGACAGCTCTCGAGACCTTCGAGACCAGCAGCTGCGATGTGTTTCTGCTGCTGAAGGCGTTCCCAACTGACATGAAGGCAAGAGAAAGTGGACAGACGGACGCGTCAGTAAAGTCTCTCCAAAAGTTGCAAGTAGGAAGGACGAACAGGTCGACCAACTTCTGAGGGAGAAGCCTCCGGAGTTCAGAGGCGAGAAACTTGGCCTTGCAACCAGAGGTGTCCATGCAGTCGATCTCGACGATCTGACTGCCGATTTGGTTCTTGGCGTGTCCCTCGATGCAGTCGGCACAGAATAGGTGACCTTCGTCGCACTGGCCGCATTGTTCGAAGCGAACGAGACCGAAGCAGCAACCGCACTGGCAGCACAGGGGGAAGTCTGTCAGGTAATGGTTCTGAACAGTGAAAGGGGTAAGGCGAAGGGCTCACTTCGATTCCTTCGCCGCTTTCCTCCAGCTGCAGCTGATCGAGAGCTTCGGCCTCGGCGCGCGCCTTGTCCGATTCCATCTCGGCTGTTGCAAGAAGCAGGGGTTCGTATCAGCACCGACGACACAAGCAGCGTGAGTAGAAATGAGGGGGAGGACACGCACAGAGCTTTTCCCGAAGCCACTCGTTTTCTTCCTCCCATTCAGGACAGCTCTCGCGCCGCTCTTTGCCCTTGAGTAAGGTCGGAACCCTTTTTTCCCGGTACGGCTTGACGGAGAGCGCGCTCTGCTTGAGGACCGACATGTACGTTGGAGCGAAGAGGTGCGTTGAACTGAACTCCTTCTTGAGACTGAGAGGAAAGCAAGAAACAAGCTCGTCATATCGATAGACTGAGAGAAGATTTGGACAGTGAGCGGAGTGAAGAGACGTACTGCGGGATTGGAACGAGTGGGAAGTCGGCTGACAGGGTCGCGATGCTCAGTTCGTCGTACGCCCGTCCTCCTGCCTTGACTAGATCCCGACTGTCGTAGTCGACCCCCCTGCGAACCTTTCGCACCTTCTGATTTTCCTCCCGAGACGCTTCCTCTTCGTCCCGCTTCCGCTTGCTTTTCTTTGGGTAACCCTTGGGCTCTGCAAAGATTATCTCCATAGCCTCGTCCAGAAGGAGATGAGCGACCGTGTTCTTGACCAGCAGACCATCAACGACAGTACGGGCGTAGTTCGAGTCGATGTCTCCAAATATGGCGGACAGTTGATCCAGGGTGGAGTCGAGGGGTGTTGCCTCCTCTGGCGGAGCGGGAGGGGGCGATGGAGAGGCAGGGATCGAAATCTGCTCTGGGCCGCGCTGGTCGACTTGAGGGACAGGAGGAGTGACGCCCGGGATGATTCCGGGAGCCCTACCAACGGGTGACCTTTAAAGAGAAGAATGGTAGAACGGCGCAAGTTCAGCTCTCGTGTTTGCGAGGGTCGGATTGCGCGCGCAGCGCACGCCCAACCTGACAAGGAAGGAGAGACGCACCCAGCGTTCACGAGGACCTGACCCCTTCGAGCGCGCAATGGAACTTCCTCGTCTGAGTCCGGCAGCTCGATCAGCTCGAACTGGACGTGCTTTGCCTTGCCTTTGCCGTTTTTATGCAGTCGTCGCCGCTGGGTCGCTGAGGACGAGGGCCCAGGACCTGCCTGAGGGCTGCTGGCCTTCCGCCGCGTACTCGAGGGCCCGGCTCCGGTGTCGTCGGGAGACGGAGGTATTTCGAAGACTTCGATGTCGTCTTGGGTCTTTGAAAAGCACAGGGGTTGCAGCGAAGGCGAAGGGTCCGTCAGCTTGTAGTCGGAGGGACGGGGGGTTGTCCGCTGCTGCAGGCAAGCGGGCGAGGAAGCGAGCCAGGTAGCTTTCGAGGCAGGTAGGACTCACGAAATCCACAACGGATGCCGTCTTCTGCTTGATCCTGGCCATGTCGACGGACAAGCTGGAGGCTGGTGTCGTTTGCTGGTCGCTGCAGAGGTTGAGTGCAGGCAGGCGGGCCTTGTCTCTCGCCCGCGCGACAAAGTACTCAACCCCAACACCCCCACTTGATATGGCTGCAGGACATTTTTGTCGACAATAAACAAGCAGCAAGCGTGGAGGGATAGGGCAGGGAGCAGTAAAGAAGGGGCATCTAAGAATGACGGTGATGTCTGGAAGGTAGAGGCTAGCCCTCCATCTCGAGCTGAGGAGGGTTGGTCTTGTACCGCTCCTCCCACTCTATCGGTATGTCTTTGCCGAGCCCAAGCTTCCAGACCTGTTTAAAGAAATGAGTGCAGAGTCAGGCTTGAACGGGAAAGGGATCGACTAGATGGTGAGAAGACTGACGAGGTCTTGGAGGAAGGCTCGCTCGGCGAGCGTCGCGTACTACTGTTGCAGAACAAGTCAGCCTGCGAAAGTGATTCTGCGACAGTCTTCCTCAGACATACGTGCTGGTGATCTGGAATAGCCAAAATCCAGGGATGGCTGAGCTCGAAGTAATCGCTGAAGCGGGTGTTGATCCGATTGGTGGCCAGGTTGTCGAAAAGGAGTGTTTGGGCGGCAGCGAGACGCGTGTTGGACCGTCCCTCGCCGAGCGTCTTGCGCGACGTATCTCTTGCTGGTTCAGGACGACGATCAATTTGCGTATAGGCAGGTCGGCGCAGAAACAGATGGGTGCTCGGGAGAGGAAAGGCTTTAGTGAAAAATCGTGCAGATTCGCCGAGGCAGAGGAAGATCGGCCTTCAGCAAGCACTCGTTGAGACACGTCCGGGTGTACCCACAGCCAGTGATATCCCTGCGCCGTTTCAAAGAGAACACGACGTCCATTTGCAACATGAACGTGGATCGAGCAGGAAGAAGAAAGCTTACACCCGTGATGATGATGCTGTCGAACTTGATGAAATACGAGCAACGCCGTGGCCTCGTCGGCTGGTATCGCATCTCGTTCATCCAAAGCAGGTCGTTCCAGTCGTCGTCCTCAGTAGCGTAAGGCATGTCAAGCCAGGGAGTGTATTGGACAAGGGACACAGAGTCATCATGCTGTCCCGAACAAAAGAACCCGTGCCCAAGGACGTACTTTGAGCTCTAGACGCATGGTCTTGATCATAACGGGTTGAGGGACGGCCTTCCTCATGTCGGTGCCATCCATGCCGAGAAGAGAAGCCATGAGAGCCTTGGCCGTGTCACCTGAGAAGGGAACGCGGAGGTCGTCAGAAGGATGCACAGAGGGTGAACGACAGCTTGGTGGACGCGGATCTCACGCGCGTGCAATTCGCCCCAAAGCAAGACACAACTCAGCCGAGAGGTCCAATAGTCGACCTGGCGCCCGCGAGGGCTTCCTGGGGAGTCGGCAGTCTCGGACCGTAGTAGCAGTCTGTCGCTTCGAAAACGTAGTCGTCCCTCTCCCCGCCATCATGGACTCGCTTGTTCGATCCCTGAAGGACGTCCATCCGTGAGCAAGGTGAGCGGTCCGCCGTCGCGACCGAGGCCATTGCTTTCGGTTCGGGTTTCTTTTCGAAAGAAGCCGAAGTAGGTGCGACCTGAAAATGAAAGGATGTCGGCAAGGCAGTGGAAGGGAAGAGGGCGATGTTGGGCAACGTCAGGTTATGGGCTAGGACGTGCGGGCCAGACTGGGCATAAGTGTAGTCGCGGCAAGCGAACATCAAGACTGTCAGTCAGATCGACCTGCACCCTGATATCCCTCAGTCTGACGAAACATCACGAGAAGAGGTGCGCGATGATAAGGCAAAAGACACCGTGGACGACGTCTCAACCATCTCCGGCCGCCTCTATCTGAACCTCGTGAGACCGTCTCCCAGGTAGTCGCCGTCGTAGCCTATCGCCCCACCGTTCCATAAACCTCCCACCAGACGCAGTACTCGTCCGGACCTCTCAAAGTCAGTTTGTACAGCACTGGAAACTCTAGAGCGGAGGGTCGAGCCGTCTGGTCGATGAGCGAGATATGTTGGATGAAGAGCTCGGCGGCTGGACCAGTGCTTGGGCGCTCGGGCGCGCAGAGGACGGCGGTGTATTGCCGAAGGGTGCAGTCTCGAGCGGCCTGTGCAAAGAGCGAGTGTGTCAAGGAGCAAGCGGGTGAGCGATCCTGAGGGTTGATGGTCGAGGAAGGACAGGAGGGGAACGGACCTGCACTCGACAACGAAGGCGTCGCGAAGGGAAGCGCAGCACAGTCCGGGATCGTCCAGCCGACGTGGTGCTGGAGGACGAGATAATTTGACGCTGGCACGAGCAGGACGAGCAGCAGACGCCTGCCACGTAGAGTCATCCTGGCCTGACGGGCAACGGGAAGCAATGAAACGGACGCGTCTTTGGCCAAACTTCGTCCATCTGCTCGCACAGCTGCACCAACCACGCAAGTTCAAGTCGCACGCTCCCAAAAAGTTTTCGACAGAGTCATCAAGTACAACTGCTGGTGTCTCCCGGCCAGGACCTCCTCCAATCTCGCTGACTTCTTTCTCCCCCATCCGTCGTTGCCAACACGCCCCTTCCCGTCTCGCCTGCGCTTCAGTCAGACTCTCACAGTCGTCAGAGAAACGATAGTGGTCGATCAAGCCCAGGAAGACTTTTCCCACGCAGGGTCTGCGAGGCCGAAAGGAGAAGATGTGGGTTCAGTAATTCCTCTGCAGTACCAACCGACTGCGAAGGAAGGAGGACGCACCCTGCAAGAAGGCACACAGGACCTTGCTTCCCGTCTGTCGTCCAGGAAGCATTCAGGTTTATGTCAGCAGTCTGTCTCCCGTCTGCAGTAAGTGTCCATGGGGCTTGGAGGCGCACCTGCAGCAAAGGGTGCCCAGCCACGATCTCGAGGAACCTCTGCAAGCCCTCGCGGCGCGACTCGACGGTCTCGGGCGTGAAACGGTTGGTGAAGACTTTGCCGGGGAGCGGCGGGATGTTGACCTTAAGAGGAGAGAAGCAGGAGACAAGAAGAGGGTTAGGTCAGTCCGCAGTAAGCAGAAGCGAGACAGGCCAAAAGTCCAACGAAAGCCCTCTGCCAACACAAGCAAGACACCCAGCCCCGTCTTGCACTCCAAAGCCGTCGCGCGAGTCAGAGTAGAGGGACGCACTCTTGTGCTCTCCCTCTCGAGCGTGTCCCTGAACGCCTCGAAGTCGGAGTAGCGTCTCCTGACGACCGAGTGCCGGAGCTTGAAGGCCGGGATGTTAGTCTGAAGTAAAACCAGACAACAGTCCATCAGAGGCGTTGGTCAAGGCCGATGAAGGACGCGAGTCGAGGAAGGAGGGGTCGTTCGGACGACATCGAGTGGGCAGCTGAAGGGAAAGGGAACGAACCATGCACACGATCTCGTAGTCGGTGTACATCTTCCTGCCGGCGCCTGCCCATCCCAGCCATAGCGAAGGCAGAAGTCAGAAATGACGCTCTCTCGACGCTCAGGACACAAGAAGAACTGAGGACGTACCGTGCGTCTGCGGGCTCCTGACCTCGATCTCCAGGAAGCTCTCGGGCGCTCCGTAGATCTCGTCCAGCTGCGAGAGAAGACATCCACCCCGAGCACAAATGCAAAGCCAAGCGTCAGCACTGCGAGATCGACAGCAAGATGCGACCAGAAAAAGCAACCCACCGTCTGCGCTCGCTGGCCTGGGAGGTGAGTGATGTCGCCCGAAGCGGCGCGCTGGAAGGGTGAGTGGTAGGGCCCCTGCGAGTCGTTCTGCTGGTGCTGGTAGGGTCCCTGGCTCGAGGAGGACGGGCCGGGCGGGAGCGGGGCGGGCATGAAGCTCATCGTTGCTGCGAGAGAGGAGGATAAAGGCGAGAAGGGAGGGAGGGATGGAGGAAGGGAACGAGGCCGACGTTGCGAACGAGCGACTTCGTCCCACCAACGACGACCTCGCTCCTCCTGAACCCGCACCTCAGCACCTCTCGAGACCAGCACTTGCGTGCGCTCCATCCTTGACGACAGCTGCCCTCGGACGGACTACCTTTCAACTCTTCTCTTGCCCGCCTGGTCGTTTGGGGACGACCGCCTCGCAAAGGACCCCGACCAGCCGCTCGCTCTGCTATGTCTGTCAAGCCATCGTTCGTCCGCTCCGCTTCCCCTCACCCCACGCTCGCTCGAGAACGCTGACCGGTTCCTTCTGCCGTCGCCGCTCAGGAATCGTTGGGCGCTCCTGCTGTTTCTCGTCCTGTCGCTCGTCCTGCCTGCGGTCGCCCTCGCCCAGCCGGCATCCTCCCGTACCATCCTCAAGAAGCAGGTCCCGTCGGACCAGCAGTACGACTGTCGACCGTTTGGAGAGTGCGAGCCCTGCCCCAAGGCTCACGTGCGTCAAACCCCTCCCTTTACGGAGCCTCATCAAGAGGATGATTCTGATATTTCGCCCGACCTTGCGACCGCAGCGCAACGAACCCTTCTGTCAACCGTACGGGAATCGTCGGTTGCTGCACTGCGTGCCCAAGGGAACCGCCCATCATGGCTTTCACGGCGGGACGGTGACGGCTGGGGACGGAGGGGATCACAGCAGCTTGCACGAGAAGGAGGTTCCGGCTTGGGAGTCGTGTGGGAAGGTCGTGCTCAAGGAACGGCAGGATTACTGGGAGTTTGTCGTACGTGACACCCCCTTCCCTTCGTCCCTTCGTCCCTCCTCCTGCCCCCTCGAGATAGTCTGACTGATTGGTCGACGTGTTTCTTTCGCTCTCAGACAGCCAATCTCCTCTTCTTCCTTGTCGGCATCACCGTCCTCCTGCTCCGCGGTCGCAAACTCGCCATGCTGCAGTATCGCCAGCTCGTCGCCAGGATCGGTCTGCCAGGTACCGGAGGGGGCGAAGGAGGGCAGAGAAATCGGTTCTTCAGCTTCTCGTTGTAGACATGATCCGTTCGCCATTGCTGTCGGGATCTTCAAAAAGAAAGTAGTCTGCGCAAGTCGGAGTGAAGTGCATCTTGAGAAGCGTCAAAAAGAAGCATGCAGATCGTCACTTCAACCCCCCCCCCCCCGACCCCAAATCTCATCAACCCTGCGCTCTACGTCTCATCTCCGACCACCTTGGCCGGACGAATCGCCAAGAGACTTTAGTCCCAGTTGGGTTTGTTAAGGTGCCCGCACTCCTTGCAGTTCCGCTTTTCTTCACTTGCCATCCAAGCCTGCGCGACAACAGGCCAGCCAGGAAGATTAGCTCGTCCGACCGGGGAACAAGAGGGATCAAGGAGGGGGGGCGAAGGGCGGAGAACGGACCTCGATGACGGGCTTCAGCTGCGAGCCGAGGTCGGTAACATGGAACGATTCCTTGTAGATGATGTGCGGCGACGAGTGAGCGGCTTCGTTCTGGCAGTACCACTGCAGCGAGTCTGTTCGAGGGCATGGAGGAAACGGAGACGATAGTAAGGGAGTGATCGCAAAGCGGCGCGCGCAGCCCTTGACGGAACGAAAGGTGGATCGTACCGATGGCCTCTGCCGGGCGAACACGCTCGACGACAAGACCGATCGTGTCGGCGAATCTGCAAGGGTTGTGCGGGGTGTTGCCTGGGTTGAGGTGAGGGAGAGAAGAAAGGGGTTGGCAGTTGGCTCGTCAGCGAGAGAAACGCTGGCCTCGAGATCGAGCGGACGGACTTGGCAGCAAGAACATCTCGCCCTCCTCGATCCGGATGTCCTTGAAGACTCCATCGTCAACCACCTTGAGAACCATGTGGCCCTTGTATTGGTAGAACCACTCCTGCGGACCGGCGAGTGCGAGGTAAAGAGTCAGCTGGAAGCCGGAGGAAGGCGACGTTTGGCCGGCGAGCACGAAGAGCAGTCGACGAACCTCAGTCTCGTTCAGGTGGTCTTTCGAAGGGTGGGACAGCAGGAAGAGAGGGTCAGCACTTATTGGTCTGTCTCGATCAGGTCCACTCTGGGAGGGACGAGAGGCATGGGCTGAAGGGCGGGCTGACAATCTCTGCGGGCGTTGGGGCCTCCGACAACCATGACGGTGTGGTCCTGTCCGTCGTACAAGCAGAAGTTGCCGACAGGCGGCTGGAGCCTGTCCGAATTTTCTGCGAGCCACTTTGGAAAGTTGAGCGGCTGGGCGAGCGGCATGTCGATGATGGTTTGGAGACAACAGGCGGAGTCCACCGAACGAACTGAACCTGAAGCCATCACCTCCCTCTCAACCCTCAAGTGACTTACTACACTCTCTCCCACGATGGCCTCCTTCTTCGCAGACTCGGACTCAGACAGCGGCTCTCCCGCTCGCGCAGGACCCAGCAGGACCACTACCCGCCCAGCAGCAGCACCTCCTCCTCAGCCAGCCTACCCCCTCTTCGGCTCGCCGTCAGCGGCCGGCCCTCGCTATGGCTCCCCCGGGATCGACGACGACGACGATGTCATGGATGAGGGACGAGCTGCAGGCAGAGGCGCCTACCAAGGTGGGGGTGGCCGATTGGACTTCAACATGGACGACGAGGGAGGAGACCTGCCAGGAGCCCAAGACGACGCGCAGGGCGAGGACGACGCCGACTCAGACGTCGCCAAGCTCATGCGGGCCTGGGTGTCGGAGCGCAGCGCGCCGGGAATCATGCAATGGGAGGAGGACCTGGTGGACGGTGTGGTCTGGCGTATCGAACAGCAGGTCCGTCTTTGCTCCTTGCTTCCTCGTCGACGCGTCGACCGACCCTGACCGTTCGTTTGCTTTGGTGCTCCCTCGAACAGCGAGACATGGTGAACCTACTCCTCAAGGAGGCCAGCACGAACGAGGAGGAGCACTTCAAGCTCATGCTGGTTCAGACGGAGATGGAACGGGCAAAGTACCTCGTCCGGTCGTACCTGCGCACGCGTCTAGCCAAAGTGAGCTTAACGTCTCCGTCTCGACCTTTATTTTCTACTGACGCTTCCTTTTGTTTCGCCATCTACGCAGGTCGAGAAGTACGCTCAGCTTATCTCTCTCACACCGACGATGCAACCCCTTCTGTCGCCTCTGGAGCTCTCGCACGCCGAAAAGTCCGTCCCACGGGCACAGTCTTGCTGCTTGCCATCAGACTAGATTGACCCGTTCTTTGTTCGACCTGCTCTCTTAGATTTCAGGCTCTCAGAGCAGCTCACCTCAAAGCCTCGGTTCTGGACTCTCTGCCCGATCGGCTGGGAGATCTTGAAGAGACTGGCAACGACGGCATGTCGATGGGTATGTCTTCTACACCTCTTGCTGTTCGGCCCATCATCCGCCCGCACTCTGCTGACTACATCCCTCTTCGCCTTACCCAGTGTCCAAGCCTGACCCAGAGCAAGCGGTCTTCATCTACTGTCTGACGGACGTCGGACCTCGTCGTCTTCCTTCGTGCGTTCGCTTTCCTCCCTTCGTTGTCCGCCACAAACTGACCCAGCCTTCTCCCGCGTTTTGTTTCTTACAGAGGCGACGAGGCCGACTTTGCGAAGGGCACAACGCACCTCATGCGCTGGGGCATGGTCGAGAGCTGGGTCGCGCAGGGCAGAGTGGAACTCATCTAAATGCAAAATGCAAACCCATCCTGCTGGACGTCTAGCTCTCTAAACAATTCGCCCGTACAACTCTCCTCCGTTGAGGTACGCTTTGAGGTTCTCTACGCCGGCAACGCATGTCTGGACCGTCATCTCCTCGGTGGAGCTGCCGATGTGAGGGAGGCAGATGACATTCTTGTCTGTCGTCATCAGACCCTTGTAGTTTGCAAAGTCAACGAGGGGTTCGACTGCCCAGACATCTGCGTGTTGAAAGATGATAATTGCGTCAGTGAGCGTTCAGAACGGAGCAACGCAGAAGAGTATGAGACGTACCGATCCCCGCGCCTGCAAGTCGATCCTCCCGGAGAGCCCTCTCGAGCGCAGCCTCTTCGACGATGTTTCCCCGAGCAGTGTTGACAAGGATGGCGCTCGGCTTCATCAGTGCAAGCTCGGCGTCCGAAATGAGGTTTCGCGTGCTGGGCGTGAGAGGGCAGTGGAGCGAGAGCACGTCGAGGACGGGGAGGAAGGTGTCAAGAGAGGCGTGTCGAGTATGAGGGATGTCAGACCACCGATCAGGCGGCGAAGTGGGCGAGTAGACGTGAAGGGGTGTCTTGAAGGCGTTCTGTGAGAGCGTTTGTTGCGATTCAGGCGGTGGTCAAGGAGAGGGAAGCAAAGGCAGAAGACGCACCCAGAACAGCAGGGCGACAGAACGAGCGATGGCGCCCATTCCGACAAGTCCCAACGTCTTGCCGTGCAAGGTGTGACCGAGATAGTCGATGGACTTGATCATCTTGCCCTGCGACAGGAGCGCGTCGATTTCCTTGATCCGGCGCAGGAGGGCGAGTGCGAGCGTTAGCGTGAGCTCGGCGACTGCAGAGAACAATCGGGTCAGGATGACGCTCTGAGCCTCTGGAATGCAAAAAAGAGAGACAAGCCAGTGTCTGCGTTCACTCCCGGCAGGATCGAAACCCCCACACCAAGTTCCTTGCAAGCGTCGACGGGCACGGTGTCGTACCCAACGCCCGTCCTGGTGATCGCAGCGCACCTCTCGGCAGTCCTGAGCGCGTCGGCCGAGATGGATCCCTGATGTGAAAGTAGAGATGTCAGCTTTTGATCCACCACAGAGGTTGAGAAGAAACGTACCTGTCGAAGAACGATACCGTCCGCCTCTGGGAGGGCGACGTCGGGAGGCGTGTCGGAGAAGTACACCTTCTTGAACGTCTTGAGTGCAAGCTCAGTGGCCTGTAGTGTGCAAAAAGAGGCGTGAGATAAGGCATTGTGGAGAAGGGGCCAGATGCAAGGGAGGCACATACGATGGGGTGCAGCGGCGAGGGGATGTAGACGGCGGCTTGGGCTGCAGGGACCCGAGGGCGCGAGGGTGCGACGAGCGGGGCGTTGGTCATGACAGCTGCGTGAAAGGCTTCGACAGCGTTGACTCTGAGGGAAAAAAAAGGAATTGCAGAGCATCGCCGGTGCGTTGTACAGTTGTTGAGGGTAGGAGGGAAAGGGAGGCGTGGTTAGGTTCAGCCCGCGAGTCTAGCACGCCAGAGGCAGAGTAGTCCCCGACATGATGGTTCGGATCGACCGAGCGCCAAAGACCAGTTCGGTCTCCGATCAGAAAATATTGAAACGTACGAAGCTGGCGAGATGCGTCTTGCTTGCGCTCGAGAGGTTGGGGGGCAGGACAACAAGGTCGGGGAAGGCCGACTGCGTGATTTAAACCCCGACTGAGGTCTTTTTTCTCAGTTTGGACTCTAGGGGTTAGGGTTAAGGCGTCAAGATCAGGGGTCAGGGTGTCACGAAGCATCAATAGTCTAACGAGGATCGAATGGAAAAACGAAGCAAAATATAAGTATCTTAGCAGAATTGAACGACTAGGGCAGAGCTCTCGCTCCCAAAGAAGGGAACGAGTGGGCGGTCACTATATAGGGTCAAAAGGAAAAGAAGCGAGCGCGAGCGCGAAGAAGTTGAAGAGATAGAAGACGAGTAAAAAGGGAGAAGTGGGGCATCTGGTCCTTCCACTGGTTAAGGAGAGGAAGGGAAGAGGGAGACAGAGTGCCAGCAGAGGAAACGACAAAGGGGAAGAAGGGAGAGGAAGTCCTGCCTTGGTACTTTGTGCGCTTGGCATCTTCAGTCGCATGGAGGGAGTGAAGAAGAGCAGCAGAGGCGGCAGCGGCAAGTGGTCCAAGGGACGAAGAGGAGACGAAAGGAAGAGAGGAAGGAGGAAGGGGGGTTGACCGACCAGCAAGAGTGCCTGCCGAGACGACCGCGATGTCCAACTCGGAGACAGGACCGTTGTGGGAGCCAGGTCCGGTGATCATGAGGTCGGTGCGAAGGTGCGTGCCCGGGACGAAGGGCTCGAGGCGGACGGACGTGTCCTCGATCGACGAGAGGTGATGGGCGAGGAGCTTCTTTACCTGCTCGTGTCGAGCGATGCGCCAGAGAGGCCGAGCCGTGCAGACGTCGTCGTGTCCAAAGGCGTTGTCGAGACCGCAGTGTGCGCAGTTGTCGTCTTGCCCAGGGCAGAGGGTGCGGACGTGGAGACCGGCGGCCACTTCGGATGGAGAGATGCGTAGGTTGGGACCGAAGGGGATGGCGGACATCCAGCGACGTGCGACGGGCGAGGCGTTGTCGAGGACGGACGGGCGAAGGGCAGGGTCGAGGGACGCGAGAAGGACCTCCCGACGTGCTTCGAAGACCACCTGGCAGCGGGCACGCTGCGAGAGGGGCGGGTGTCATGGATTGACCCAAAGGACCCAACTTGACCCAAACTGGGTTCTCCACACTTCGGCCTCGGTCACGCGCTCGGTCGCCACATCCCTCGCCACCTCAGTCCATCCTCCCCTAACACTTTCCAAGCTTCTTGCTTGCGCTCTCCTCCTCCTTCGCCCCGACAAAAACCTCTTTAGCACTTTCCGACCCGGACTCGAACACCCGGCTTTCCTTCAAAACTCGACACTCCACCTATCTCACTTTTCCTACCCTCTATCTCCGTAGTAACCTCTCCTCTTCACAAAGACCTCAAGCGGGATCTCGAGGCCCGACCTGCTCACTGCTTGTTGGTGAGGTTCGTCTTTGTGAACGAGTTAATTTCTCAAGCCGCTTGTCTCCGACAGGACTTGCAGATCTACCCTACCAAGACCGACCTCTTAGACCTGTCTCCGCACTTCGTGGTGTTCCTAGGACTCCATTCGATAGCGAGCTCCTGGTCTTCGAGCGTTAATCTTCCCCAAGAACCGAAGCAACTCTCGACGAGCGTACGGCGCCGAGAAAGCCAAAGTTTGGAAGCTAGTCTTTACAGGAACTCCTCCCCCTCCTTTCTCCTCCTCTGGCCCTTCTGCCTAGGTCGTCGCCGCGGAAGATCAGTAGCACACTCTAGTGTCGCGGAAAACGTCTTTCTCTGAAAGCGTCTGAGTCTTTTTCGACCTGGGAAGGACCAACAGAGAAGAATAAACTTTTTCTTTTCCCAACTTCATCTCGTCCGTAGCCACTCACCTTCATCGACCCCTCTTCCAGCCCCTCCGCCCAGAAAACAAAACAGAAATCCCATAAAAACCTTAAAAAGTCTCAGCCCCTAGCCTTAGTCTTGTCACCCTTCCTAGCCCCAGATCAACTTCATCCACGCTTGGCCATGTCGGACAACCTCCAAACCCAACAGCCCAACTGGGAAGGCTTCATCGCCCAACAACAAGAACAAATTCAACAACTCCAGGCCCAACTCGCCCAAATCCAGACCCAGTCACAGCCCCCAATCCTCCAAAGCACCCCAATCGATCAGCCAGCCGGCCGACTCCTCGAGCGACTCCAAGAGCGCAAAGACGAGCGCCCTAACGGCAGCGGTGGCAGCACCTTCCACCCAAACCACCGGTTCAACAACACCATCAAGCCCTTCATCCCTCACCGACCAGTAGGCACGGGATCGACACCGATGGACATTGACGCACTTAACACTCAGTCGACACCCCGAGGCCCACTCTCCGAACAAGAAAAGCAACGCCGCCGCCAAAAGAACCTCTGCCTTTACTGCGGTCAACCCAACCACACGGTGGAAAACTGCCCTCTTCGCCCTCAAGCCGCTCGAGCGGCCCAAACCTCTGAGCTCAACCTCCGCCTTGACTCGAACTACGAGCAGGACAATTCGGAAAACTTGCAGGGTCAGTAAGAAGTCCTCTACTGGCCCCAGCCCAACCAAGCGATCCCAGGCCGTTCAACCGGCCCACCACCTACGCTCAGGCACTCTTATCTGAACCAAACACTCGTCGGCCGAAAACTCTCAAGTCGGCCACACTGTCATGGATTGACCCAAAGGACCAAACTTGGGGTTAGGGTGTCACGAAGCATCAATAGTCTAACGAGGATCGAATGGAAAAACGAAGCAAAATAAAAGTATCTAAGCAGAATTGAACGACTAGGGCAGAGCTCTCGCTCCCAAAGAAGGGAACGAGTGGGCGGTCACTACCATTGAGCTATTGGCCCAGCTCGAAACAGAGTTAAAACGCAAAAAAGCGAGCGCGAGCGCGAAGAAGTTGAAGAGATAGAAGACGGGTGAAGAGGGAGAAGTGGGGCATCTGGTCCTTCCACTGGTTAAGGAGAGGAAGGGAAGAGGGAGACAGAGTGCCAGCAGAGGAAACGACAAAGGGGAAGAAGGGAGAGGAAGTCCTGCCTTGGTACTTTGTGCGCTTGGCATCTTCAGTCGCATGGAGGGAGTGAAGAAGAGCAGCAGAGGCGGCAGCGGCAAGTGGTCCAAGGGACGAAGAGGAGACGAAAGGAAGAGAGGAAGGAGGAAGGGGGGTTGACCGACCAGCAAGAGTGCCTGCCGAGACGACCGCGATGTCCAACTCGGAGACAGGACCGTTGTGGGAGCCAGGTCCAGTGATCATGAGGTCGGTGCGAAGGTGTGTGCCCGGGACGAAGGGCTCGAGACGAACGGATGTGTCCTCGATCGACGAGAGGTGATGGGCGAGGAGCTTCTTTACCTGCTCGTGTCGAGCGATGCGCCAGAGTGGCCGAGCCGTGCAGACGTCGTCGTGGCCGAAGGCGTTGTCGAGGCCACAGTGTGTGCAGTTGTCGTCTTGCCCAGGGCAGAGGGTGCGGACGTGGAGGCCGGCGGCCACTTCGGATGGAGAGATGCGTAGGTTGGGACCGAAGGGGATGGCGGACATCCAGCGACGTGCGACGGGCGAGGCGTTGTCGA
>MVAJ01000082.1:0-68447 GCA_014825545.1 Cystofilobasidium capitatum | reverse complement strand
TGGCCTCCCCTTGTCCCGTTTACCCCTCTCTTCGGTGTGCAAGTGTTCTTGGCTCTGCTGTGGAAGGGGGACGACGCGGGTAGGTGGGTAAAAACCAATTTTGAGACACCAGACCTCCTGTGTCCATCAACCTCGCTGGCCCTTCCTCCCCCCCCCCCCCCCCCTTGTCCACAACATCGCGACCTGACCCAGCTCCCTGGCACGATTCTTCTGCGTGTTTGACAATTCAGGAGCTGCAGAACGTCCTGCCTTTCTTACCGAACCAGCTCGGAGCGTTGTTCAGTCAGGTTCTGAAAGAGACTTTGGAGGAGGTTCTAAATGAGGCCTCCTCCGGAGAGGGTGGAGAGAAGGCGAGAAAGGGAGAGGGATGGGTCGCATGTGCAAAGAGGATCGTTGGGGGTGCTTTCGTACGTTTCTTTTCCTTCTTTTTCTTTCTCGTCTTCTTGAGGATTAGGGACTAATGAGACCTTGCCTGGTGAGGGGTAGAATGCTCTCGCCTACGGAAACTTGAGCCAGAAAGGTCCGTTCCTTCTACCCTAACCCAGCATGTTACTCTACCACACACACACGGCTGAATCTCTTTAACGCGTACCTGAAGGTCTCGAATCGACCATCCCCCTCCTCTATCCAACCCTGCACGAAGTCCTCTTCGGCGCGCGCTTTGTGGACTTGAGGGAGTTGCAGGTTGCGTGTTTGGAGGTGGTCGACGCAGGGTTGCACGAGTTGGAGGACAAGAGGAAGGTCATTAGGAGTTTGAGAGACGGGAGATTGACAAGGTACGTTTTGTTTTTGTCCACTCGTGCTTGCTTACTCGGGGGTCGCTCGCTGGGTTGTGGATTGACATGCGTCCGGGTTATTCTGTTTCTCGTAGTGAGCGCATGGGGGAGCTGCTGTTTCGATTCAAAACCGGTTTGTTTTCTTTCCAAGCCCAATTTTGGCGTCTCTCTCGAGGGATGCTAACCCTTGAGACGCGGTACAGACTACGCACCGTTGAGCCTCGCACTTGACGTTGCCGCTCCCCTCTTGCCCGGCCGACGACAACCCGTCGAGAGGGTCGAGTACATCGAAGGCGTGTTTGCGCTGTTTGGGAGGATGAAGAGGAAGGCGAGGGATGAGTGGCTTCAGGCGAAAGGGGGCGATTGGACGGTGCGTTTTTTTCTTGCTCCGAAGGCCTTCGTCTCGCGTTCTCTTTCGAAGGCAAGGAACGCTGATGTGGTTTGCTTCACTTTCAGCAGGACGTGACGAAGCGCAGGACCATCGAGTTCTTGTCGAAAGAGGGTCTTGATCGGTTCGTCTTCCTTTTCGACACCTCGCATACACCCCCTTCGCGCTGACCTCCTCCCCGACCACCTTCCAGAGTCCACCTCGTTCCGCTCTTCGAGCTTTCGTCAGTGACCCTCGACGGTGGTCCCAGGACGTACCTCCAGACGGACGACGAGCGGCGAGCGGTCGAGGAAGGTAGGATGGTGGCGTTTATTGATGAGGGCAGGCTGGGGGTCGAATGTGAAGTGCACCCGGGAAAGTTTGGAGTGAGTCTCTCTCTTCCATCTGCCCCTTATGTCCTTGGATGTTGCTGCTGACTTTCTCATTGAGGTCGGTTCAGACGTTTACAACGCCGTTTGCAGACATCACCGGTCTAACGGTCGAGGAGATTGGTGAAGAAGATGGTGCGTCTTCCCATCGAGGACCTTCCACCCCGGCATCCTACTGACCTGTTTGTCCTCTCAATACAGATGCGATGTCGACGGCCAAGTTCGACTGTATCACGGGGAGTGCGACGTTCAAGTTTGGGATCTCGTACGGCGCGCTGTTCAAGGTGCTCCAGGCTAGGAAGATCGCGAGTCCTTCCCCTCCCTCCTCACTTTTCGCCTCCAACATCATCACCTGCCTCAAGCGGGATGCTGACTCTTGGGCTATTTGGTTGCTCTTGCTACAGAGCTGCGACATCCCTCCTCCAGCAGAGCATGCTTTGCCGTCCAGTCGAGCGGGCAAGACTCGAAGCGACGTCCTTCTACCGGACCCGGGTCTGCAAGTGCTCGAGCGAGCGAGGGCTGAGGAGGAAAAGATCGTCAGTCAGGGAAGGAGCAAAGAGACGGAGGAGAGGGTGGCTGTCATGGCTGAACGTGAGTCTTCTGAACCTGTCGTACTCCTCTTCCACAGCGCTAAGCCTCTCGTCCTCCCTTTCCACCTTTTCTTTGCGACGACACCAGTGGCTGCTCCGTCAGGGTCAAGCAACGACTCAAACGTCGACAAGTCTCCAACGCACCCAGTCCTACCACCGGCGGTCACCTCCAGGGCCGCCCCTCAAGTCCCGGTCCCTGCTCTCTCCACATCGTTCGTCAATCTCCCTGCGAGGACCAAGAAGACGCCCACCGCCGACAGGGCACCTTCGAGACCGAAGGCGTTGTCGGTCGCCACTCCTGCTCCTCGCCGATCGGAAAGCACCAACAGAGTGAAGATCACCGTCTCCAATCTCGGCAGTGAGCTTTCGGACTTGCCTGACGAGCAGCCTACGAGCGGGAAGAGGAAGCGAAGCTCTAAGTCGACTCGAGACGCGTCGGAGGAGGAAGAGGAGGAGGAGGAGGACGTGACGTTGATCGTCGAGTCCGGCCAGACGTCGCCGAATCGCAAGAGATCCAAGTCGGTCGAAATCGAGGACGCCGACGACGACGATCACCAGGCCGAGACTCTGGAGCCGACCAAGAAGCAGAAGGCTGGGGCGCGGTACAGTCGAAAGTCCAAGCTGTCCAGTAAACCCTCCTCCCGCTCGACCGAAACGACCGCTTTGACCACTCGAGGTCTAAGCGCCCGGCCGGCCAAACCTTCACGGGCCTCGGACAAGACTCGGACGTCGGTCGACGTCGAGTTGGACGAGTGGGACGATCTGCCCGGCGGAGGTCACGGACCTGAGATGGCCCAATCCACTCCCAAGACGACCAAAACGCGTCCAAAGCCGAAGGCGCGACTCAAGAAGTTTTCCTCGTCGCCACCCGCTGAAAAAAGGGTCAAGCCTTTGGCCTCGCAGTCCAAGAAGAAAGGCGGAGGAGGTTCATCTCGGGCGACGACACCGGTCGCAGGAAGGAGGTCGACTCGAACAGCAGCGGTCGAGGCGAGCAAGAAGTTGGCGAGCGAGGCTTCCCAATCCTCTTCGGAGGACATCGACGACTTCTCTCAGTCGCAGCGGGTCGAAGCGGACCACTCTGAGATTGAGAACGAAGAGGAGCACGGGTGGGAGAAGGCTAAAAAGCTGACGAAGAGTACGCGGACGGCTGCGCTCGGGAAGACGACGGAGGGCGAAGGGGAGGGCGAGTGGGAGAAGGCTAAGAGGCTAGCGACGAGCAAGCGGATGGCGGAGGCGGCGGTCCACTCACCTCCCGCAACGGCCACTCGTACTGTCATTTCGGAAAGCCCTGAAGAGGGTCACGGCGGAGATATGGAAGAGGAGGTGGACCAGGATCAAGTGCGTTCTAACCATTTGCTTTTTCGAGACTGCAACCGGTCACTGACTCGCTGGATCTCTGACTTCTCTCAGAACCGACAGCACGCACAAGTCCTCGCACCAGAGACTCAGAATGGTGACGGCAGTTCCAACTCTCCGACCGTCGTCTCAGAGGGCAACGACGACTACGGAGGAGGCATGGACTACCAGCCGGAGGACCCTTTCGTCGGTGTTCCAGCCTCTCCGGCAACGCTGGCAACGCTGCCAACGCACGCGACCGCCAGCGATTCTCTCGAACAGATCAAGTCTTTGTCGGACTGTCTGGGAGGACCTCGAGTAAGTTTCTCATTTCCTTCCTGCGGGTGTGGTTAACGCGTGACCGCCTGACAATTAATGCCTTTCTCAGGTGCCAATGACTGGAGTCGAAGAGCAAGATTCGGTCGTCTTGTCGGACGGTGCGCTTGCGCAGAGTCTCGGTTTCGTCACGCCTCTCCACCGGTCCAATCTCAAGGTGCGAAAATCATTTTTACCAACTGAAGAGCTTGAGAGAAAGTGACTGATGGCGTTGTTGACTTTCGAAGAGTCCCTCGCCCCTTTTCATCCACCGAGACTCGCCAGGTGTTTCGGTTCCACCTTCTCAGGTCAAAGCGCAGCCGAACGTCCGTCTTTCCTCCCAAAGCACGCTCACTAGAAACGGCGGCGGCTGATAATGTCTGGTCCATAGCTTTTGAGGGGCGTGGAGATAAACGTGCCGGCGCAGGAACGGGTCAAGCAGAGCAAAGATGCCAGTCGATCAGAGCAGAAGTTGAAGTCCAACCTCACGCCGTGGAAGGTCCATTTGCTCCTCTCACCGGTCCAGTCAAGGGCCAAAATGGCGGCTGACACTTTTCGTTGCGCTCTTCCAGGTTCAGGCCGATAAGCTAGCTCGAGCCCAGGAGGAAGCCGCTCGAGAAGCGCAAGATCGACTGGAGAAAAAAATGGCGGCGGAGAACCTCGACTTCATGGACGTCTTCGAGGAGGTGAGTCTGCTGGTCTTTTTTCCGTGCGGGATGTCCGAACTGACGTCGAGGTCTATTACCTTTTGACAGGAGCCCCAGCAAACCGCCTTCGGGCAGCACGCTTTGCACGACGCCCACTCTACTCCTCGCCCTTCTCGACATCTCGGTCTCGCAGACAGATCCTTCTCGGTTCCTTTGGCTGACTACCCACACGCAGCCCTTGAGGGTCAGCCAGCATCGGAGGGTTCGGTCTACCCTACGTCTGCGAGTCTGGGCGACCCTGCAAAGAGACCTCCTCGTCGACCAAAGGAACTTCGACAGGCTCCCTCGGACGTCGTACCGCCCGCACCCGAGGGCGAACGTTCAACGTCCAAGAACGTCCGCATCCTCTTGCAGGCGGAGGTCATTCCGCGACTCACGGCCGACAGCAACCCAACTTCGATCCATGTCAACAGCGGCCAGCAGACTCAGTCGAGCACAACGTCTGGAACGGAAGAGCATGCGTCCTCGGTGCCTGTTAGCGCTGGACCGAAAACCAAGAGTACCGATGCTCGAGGTCGAGCGTCGGCTGCGTCGGCGGACAGCACGCGCTCGGTGGAGAGGGATCAGCGAGAGCAGCTCCCGAAGTCGAAGACGGTGCCTTCGCCTCGATCTGCAGGACTTACTGGCAAGGACAAGAGACATCGTACGTACAGATAGCCACTGTTGCACAGTGAAGTACTCTTACTGACGCTGCTTGCTATTGCAGCATCCCACCCTCGACGCCCCTCATCTGGCCGAGCCGGAGATCCTCCTGCAGCTCGCACGCTCAAGAAGGTGAATCTCTTGGGTCTCCTCTCAACAAGTATAATCCTGACTCTGCGTCGACTCTTCGCTGTCCAGCTTCTCGACGATCTCAACGAAGAGCTGTACAAGAAGTGCGTTCGCAGGATCAACAGCACGCAGAACGGAGCCAAGGACGCCGGGACCAAGTACCTGAAGGCCCTGCAGGCCGTTCACCAACGCTTTGCGGACGAGACAATGCAGATCCTGGAGGACAACGAGGATGTGGACGAGCGCGCGATGAAGGAGCTTGAAGCGGTGAGTCTCGAGGTCTCGGTCGCCAGTACACTTTGCTGACCTCTCGCTCTCATGCTTCCCTTCTATCGTAGATCGCTCGAGACTTTTCGGACCTTCGACGAGATTCCAAGTTGTGCCTCAATGAGCTGGCCAAGATCAAGAAGGAGTATCTGGCCTCGTACGGGGCGTCCGAAAGCGCTTTGATGACCGCCCTCGCCAACCTCAACCTGCGCGACGGATGAAGGTCGCCCTACAACCCCCGTCTCCCCCTCATAACGACTTGCTACGACATTCAAGACTCACATGTTCTTCAATGACCCTGAACGACAAAAGAAGCGTGTTTCATGGGAGAGCAAGATGCGGCGGATTGCGGAGCGAGGGACTGGTACAGGACATCGTTAGGGACGCTAGAATTAGGACTGCGAAGATGCTAGCGAGAGAGCGGAGGGAAGAGGCAAGTCCGGGACAGTATGGAAGCTTGCAAGCAGGCGAAGGGAGAGAAAAGGAGGAAACGGAAGTTGAAGGGAAGGAGCGACCCTAGTTGTTGACTAGCATCTCCGTCGTGACATTCTTCATCTCGGTCCAGAGGGCCTCGATCTTCCCCTGTTCGAAGCCGGCCTGGTCGTACCCGAGGGACAGGTACGTCCTGCCCTTAAACGTGTACCCAAACAGCAGGATCGCGCCGTTCCTCTGCCGCGAGCCGGTGGTGAGGTCCGTTAGACGAAGAGAGGGGTAGGAAGCGTGCGAGTACATATAGTCGAGGTTGCCGAGGAGGGAGAGGCCCATGAGGGGTGCGTTGCTGGGAGGAGGCGACGACGTGTAGCTGGGAGGAGGAGTCGACGGCTTGCCGCTCTGGACCACTTGGACGACGGGGGGCTTCCAGCCAATGATGCCCAGGCCGGCGAGGTCCTCCTCCTCCCGACGACGTCGGTCGGCTTCGTCGTCGATGACCGCCCATTTAACGGCTCGCTCCTTCCTCTCGGTCATCTCGACCAAGGCTTTACCGACGAGGAAGGCCGACTTGGTCGCTTTGGCGGTTTGGTCCCTGACCGATGTGCAGCGCTGCCAGAACGCGCTGGGGGAGGAGGGACGGAAGGAAGGAAGGCTGATGGTGTAGTAGCCCAGCGAGAGGTGGAAGTACGACTCGGACGAAGACGCAGAGATGGGCGACAGGGAAGGTCGAAGGTTGAGCGCAGAGTAAAACATCCTTCAACGTCGAGAGGAAAAGAAGGCCGGTCAGCAGAAGGTACTGAAAGAACAATTGACTACTATTGGGCGTACATCGGCTCCTTGGGGTCCATTTGTCCCCTCTGTACTCGCTCCCAAGCTACATTGACGACCGCAAAGAGAGCGCTGGCAAAGCTGACCCCGCTCTTCTTGCAGTCCTTGATGATGTTGGCCGAGTCGCTCTCGGAGAACGCGTGGGCAAGGACGACGGTGTGGACGGGAGCTTTGGTCGACGCTTTGGGGAAGGATTGTCCACCCTACCGAGAGAAGATCAACTGCGCGTCAGTATGTGGCCCTGTAGGAATGCAAGAGGACAAGAGTTTGGAGACGAACAACGGAAAGACTCTGGGCTCGAGTGTACGCGGTCCGAGAAGCAGCCCGCTTGAGGGCCGAAGTGGCTTGGGGATGGGTGGCAAGTCTCTCCTCGGTCGACGATGGGATCCCCTGCCTTCCGCTCGACTGCCTCTCTTCCAGAGCGTCCTCCAGCATGCCCTCCAAGACGTACACGCTCTCGCCCTTGCCGACCAAGCCATAAAAGTCGTTCATGAGCGTGTGCAGCGCCATGCCGTCCCCGACGAAATGGGTCGTTGCGAGGAGGATGTCGAAGTGCGACGGGGAGGAGAGAGATTGGGAGATGGTCAAGTGCGACAGGTGGGAAGACGAAAGGAGGCGAGGCCCGTTGAGGTAGCGCGAGATGAGGTCTGCCACACCCACAATCATGTTGGTCAGGTGTCGAACTACTGAAGGGTGCAAGGAGAGTATCGAGACTAACCTTTGGAAGAAGGGTACGAGCAGTAGGTTGTGGCTGAGAAGGCCTCCTCGATAGCGTCGTCCACATCTTCGGGCGAGGTCGTCCTGGCAAGAAGCCGTCATCTCGCTCGTCAGTCTCAGGCCCTCCAGCCTTTCAAATAAGGATCTACTCACACAAACTCCCAGTCGTCCATCCTACGACTGGGACCCTGCCTGACCTCGGCCGTGAGGAGAGGGTGTCGAACGCGCAAGATGGCCCAGATCAACTCAACCCGGTCCGAAGCGAGCAGCTGAGGGTCGTCCGTCTCGAGGTGGTGGTGCAGGTACCTTTTCAACCAAGCAAGGAGGGTGTACGTCAGTGTGTGATTCGGAATGGCAAGCTGAACCCCACTGAAGGACTCACATGTCGTTCACTCCACTCGCTCTCGAAGGGAGGAAGTACGACAGTTCGTTGTCGCTCAACACCCTCCTCTCCACCTGTCGAACCTTGGCAAACGCATGCTGGTCCTTTGGGAAGACTGCCAGCGACCCGAGCGGAGGAGTAGAAGGAGGAGTAAGGAGCGAGTTGTAGCCATGGGGCTGCTTGGGAGGGTAGGGGAAGGAGGAGAGCGTCGACGCGAAGCGGCCGTCTGCGAGTTGAGGCGACTCGGGCGTGGAAGGAAAGGAGTTGACCATGGTGACTGTTTGGAAGGAGGATGACCGGCCGACCGGTGCTCAGGAGGGTGGCAAGACGAGAGATGGGAGGAATGTGGGGGTGAGCGACGAAGGGAGAGCTTTGCTTTTGAGCGAAGTCTGCTGAGCTCAGTCTGTCAGTTTGAGAGCTGGCCCGCTCGCAAGTCAGAGACGCGTCCGGCAAGGGAGGGACTTTGCTGTGTCGGTTGGAGCTTAGACCTCCCTTCCTGCCCTTCCCTTGCGCAGGAGGAGGCCTGGCTGGCTGCTGGCCGGTGGTGAAGCAGAGAGGAGAGCGGGCCCGGGCGCCAGCGGGAAGGACGAGGGGAGCCTGCCCCTTTCTACTCTTTTTTGTCCTGTCGTGTCAGAAATACGCGTCAGGTGGTCGTGTGAGCGAGCGGGGGAACTAAGTCTTCAGATTATCCTCTCGCGGGGAGATGCGGTCGACGGTGCGCCCTGCGTGGATTCGTACTGGCGGGCGGGGTAGAGTCTGTCGGAGTTTAAATTTACGGTCTCAGCCGACTCCCGCTCCCTCCCCGCTGATGGCCCGCAAACACCCACTCGTTCTGCTCGCGCTGACGACAAAGAAAGAGACGGCTGATCACACACACGCTGGCCCGAGTGGCTGATCCGGCTGCCCGAATACAGGTGGAGCCTTTGACCTTCCGGCAGAACGACAAACCTTGCGGAGAAGGTGGGCAGAAGAGATCAGAGCGCAGCCGATCAGACGACGTATCTCCTTTTCCTTCTTCGACCCAAAAGCTACAGGCTCTCTCCCACAGATCACTCTTTCGCCTCTCACCGTCCACACCGATCTTCGGAAGACCTTTGCGCTCCTCTCCTGCCAGAGTCCGACATCCGTGATTGAGTGACAAAGCCTCCGCCTTCGCCACCTCCTGTTCGCTTGCTCGTCTGCTTGCTCCGTCCGACCGCACCGACCTCTTCCAACTTCCACCTCGGTCGTCCCACCATGCCACCCTTCTCCAAACCGTCCTTCTTCCACACCAAGCAGCTCTCCATCGCTCCTCTCCTGCCCAACTCGATCCAGCAAGAAAAGGAGCTGTCGTCGCCAAGCTCACCAACGTCTTCTTGCTCGAGCTCCAAGCGGAGTTTGCGCCTTCCGTCCGGCCTCAAGAAGCTCGCCCTGCTGCTGTTCGTCCTCGCTGGAATCGGCATCGTTGGCAGCCAGTTCTTGACCTTGCAAGTCAAGATCGGCTGGGTAGGACAGGAGTTGTCGACGATCGAGTTCGAGAGTTCGACGGCGGTCGGCAAGAAGGTCGTCAGCGAGAGCGCCCCTCAGTAGGTCCCATCCGCCTCTTCATCTGCTTGGTCTCCTTCCACAGCCAATACTGATGCCTATCACTCCTCTTTCTTCACCAGTGCCATGATGCGCGACTCGTTCTTGCCCGGTCTAAAGTACGCAACGACTGCTCCTTCGGCCGGGTTCAACAACCAACTCATCTCTGTGCGTCCTCTTCCGACCAACAAACCTCCCCCTAGCAGTCTGTAACTGACCAGCTCTCTCCTTTCTAGTACATCGAGCTTCTACGGTACTCTCAGCTGGCCAACCGAGTGCCCATCCTGGGCGACTACGTCGCCTACCCCATCATCCGGACATACCCTCACCCTCCCGCTCCCCAGATCTCTTTCGTGCATTTCGATTCCTCTACGAGTCCCCTTGCGAAAAAATTTGCTGACACGGTCATGCTTCTGGCGGGGTTACGCTCGTTGCAGGACACCGTCTTTGACCTCGGCCGGTACCAGAAACTGGCCTCGCAGCAAGTGACGACCTTCGCGCAGCTCAAGCTCCCTTCGTCCCCGCCCGAACTCCTCTCGTGCCTGCAGACGTCCACCCGCCAAGGTCACTCGCCCGTGAAGGGTCTCGTGAACGCTGGCGAGCTCGGGGTTGAGTGGACCGCCCATCCGTCGATCGACATGGACGTTTGGGAGAGTCCTTACGTTCAGCCTTTTGGACATGCTGTTCGGGTTGAGGAGCTGGTGAAGGTAAGCGAGGCGAAGAAGGGGGTTTGGAACAGTTGGGTGGACGGAGTCGTGGAGAGGATGGGGGAGGAGGACAGGAAGGGAGTGATGGCTAGACCCGAACAGGACCTCCTTTGCTGGTCGGACGTGAGTCCTCCTTTTCAACCTTTCCGCTCCTTTTCGACAAGGTGGGGACTGACACGGTCGTCTCTCCCTCGGCTGGTGCAGATGTACTGGGCGGCCGAGCACGACAACGTCTTCAACGAGCGCTGGAACACGGATTGGTCGGCCTGGGAGACGGCTGGCAAGCACCTTCGTTTTGCGCCTCCTCTCGAACGACAGGCTTCCGAGTACCTCAAGTACATTATGGATGGAGACCGACCGTTCATTGCCATTCGTACGTTCTTCTTTCGCTTTGTGCGCTTACCGGTTTTACGAACCAAAAGGCCAGACCTAACCCGCTGTCGCTCTCTCTGCCCCTTAGATGCTCGGCACGGAGACTTTGGCTGTCCCGAATTGGCCACTTCCGACCCTTCTCGACCGCCTTCCTCGTCATCGTGCTTCCGCTCTCCGTCGTCGTACATCCCAACCGTCTCGCACCTCATTACGGCCCTCTCAGAACTCAAGGACGTGTCCATCTCCCCCCGCGACGTGATCTTGTTCAGCGACGAGGAGGATGAGGCCTGGTGGGCTGAGGTGAGCGAGTTGGGTTGGAAGAGAGTTGATCATCGGTTGTTGGGTACTAAGGAGAGGTGGGACAACTGGTATCCGACGTTGATTGACATGGTGCTCATGTCGAAGGCAAAGGGCTTCAGTGAGTACCATTCTTTCTTTTGTTCTTGTCTGACGTCTTCCTCTGCTTGGAAGATGCTGATCGTCACGGGTCGCTCTTCTTTTTTCGTCTCGTGTAGTTGGGACGCAGGGGTCGACGTACTCACTTCTTGCCGCCCTCCGAGTGCGAGACTGGAACAATGGCATGACCGCCCAAGAATCTCGCTAAAGAAACTCACATCAATCTCACCCGCCTCATGAGTCTTCCCTTCATCTCTTCGACGATCTCTGCTTAGGCCAGGCGCCGTTTTTCATTCATTCTTTTTCCTTCTCTTTCTTGGGTTGTACAGTTATCTTTCGCTTTCTGCAAGCATTCCGTCCTTTGCTTTTGCGTTTGCCTTTCCCTCCCTTCAGGACCTCGTCTTTGCTCTCCCAGACTGTATCATCAAGTCGTCTTTGCTCTGTTTTCAATTCTTTGCGCACAAATGGACCTTTTTTCCATCTTGCTCTCGCGCTCGCGAGGGACGCCCCGACCGCACACTCCTTGCGCAAATCAAGCGCACTTCGCGCCAGCGTTCCTCTGCGACCGACGCAGACCTATTAAACAGGGATGTGCCTTCTTGCATGGCGGAGTTGTGACTTGCCCCAACGGACGGCCTGGGGAGACCTTTAATATTTTTTTGTTGCGCCTGCCCCAGCCCGTTTTGCCATCTTTAAACGAGGCGGATACTTCGATACTCCTTCGACCCTTACCCTTACCCTCCCCTCCCTCCCCCCCCCAACCTCTTTTTTTTCTTTTCTCTCTCTTTCGCAATGTCTTCCAAGGGTACGTACTCTGTCTGCTCGTTGTTTGCTGCAGCAGCCAGGCTGATCCGCGGTTCTTTTCTCTTTGTGCAGCCATCCGCGAGTACGATGCGAAGCTTCTGCTGTCGCACTGGCTCCCCTTGATCAAGACGCCCGTCCCCACGTCCGGTCCCTCGACAGCAACGCCCGTCCGAGTCGCCCAGGTCCAGTGGTACGTTCCTCCTACTCTTTTTCCTTGTGCTCGATGTTGTCTCTCCGCGGAAGGAGGACGAAGATGGCGAGGGCGGCATCTGTCCTGGTCGCGGGCGCTAAGTCGCGACTGGTGCGAGAGTGCCGCCGGCATCCCTTCGGAGAGGTCTCACGACCTGTACCTCAACCCAGTTCCTGCAACTCGCACCTCCAAACGAGCGACAAGTGTCTTCTGCGTTGCCCTGTAGAGGTCTCGTCGTGCGGAGGCCGACGAGGGGGGAGGGTCCGAGGGTTTCCCTTCCATCTCACGTCGCGCTTTTTTCACTCCGTCGCCCCAGTCCTCTCGTCTCGTCCCATCATCGCAATCTAAATGAACCTCCTTAGACTCCAAGCTAACTTTGGAATCACTTCCCGCATTCTCAGGGACGCCGCTACCAACACCCTCACTCCTCCCATCGCCCCTGGAGCCGGTCTCCCCGACTGGGTCTTCACCGAGAAGCTCGTCGCGAAGCCCGA
This sequence comes from Cystofilobasidium capitatum, assembly GCA_014825545.1. Taxonomy (NCBI): domain Eukaryota; kingdom Fungi; phylum Basidiomycota; class Tremellomycetes; order Cystofilobasidiales; family Cystofilobasidiaceae; genus Cystofilobasidium; species Cystofilobasidium capitatum. The sequence goes on along the minus strand of MVAJ01000082.1, from coordinate 56,045 downwards.
CCAGCTCATCAAGCGACGAGGAAAGGCCGGCCTGCTCTGCCTCAACAAGGGCTGGGAGGAGGTCAAGGAGTGGATTACGGCCCGAGCTGGCAAGCCCGTTCAGGTGGAGAAGACGACTGGAACGCTCAACACCTTCATCATCGAGCCCTTCCTCCCCCACCCTTCCAACACCGAGTACTACGTCTGCATCAACTCTGCCCGAGACGGAGACGAGATCCTCTTCACCCACGAGGGAGGAGTTGACGTTGGAGATGTCGACGCCAAGGCGCTCAAGCTTTGTACGTCCCTCTCCGTCCTACTTCACTGCTTTCGCAGGATCGTTCGCCGACCCTTTGCTTCTCTCTTGACCTTGTGCGTGTGTAGTGGTTCCCGTCACTGGTGCCTTCCCGTCGCGAGAGACCGTCATCAGCACGCTGTTGACGCACGTCCCCGCCGAGAAGAAGGAGGTCCTCTGCGACTTCCTCGTCCGACTTTACGCCGTCTACGAGGACCTGCACTGTGAGTTGCTTTCCATCGAGACTATCCAGCTGCTCTCCGACACACTCGCTGATGGCTGTTGCACTTCTTCGCCTGCTCTTTAGACGCCTACCTCGAGATCAACCCCCTCATCTGCCTCGACGGTATCAACGGTGCCGCTCCTACGATTGAGTACCTCGACATGGCCGCCAAGCTCGACCAGACTGCCGACTTCCTCTGTGGACCCAAGTGGGCCATCGCTCGAGACACCTCTGTCGTTGCCCCCGCTGCCGCTGGTGCCGTCAAGGCCGACCGAGGACCCCCCATGGTCTGGCCCGCGCCCTTCGGACGAGACCTCACCAAGGAAGAGGCCTACATCCAGAAGCTCGACGCATCGACCGGTGCCTCGCTCAAGCTGACCGTCCTGAACCAGGAGGGTCGAGTCTGGACCATGGTCGCCGGAGGAGGAGCCTCGGTCGTCTACTCCGACGCCATCGCCGCCGCTGGTTTCGCCCACGAGCTCGCTAACTACGGAGAGTACTCTGGAGCGCCCACCGAGGGCCAGACGTACGAGTATGCCAAGACCATCCTCTCGCTCATCACCCGAGGAGACGTTAACAAGGACGGCAAGGTCCTCATCATCGGTGGAGGTATCGCCAACTTCACCAACGTCGCTGCCACCTTCAAGGGTATCATTCGAGCCCTCAAGGAGTTCAAGGCTCCCCTCCAGCAGCACGGTGTCAGGATCTTCGTCCGACGAGGAGGACCCAACTACCAGGAGGGTCTCAAGGCTTTCCGACTGCTCGGAGAGTCGCTCGGTGTCGAGATCCAGGTCTACGGACCCGAAACTCACATCACCGAGATCGTCCCCCTTGCCCTCGGTGTCGCCAAGAAGACGTCGTCCACCCCTCTCCCTTCGTCCCTCCTCACCAAGAAGGCTGCCCCCGCCAACGGCACCGACACTCCCTCGGCCACCATCAAGGAGTCGTCTGCCGTTCCTGTCAACGCCGACGGCTCGCGACCCTCCGCCCAGGAGCAGATCGTCTCGTTCGACGCCACTGCCTCCCCCTCGGCCCGACCCTGGTACAAGCCCTTCGACGCCAACACCCGATCGCTCGTCTTCGGTCTCCAGCCCCGAGCCATCCAGGGCATGCTTGACTTTGACTATGCCTGTGGCCGAGCCACCCCTTCGGTCGCCGCCATGATCTACCCCTTCGGAGGACACCACATCCAGAAGTTCTACTGGGGTACCAAGGAGACCCTCCTCCCGGTCTACGCATCCGTTGACGAGGCCACCAAGAAGCACCCTGACGCCGACGTCCTCGTGAACTTCTCGTCGTCCCGATCGGTCTACTCGTCCACGCTCGACGCGTTCAAGTACCCCCAGATCAAGGCCATCGCTCTCATCGCCGAGGGAGTGCCTGAGCGACACGCCCGAGAGCTCCTCCACCTCGCCCAGGAGAAGAAGGTCCTCATCATCGGTCCTGCCACGGTCGGAGGTATCAAGCCCGGCTGCTTCCGAATCGGAAACTCTGGAGGTATGATGGACAACATCCTCGAGTCCAAGCTCTACCGAGCCGGATCCGTCGGTTACGTCTCCAAGTCTGGAGGAATGTCGAACGAGCTCAACAACATGCTCTCGCTCTTCACCAACGGTACCTACGAGGGAATCGCAATTGGAGGTGACCGATACCCCGGTACGTCGTTCATCGACCACCTTCTCCGATACGAGAACGACCCCGAGTGCAAGATGCTCGTCCTTCTCGGAGAGGTCGGTGGTGTCGAGGAGTACCGAGTCATCGAGGCCTACAAGAAGGGCATCATGAAGAAGCCCATCGTCGCCTGGGCCATCGGAACCTGCGCCAAGATGTTCACGACCGAGGTCCAGTTCGGACACGCCGGATCGATGGCCAACTCTGACCTCGAGACGGCCGACGCGAAGAACACGGCCATGCGAGCGGCCGGCTTCATCGTCCCCGACACGTTCGAGGACCTGCCCGAGGTTCTCAAGGCCACCTACCAGCACCTCGTCTCGGACGGCACCATCGTCCCCCAGAAGGAGACCGCCCCTCCCCTCATCCCCATGGACTACAAGTGGGCCCAGGAGCTCGGCATGATCCGAAAGCCCGCCGCCTTCATCTCGTCCATCTCTGACGAGCGAGGTTCCGAGCTGCTCTACGCCGGCATGAAGATCTCGGACGTCTTCAAGGAGGAGATCGGTATCGGTGGAGTCGTCTCGCTCCTCTGGTTCAAGCGACGCATGCCCGCCTACGCCTGCAAGTTCATCGAGATGGTTCTCCAGCTGACCGCCGACCACGGACCGGCCGTCTCCGGAGCGATGAACACCATCATCACCGCCCGAGCCGGAAAGGACCTCGTCTCGTCCCTCGCCGCCGGTCTGCTCACCATCGGTGACCGATTCGGAGGAGCCCTCGACGGAGCCGCCGCCAACTTCACCTCGGCCCTCAACTCTGGCAAGACGCCCCGAGAGTTTGTCGACTTCATGAGGAAGCAGAACAAGCTGATCCCCGGTATCGGCCACAAGGTCAAGTCCAAGGCCAACCCCGACCTCCGAGTCGAACTCCTCGTGTCGTACGTCAAGAAGCACTTCCCCGCCACGGCCACCCTCGACTACGCCCTCGGCGTCGAGGACGTCACCTCGGCCAAGAAGGATACCCTCATCCTCAACGGTGAGCCTTCCTGCCTGCGTTCCTGCCTTTCCTGCGCTCGTTCGCTCTTTCCTTGGGCTCGGTGCTGACTCCTTGCCTTCATCTTGCTTTCCTTCCTTCCTTCCTTCCTTCCTTCCTCTCGCCTTCCTCGCCGCTCCTCTCTCACCCTTCCCTTCCTCCCCTCCTCACTCTTCAGTCGACGGAGCCATTGCCGCCGCCTTCTGCGACCTGCTCAACTGCACCGGCGCGTTCACCGAAGAGGAGGCTGCCGACTACCTCAAGATCGGAACACTCAACGGACTGTTCGTCCTCGGTCGGTCGATCGGGTTCATCGGCCACTTCCTCGACCAGAAGCTCCTCAAGCAGCCTCTCTACCGACACCCCTCGGACGACTTCCATGTGCGTCTTCATCGCTCTCCCATTCCTTGTCGCTTTGGCAGTGGCTGCTTCCCCGTCCTCTTGTCCCGTCCTCTTCCAAGCGCTGTACTGACCCACCCCCTTGTCTCATCCCCCCACCCCCTCTGCTGGCTGACAGATCGACTTCAGCAACAACCGAGTCGTCGTCCAGCCCAAGAAGTAATCGGAGAGTCGCGCCTCCGTGTTCTTCGCTCTCTCTCTCTCTTCTGTCCTGCTTCGCTCTCTCCCCTAGATCGCACGCACCTCTCGTCGCTTCCACTTTCTCTTCCTCTCTCTCTAACGAACCTTTCCCCGACCTTCCCCTCTTCCTCTCCTCGTTCCGGGTCCTTCTTTTCTCATCTCTTCACCTTCCGGGACTTTACATCTGTCAATGCCGCTTTCCCTTTCCTCTCGAGAGCGCACTTCTCTGCGCAGCTTGAGCCCCTTTGATCCATTGGAGTCAACTGGTGTCGATTGGAGTCAGTTGAGTCCATTTGAGCGGATTGACAGCCCTTCTCAACCATTTCTGCGTGTTGCCGCTGTCCTGCTCGTCTCGCTCACCGGCGAGGTAGCTGCAGCACCCTTCCGCCCACCGCCCATCGTCGCCTTCCGCTGACCAGTCCTGTCCATGCCCCAAAGCGAGGAGAAGATGGTGCAGCAGGGAGCATCGAAATACAGTAAACAGCAACGTGTAGCAAAGGAGATAGCGAGGATGTGTATGTCTAGGGGCGCGAGGCATCGGTGGACAGTGCAGTACAAAAAGGGGACAATTGTGCGAAAGGTAATCGTCAGGAAGGAAAAGGGCAAGCAAGCAAACAGGACGTGCGAGGGAGGGTAGGTGCGAGGTGAGAATGGAGTGAACGTGAGGAAAGGGGAAGGGTGTCTACTTCGTCAGACGGTGGGCGACCCGGTGCCAGACGTCCTCGTTGGCGTCGTAGAGGGACGTTCGGTACTCGTCCCACCGGTCGACTGCTTGGGAAAGTTCAAGCCACTCTGAGGGGATGACTAGATTCAACGAAGCAAGTGGGGTTGTCAGTTTCCGGAGTGGGCGACTGAGCGAGGGTTAGGAAGGCAAGGCGACGCACCGGACCTGGTCTGCTGATCCCACAACGGCCTCCTCTCCCTCAATCTCCGGATTGCTTCCACCTCGGTCATACTGCTCGGGTGAGGGATCGCCGCCGGAGGCTGGAGGTACTCATACACCTTGAGGTGGAGACTCGACGCCAGGATAGGCACGCCCGCAAGGATGCCGGCCGGGATGGACGACGACGTCTTGGACGAAAGATACGTCGACGACGCAAACGCCGGCAGGAGGAGGTCCATCGTCGCCAGATCATCGAAGTAGGTCTTGTAGTCGGTGTTGCCAGGGATGACGATGACGTTGGCCATCTCGACGGGGATGTCGACGGGGTCGGCCGTGAAGCCGAGGAGGTGGAGGGTGAAGACGTTGGGGTGGCCGTCGATGGCTCGGAGGGGGTAACCGGGAGTGAGAGGGTGGTAGCCCCACGAGGAAGGATCGGCGAGGATGGCAGCGCGCAGGTCGGCGATGATGGAGTGATAGCGACGGCGGGAGTGGACGATGCCGCCCTGGATGACAACCTTGCTCGGGATGTCGTGTCGGTCTCGAAGCTGGCCTGGAGTGGCGAGGGGGAAGATCTGAAGGGGCGCGAAGGGGTCAGTCTTGGAACATCTCTTCCATGCAGGATACGAAGACAACTGACAGGAACGAAGAGCTCGACTGCGACCTTGTCCCAAGCGGAGTCGGCGTCTCTTGTAGCCCACTCGAGCAACTTGCGACTCATGATCTCGGTACTGCGGGGAGAAAGGGTGGTTGAAGGAGGAATGTCAGTGACCAGACTGAGTAAGCACAATTGAGAAAGGCGACGTACACAACCTCTCCCAGTCCGACGAGCGTCAATCTGCCCTCGGTCGCCAGCACCCTCAACGTCTCCCTCTCCGGTCCAAAATCCTCCATCTGATGCAAGATCAGCACGACCTGCGTCCCCTTTGCGCGCTCGAGCGCGCGGAGGACGTCCGTCGAGAGCCACTCGTGGTCGCCGGAGGTGATGACGACCAGGTCGAGCGAGTTGGAGAGGACGGCGGGGATGAGCTCTGACGGAGGAAGGAGAGGTTGGCGGTGTCGACCGGCCCAGAGAGGATCCTCGACCAGCGTGAAGCCGGCGCGGTACTCGGGGTCTGGAAGAGGAGAAGACTAGCGGTCAGGTGAGAGTTCACTGTCGCGAAAGGAAAGGCAATGACGAACGGTAGGTGGAGACCTGAGCGCCGAGACGATTGAACGAGTACAGTGCTGCGCCGAAGACCTCCTCATGGAACGATTGGGCGTCCTGGAAGAGAGGAACACGCGTCTGATCAGTCCAACGCCAGCCGTTGACAATGCGAGGAAGAGGCTCGTACCTGGATGGCAACGCGCAAGCCAGAAAAGTCCATCCAGGGTGTCGTGCTCGTCTGAACGCGCCGGCCTCCTGCTTGTGCAAAGGCCTCGTGCGAGCCGAGCGCGTCGGTCAAGGTTGACCAGAAGAAGAGGAGTGTGAGGACGGGAATAGCGAGCAGGACGATACCGGTCGTCCGTCGGGTCGTGCTTGAGCTTGAAGAGGCGAAGGACATGGCTGCGTGCGTGCGTTGAAAGGGTGGAGCGAGGGTGCTCGAGCTGGACAAAAGCAAGAACAAAAAGATGCCTGACTGCTGGACTTCCTGGGCTCTACTACTGCTCGTGAATGGTGGGCGTTAGCTGCTCGTCAGCCCTCAGACCAGAAAGGGGTCTGTGTGTGCTCCCCTACTTTTCTCGCTACGGCAAGGGGAAGGAGCGGGAGGCCAGAGGTGACCGCGAGCGGGGAGCCCTCTGCGTCGATCGCGTTTTGCCGCACCTGAACCCTCCGAACCCGACTCGCTAGCCCTGTCCTTTTCACAACTTGCTGCATGCGTTTCTTCGGAGGAGAGCTCAGAACAGTATAACTGCAGTTGACCGGATTGGAAACGAGGAGAAAAGCTGGAAGGGAGAGGAGAAGGCTCGAGAGCGCAGAGTCGGAGTTTCCAGCAGCAGATGTACGTCTGTCACTCCACTTGACACCACGTCTAGAGCAGAAGTCTAAGGGAGAAAGCAGATAAGAGACCGAATACAACCAGAGACTAGAGTACCTAATTATTCGTGAAACTGAGGAAGGGAAAAGGGTGGTGGAGGGAAGGGGTGGGGGAGGGGCACATTGTCTACAGCCTGTTGGTAGCCGGAACTACGTAAACGCCCTCAGGACCCATCTTGCCGTCGCCGGCCAGAGCCTTCTCCTCGTCCAGGACGTGCTCTCGGGCAGCCTCCATCGAGCCAGAGTCGGATCCATCAAAGGCCTCGGCGGGACCGAACGTGCCGTAGTAGTCTCGGTCGTCGACCTCGCCGACGCCGTCGATAGGGAAGACCAAGGTGAGAATGTAGAGAACGAGACCGGAGATGCTGTAGGTACGAGAGGGCGGGTGAAGATGTCAGGCTTGGCGTGTCGCAAGATGAGGTCAGAAAGGGAAGGGGCTGCACCAAAATCCCAAAGGCCAGCAAAGCTGGTAGAGATGAAGAAGCGAATCGTTGACCTCGACTGTGCTGACGCTAGCGAGGAACCCAGGGAACGAGGGTCCGACTGTAAGGAAGAATTTGCGGGTGTCAGAGGTTGTGTTGCAGAAAGGAGAGGGCGGGGGGGGTTGAAGAGCGGGCGCACCTCCACAGATCCAAGCGATGGGCGCTCGCCAGTTGACTCCTTTGTTGTACCAGTACACGCTGTTGGGTGTTCCGTCGTACTAGGGTGTGCCGATCAGATGCGAGTCAGCTGTCTGCAAGTGGATATCGGGAGAAGGGAAGGGGGGCGTACCAAGGCGGACAACTTGAGCTTCTGCTTGTGAATGAACAAGTAGTCGACGATGATCAGACCCGTCATGGGACCCTGGATAGAGACAAAGGAAAGCTTGATCAGCACCAAACTCTGGGGGGCAGGATAGGCTTGGGGTGCGGAGGGGGCGACCATTGTCGCGATTTGGACGTCTAATGGGATATTTTCCCTCGCCCCTTCTTTGCCTCCCCATGATGCCCCAAAGGAGAAACGATCTAAGAACTTACCAAGAAGACGGCATACCCGGACATTACACTAATGAAAACCGTGGCACCAGAGAGGAGTTTCTGAAGAATGTGAAGGCAGAAGGTCAGTCTGGGACGGAGGGTGGGTGAAAATGGAGTAAATGCGTACCCAGGGACAGAACGCAACCGACAGAAGCGCCGTAAAATACGCTCCCCGTCGAATATTGATGTACTTGGGAGCCAAAGAGGCCAGATCGATGCCTCCAGACATCAGGTTGCCCGCACAGTTGATACCAAACCTGCCGATTTTGAGTCAGCATACATCTCCAACGTCGAGTCGACGAGAGGGCAGTACACACTGGGATATCAGGAAAGCGAGAGACGCAAAGAAGACAGCAGCTCGAGCGCCAGGACCTCCGTTCTTTTGGATGACGGCCAGCAGGCTGGAAGGACAGGACATTACATTAGTGACCGGGACTGGAAGGAGGGGATATCCTGTGTTGCTCACTCGTACGGGGCCCAGAGGAGTCCTTCGTCCGGATAAAACTGGGCGGCGCAGCTGGTGACAATGATCCCGATGAGTGCCGTCAAGGTGCCCATGATGGGGACAACGAGAAGCTGCGAGTAGATCTGGTCGGTCGGCTTGACGGCGAATCGAGTGTAGTCCTGCAGGCCAACACAAGCGCAGGTCAGCAAACCGTGGAGACCACCGAGCAAGACATGATGGGACAAACCGATTGGTTAAGAATTCCAGCACAGATTCCTCCCAGAGTACTCGTGATACCATATACGATCTGAGCGCAGAAGGCAGGAGTGGGTCAGATCTGGAAAGCAGCATCGGAGGTTAACGTCAACTCACAGCCCAGCCCAAATTCGCACCCGTAGCCTTCTCGACGCCAATGACGTCGAAAGCATCTCCTCCGACGAGTGGTCCTCCTCCGTGCGCTCGAGCGAGGGCCCAAATGAAGAGACTGAAGCAGCACGTCGTCGATACGACCGAAGCGAAGAGGAAGGGCTTTCGGTAGTACTCGGGAGGGACGTAGATGAGGGGCATCGAGATTACCATGAAGATGGCGTAGCAGCTAGTTGAGAGTGACAGTGAGGTGAGATTCAGCGAAATTCTCTCGAGGTAGGGGGTGAGGAGGGGGGGGGTCTAACTCACAGGAAATCGGCCCCATCCATCCCAGCGTCGGCAGGGAAGGGGTTGTGCATAGCTGGAAGCAGAGAAAGTCGTCAGGCTGAGGCACGTTGCGTGTGTGCGAAGCGCGAAGCAAAGCGGACGCACTGTAGATTCCGGGAGCCCAAGCGCCCAAGAGGTTCTTGACAACCTGCCCTCCGAACCATCCTTGCGTGGCGGCCCTGCGTTTTCAATCATCACAAATTCAGTCTGGCTGCACCTCGATGACTCTTGATCCTTGAAGGACGCTTCTAGGACGCACCAAGTGAAACTGAGAATAATTCGGTCTGTCGAAATGGAAGGAGCGACGTCAGTTAGTCAATTTTCGCGCACTGACTCGAAAGCAAGAACGCACTGCAGAGAGGGAACCATGCGAGCCGCATTCCCCAGACGCATCGCTGGTAGACAGGGAAACCAATATGCCTGTTGCAGCAGCAGAAGAAGACAGGTTATCAAGATGAACAGGTGGGAGAGAAGACACATGGGAGACGCACCACTTGGCTCCGATCATTCCCGTACCGACAACAGCGGCGGAAACGAGCAGGTTACCAACGACAGTGACGGCCATGGCTTGTCCGACTGTGAGTCCCAAAGAGAGCAGGGAAGACCCTCCGGTCCAACCAGAGATGTTGACACTGCGGTTGTGGGAAAGGAAGATCAAGTCAACGACCGATTCCGAGGAATTACCACCCGAGCAACCCGACTCACCCAGTAGCGAGCCAGTACCCGACGTAGCTCCAGGATCCCCAGGTCTGAGAAAGAGAGGCGGAAGGAAGGAGGAAGTCAGCGTCCACTGCCCGGCGAGGTCCTGACCTCACGCGTCGCCGATAAGATTGCGGTTGCACCCCTTTCGCCAAACTCAAGTACTCACTCGTCGAGACGGCGGAAGCGGGATATTGTCCCTGTTCAACTAGAGAACGGACAGCAGTCACTTGTCAGTATGAGTCTGGCGAGCGTGCTGGATGTTGGAAAAGTGCAAAGACTGACCCAGTTGGTTTGTTTCCAGACAGCGGCTTCCTCCTCTTCTTGTGGGACTTCGAGCTTGGCGAGGAACTTGTCCATCTTGTAGATCTTGACGAGTGAGGTGTAGATGGGAGGCGGAAGAGAAGAAGAAGAAAAGCCTCTGGAGGAGGACAGGCAGGCCGAAGCGACGCTGGCCCGATTAACGGGCTTGACCGAGATAAGGGAGCGACGCCCTTAATAAATCGCCGAGGCGCCTGCCCACGGCGAACACCATCTGTTTGACTTCGACGTCGTCAGGGAGCGGTCCGTCCGTAGCTGATGTGGAGAAATGTGGGCGCAGAGCAGCTTCGCCTTCTCGTCTGAGCTCAAGAGTAGCCTGCATCAAAGAACCCTCGTCTATCTAAACTGTCTACGCCGTCCCGTACTCCTCGATGACCGAAGCCGGCTGCTTGTAGACTCCGACAGGGACGTATGGCATGTCGAAGCTGCAAAAGGGAGACAAAGGAGCGGTCAGATTCGGGTGGTTGGTCAAGACGGCAGAGAGAGACTGGGAAGTCACTCCAAACACTCACCCAAAAGCGGCGACGCCTCCCAACGACATGCCCCGAGCGGTGGACGTCCACTGGGGAGCAGCGGTGACCGCAATGACCAAGACGTGAAGGCCATATTTGTACTCCTGTGTGTTTGGGGGGAAAGAGACGACTGGGTGAGCAATGCACCCCGATAGTGTAGGTTTCGAGCGACATACAGGCGTCCCCAGGGCTTGACCGTTCTGAGCGTCAAGAACGCAGATGAGGTCCGGAACGGTGGAGACGATCTAGCGAGAGAAAAGGACAGAGATTGAGCAAGAAGGAAGGGCGAGAAGGGCAAGGAAGCGCGAACCTTGGTCTCTCCGTTGACAGTGTGCTCGGCGATCAGGTTCTCGTTCTTGAAGGGCTGTGCGTGGGGAGAGTCGAAAATTACTCCAATCAGTCCCTATCAGACACACTGGGAAAGGGAAGACTACTTACAATCTTGAAGGTTCCCTCAAAGTGCTGCGCCGGGTTCTCTGCATCCTCCTCCTCTCGAGGCGTCGCAGCGATGTGGACTTCCCCGACGGTGTGCCCTCGGTAGAGTGTCCGCTTTACCTCGGTAATCTTGCCTGCGAATAGGACCTTTCCAGTGCTAGGTCCTCCAATGGCGTCGATGATGATGTCCCCGATGCGCGAGATCTGGGACGACTTGTTGGCAACCATGATGGCCTTGCCGATCCGCCAGGCGAGAGAGACTGTGTTTCTGATGAGACTCTGCTCGGCCGAACTTGCCTTGATGGGGTTGTTGGCACCTCCGACGGCGGTTCCCATCTGTCAAAGTCGAGAAAACAATAACCATGTCAGTCTTCGAGGGGGCGTAGAAGAGTAAGTGATGGCGGACGAACCGTCATGCAGGCCGCTCGCAGAGCGTCGTCGATGATTTCGTCGTTCTTTGCCTTGGTCATGATGATGCTCGATCCGTCTCCGCTGGCGATGCAGGTCGGCAGGATGCTCTCAAACTTGCCGCTCAGGTCGAAGACGTGGGGAGTAACTTGGCGGGAAGTCGGGCTACAGACAGAGAGCAAGCAGTATCAATGGCAATTCCTACAACGAGGCTCAAGGATCATCGACTCACTACTGCAGGAACGAGGTACAAACGAGCTTGATGATCAGTCTCCTTCCCCATTAACTACGATCGGGTCAAACTCACAGCTCGGCCCATGAAGTCTCCATCGAGAGTAGCGATGGACATCCTGTTCGAGGCGCCGACCATGAAATTGCAGAGGCCATTGCCACCTCCAATCTCCTTTAACGGTCGAAATTTTGTCATCAGCGCCAGCCCACATCGAAGAGGGGAGGAAAGCACGACGTACAAGAGCGACGAGAGCCTTGAGGTCCACCTTGAGGAAGTCGACCAGGTCTCGGACGGCATGGTAGTACCTGTACAGCAGATACACGTGTTTTTATTAGCTCCATGCGTTCTGGGTTCGAGAACGGCGAGCAAACTCACTCTTCTCCAGCGAGTCGCTCGTTCCCAACTTCGGGACTTCCCATGCCTCCTCCCCACCCGATCAGGTCGTCCTTTTGAAGCGACTTGAGGTCGACGACCTTGATCTCGGTGCCCTTTCGGACCTCCTCCCTCAGCGAGAGGAAGATCTGCTGGGGCGAACCACCGCCACCGGTGCCCAAAACGTCTGCAAACGAGGCACTCTCGGTCAGTCTCTTGCTTCAGGGGCGTGCAGAAGTCTGGGACGAAGGAAAGGTGTGTCGAGAGAGAGAGAGATTGTGGAAGGAACTCACAAGCACCGTCTGCGATCCACTGGAGGTCGATCTCGCTAAGGAACCACTCGTCGGCGACGACTTTCGGTCGGTAAGCTTCAATGTCAACAAGGTTCCAAGGGAGATCCTTGCGTCCGCTTGAGGTCGATGGAGGGAGCTTGGGTAGGGATCCGGCAACGATCGTGGGCTGGGCGCCGATGGATGCATCCGCGCTGGTCGAGAGACCGTTCGAGGCTGGCTGCGACGAGCCTAGAGAGGTCGACTTACCAGCCCACTCTCCTGCGGCCTTAACGTAGAAGCGCTGTTCAAAGAAGGCATACAAACGTATCAGGTCCGTGGTGTGAAGGTCATGGAACAGGGAGTCGGAGAGGAACGTACGCATCGACCAGCAGTGTCTGGAGGTTACCGCAACGAGCCAACAGTCAGCTTTTATTCACCACCGTACCAAAAAGTGTTGAAGACTCACAGGCGATAGGAATCTGCTCGCTCTCGATGATGACGACCGTCTCGGGATCTGCTCCAGCCTCGATTGCCCGCTCCCTCGCCCGCTGCTCGACCAGCACCCTCACGTCGGCCACACTCTGGCTCGTCACGTCCTCGACCGAGTCGACAACTCCGGCAACCTGAGCGACGGCAGCACCAACCGCGTTGGCGCAGTCGAAGAAGGGGAACCGGTGGACCTTGGAGACGCCGTTCAGCACGTCGGGAGCGACGATCGATCCTCCTCCAACGAGGTAGACCGGCACGTCCTGCGCAGACGTCTTCATAGCATCGAGGACGGTCTCGATCATGGCCTTCATCTTGGCCTCGGCTTGCTGGATGACCTTCGGGTCGATACCCTGGACGAGGGAGGCGTCGCCGACGGACGAGGCGCGGCCGGACGCGACGACGATGTCGGTTGCCGTCAAGGTGGACCCTCCGAAGACCTTGGCCTCCTCGAGGATGCGGTACCCGACCGAGGACGGGCCAACGGAGGTCTTGTCCTTCTCAGCATCGTAGACTACTCGCGAACCGCCTCCGAGCCCAATCGAGTGGACGCTGGGGGGGAGGTAAGGAAGTCAGCAGGGGCATCTCGACCGAAGCGAGAAAGGAAGCGAGAACACACTGGGGCATGGAGAAGTTGAGCCGGACCCCACAGAAGTCGTGCGTACTGGCAGCCTGTCGAGGGAAGCCGGTCGGTCTGCGCAGGTTCGAGTGGGTCAGCTTCCTCCTCCCGAGCGGATGGAAAGGCGCAGGGAACTCACAGAAGTACACCGACGTCAGTCGTTGTGCCTCCCACGTCGACGACCAAGGCCGTCTCCCTCTTCCTCCCTTGTCCTCCGCTAGCGAGGTTGGCGAGGAAGGCCGCTCCTCGCATCGAGTTGGTCGGTCCGCTCGAGAAGGTCCGGATCGGCAGCTTTGCAGCCTGATCGCACGACAGGAGCGTTCCGTCGTTGGAGGTGATGAACACGGGACAGGTGAGCGAGAGAGCCCGAGTGGCTTGCTTGAATGACTCGACCGTCGTGTGTGCGAAGTGGAGCAGGGAGGCGTTCAGGATGCTCGCGTTCTCGCGCTCGAGGAGACCGAGGTTGGCGACCGTCTTGGAGAGGGTAACCATCGCGCCTGGGACCTCGCGGTTGACGATTGACCCGACGAGCTCTTCTTGGAGGAGCGTAAAGTCGATGGGACTGAAGCAGGATGAGACAACGATGGCTCGGATGCCGGAGGCTCTGATCTGGGCGCAGACGGAGACGATCTCGCTCTCGTCGACCTGACAGCAGGAAAAAGGCGGCTTGTAAACGACGACACGAAGCAAGAGAGAGTGGACGATGGACGCACCTTGGAGATCTCGGATCCGTCAATCTGCAAACCTCCCTCGACGAAGTAGTGAGGACCCTCCATGAGATCTCGAAGCTCGTAAGGGAAGCCGGAGAACGGCGGCGTGAGGCGCGAGAACGGTCCGCACAGTCTGCACAAAGACCAGAGCGTCAGTCAGAGCTCGCGAGAAGGTTAAGAGGAGGGAGCGCACCTGATGACGGCAACTCTGTCCAACCTCTGCTCGTTCCGCTCGATCAGTGCGTTGACGAAGTGGGTCGTCCCGATGTTGACAGCCTCGGCCTTGGTCAAGTCGACGGACGAGCCAGCCTTGGCCAAGGCGATCTTGATGGCAGCTTGGATGCCTGACGTGACATCGGGAGTGGTGGGAGACTTGGCCGAGGCGAGGACGGGGGAAGGGTGGGTCGGAGTAACGTTGAGGAGGACGGCGTCGCTGGAAGATAACAGAGGAGAATGCCGGCGAAGATGAGCAAGAGCACTTCACGACTGAAAGGGCAAGGAAACGCACGAGTTGGTACCTCCGACGTCCACCCCGATCCTGAACGACTGGCTGGCAGCAGTGGGCGCGGGCATGGCTTGCGAGGGAGCTGGACGGATCTGAAGGAGGCGAGAGGAAGTCAGCCGACAGGGGGCTAAGCGAGCGAGCGACGACAGCAGACAGGACCTGCAGGACAGAGAAGAGAGTACTGGGAAGGGCAACAAAGAGGGAGGGGGGAGTGAGGGTCAGTAGTGGGGACTGTCAGCGAGTTCAATCTCTCGTTCTTCGGCCGTCCACTCGTCCTGATCAGACTGCGTTCGGAGATGAACGAAACGCGGGCAGAAGAACCCCTTAGACATTTTCTGTACCCAGATGAATCTTGTGGTTCAGAGTCGTTTAGGCCCCTGCGCCTGAGTCGCCCTGACCGCCTGCGCCCTTTGGACTGACAGCACGCCCTCCGCGACAGCTGCGAACCAGGCCCTCGTTCAAGAGATCGCACTCGGGAAATAGCAAACTCGGACCAGGTCAGTCCATTCCGTCGGTCGTCTGAAGCAGTGAGGAGCGGAGGGTGGTCGAACGCAGTCTTGTGATGGTCGTCCAGGCCGTCATCCAGCCCAGGTCGCGCGAGGAAGCGTCGATGCAGGATCAGGACGATCAAGACCATCTTGGTGGACGACTTTGTACTGACTTGGTACTGGCTGGCTTTCCAGAAGTTCTCTTGGACCTCCATCGCTTGCGGTCGCCTTTGTTCTCTCGCTTCCTCCCTCCTCGAGCTCAACCATTCCCTCCCCTCTAAAATCCCTCCCCCTCCTACCCCCTATCGCTTCCGACCTACCAGAACCTATCAGCCCCCACGCCAAATACCGCCGCTTCTTCGACCTGCTCCAGACCGACCATCCGTTGCCGTCCAACATGCACTCGAACCAGCAGCAGCAGCAGCAGCGTCTGCAGGACTCGCCCGGCGGAGGAGGAGGGTCCGAGTTTGGCAGTCAGCATTACCCCTGGCCCGGTCAACTGCCGAGCTTGCACCTGTACCCTCTCAGCGACAGTTTCGTGCCGAAGCAGATCTACCTGCCACCGGGCGTCCGAGTGGGTGGCTCTCACGGCTTGTGTTGAGATTGAGGAGGCTCGTGCTGACGGTGATTCCGGCCCCACCCTCCTTTGTCCTTCTTCTTGCGACAGATGCGGATCGGTCGACAGACGAACGCAAAGTCCGTTCCTGGGGAGAGGAACGGCTACTTTGACTCAAAAGTCTTGAGTAGGACGCACGCCGAGGTATGGCAGGAGGATGGCAAGGTGCGTTGCGATCCACACTTCGCTCGCTCGCCCTTCCGGTCTGACTACTGACGCTCGACCGACCACTGCAATTTGTGACGACTACAGGTCTTCATCAAGGACGTCAAGAGTTCGAACGGAACGTTCGTCAATGGTGAACGGCTGAGTGCCGAGGCGACCGAGTCGGACCCTTACGAGCTCAAGTCTGAGGACCATCTCGTGCGTCCTTCTGCTCCAACGTTCTGCACAATGAGGGCGTGGGAGTGCTATCACTGACGCGAGTTTCCGATCGTCGACTTTTCAGGAGTTCGGAATCGACATCGTCGGAGAGGACAACAAGACGGTCGTCCACCACAAGGTCTCGTCCAAGGCGTACGTCGTCTTCTCCCAGGCCGACGTCGACGCGTCCGCGCGCGAACTGCAGGCGTACCAGCAGGCGATGGCTCGGTTTGCCATGCGGCGCGGGAACGCCAAACCAAGCGGACCGAACGTCAATGACCTGACGCGCCAGATTGCCGTTCGTCCCCTTCTCCCCCTTCCCCTGCCTCGCTGACTTATGTACTGACCGAAGCGTGATGGCTCCTCTTCCTTTGGGCTCTCTTAGAACGAGCTGCAGAAGTCACGCGAGACGGCGCAGGACCTGCATGTACTCCACAGCCAGATGAACGACATCCACGACACACTCGGCGGAGGCAACCCCGTCCCGTCCGTTGACCGCATGCACCCTTCCTACCCGGCCAGTCAACTTCCCGTCCAGCCTCATCCAGAGACGACCGAGGACCTGGCGTCGCTCCGCGCCCAGCTGGCCGACACGCAGAGCCTGATCTCAACGAGCGTTTCGCGCGTCATCTCGCTCGAGGGTCGTCTGGCCGAGCAGGAGACCGTCCGGCGCGAGGTGGAGGAGCTGCGGGAGCGTCTTGGCATGCTGCAGCATCAGGTCGAGTACCGAAGTCAAATTGAAGAGGACGATGACGACGGCGAAGAGGAGGAGGACGAGGAGGGTGCTTCGGACGATGACGATACTCGGAGTGTCAGCACGGTCAAGGCGTCGTCCTCGAGTCGGAACGGCCATGGCTCGTCGAAGAAGGGCCGACGACAGGGCGGTCGACGCGCGCTCGAGCGCGAGGAGGCCGAGAAGGACCGGCTCGAGGCTGAGCAAGAGGACGAGGACAACCGCCAGCGAGGTCGACCGGTCACGCCCGAACCTGGCTCTCAGCCTCGCGAGTCGACCAACGGCACGTCCTCCTCCAGGCGGTCGACTTTGGACGCGGCGGACGAGCGCGAGAAGGAGCAGAAGCGACTGCACGCGCAGCTCGAGCGGCAGGCGGCGGACACGCAGCGGGTTCTCGCGACCAACATCACGCTCGTCTCGCGGCTCGACGTGCTCCACTTTGAGCTCGACGGCGTGCTCGAGTCGACCAAGCGGCTCCAGAGCCAGCACGAGACGGCCCTGTCGACGGTGACGGCGCTCGAGTCGCGCGTGGCCGAGCTCGAGGGCAAGGTAACCGAGGTGGAGGGAAAGTGGGGCGTGTGGAAGAAGACGATGGAGGAGACGTGGCGCAAGGAGCGCGAGTCGTGGGAGAGCGAGCGCGAGCGGATGAAGAGCGTCGTCAAGGAGTGGGAAGAGGCCAAGAGGCGGGCCGAGGAGGAGGAGGAGGAGCGACGGCTGAACGACGAGGAGGGCCCGGACGACCTCGGCTGGATGGGCACCGACGACACCGACGGGCCCTCGGGAGCCGGCGGTGCTGGATCGAGCAACGGTCGAGGTTCGGCGAGCAGGGGCAACGGACTCGGGGACGGAAACGCTACCATCCAGGGCGAGAGCACGCGGTTCCTTAACAAGCACCAGCTCGACCGATCCGGCTCGCCCACGCCCAACTCGTCGCCCGAGAGCAAAGGCAGGTACTCGTCCCTCCGACATCTCCTCAACCCTCTCTACCCTTCGGCTCGAACCCCGTCGACACAGTCGCACCACACGCGAGGGTCGGTCCCGTCGAGCTTCCTGTCTAAGGGCGGGCCTTCCTCCGACGCAGGATCGTCAAACCCCAACGGCAACGGTTCCCAGTTCCTGACCGTCTCGTCCGTTCATCCTCTCCGCAAGAGCGCCAGCTCGAGCACGATCAAGGGGCCGACGAGCGCCGGTCGAAAGGGCCCTGTTCGAACCCAGGAGGGTGCGACGTCATCGGGCGACAGCGCAAGTGCGGGCGAGGAAGGCAGTGGTGGGTCGCTGGACGACGTCATGGAGGATGACGAGAGGGAGAGGACGTTGACGGGTTTGACGCCTGCGAAAGGTGCCGTTAGACAAGGCGGTCAACCGATAACCCTGACTTCGGTGCGTTTATTGTGACTTGCTTCCTCTCGTCGAGGCTTTGCTGACATCCGCCAACCCACTATCCTTGCCTCCTCGCAGACTCAGCTACAAGGCGTCCTCGTCATGGGTTTCGCGGTCGCGGTCGCTCTCAACTACGAAAAGCTGGCTCAACTCGTCAAGTCGTGAGGGGCCAACCTGTCTTGTAGAGAGCTTTTCGTTCCCCACTCTCACTCCCTATCGACTCTTTTCGACTACACCACTAGCATCCCTTCACGAATCTCCCTCGTACTCTATCTCCCTGCATGCTGTAAGACTCTACGTGCCGCCATGACCATTTGTTCCCTACCTCTGGTCGTTCGGTGAGGAGCCCGCTCAGAGTCCGGCGGAAACTTCTGAGCAGCGCGAACGCGTTGGCGAGAGCCCCATCTCCAGCTTACTTCCTCCAACACCCCCCAACCCCCTCCAAAAAGTCTACAACGATGCAGTCTGGAAAGCGACTCTACATTGGACGACTCGCCCGAGATGCCACCCGACGAGATGTGGAGGACTTCTTCGCCAAATCTGGCCCCCTCATCGACGTCAGGGTCATGCAGGGTTTCGGTTTCGTCGAGTTTGAGTCTCCCCGAGTGCGTTCCCTTTCTTTCCTCACGAACCGGGTACCTCTGGCAGGGTGTCCAGATGCAGCGGGCGAGCTGGATGGAGCGTCCGACTGATGCTTGTTGGTTGATGAGGCCTGTCGGGATGGATGGGCATGGGCCTGCAACGGGGCGTGTTTTTCGTGCCGCTGGTCGCTGACGCACTTTTCCTGCCCTGCCTTATCTTGCAGGACGCCGAGGAGGCTGTCGCTCAGCTGAACGGCCGAGAGATCCTGTTCGTCCATGCTCGCCCTCGCCTGGTCAACGAGTGTGTTGAGAACTGACACCTTGAACTTGTTGCTCGTTTGCTTCAGCCGAGAGGCGTGAGTTCTTCGCTCGTCTGCGTCCCCTCAAATCGACATTGAGCCAGGACTGACCTGGAACTTCTTTTTGTCCCTCAGCATCACCCTCGACTACGCCCGAGACACCCGGCCTCGACGAGAGGACGGCACCTTCCCTCCGTACGTCTTTTTCGTCCCGTTTAGCGTTCTGGGGACAGAACTGACAACCGGGTCTTGTTTTACTGCTGCAGCCGATTCGGTGGACCCTCGTTCGGAGGCCCTGGAGGAGGAGGAGGAGGAGGTCGAGGACCCCCTCGAGAGGGTCGAGGTCGACTCATCATCAAGGATCTCCCTAGGGACGTCAGCTGGCAGGTACGGTCTCCAACTTCAACCATCCTCATCGCTTCGTGAATCTCTTCCGGCTAGAGGCAAGGCGCCGCATCTCTCAGTCGAAGGACCTTGGACGGTCTCGTACCTTGGTTCCTGCGGAGGTTGCTCTCGGAAAGAAGCTCGTTTGGCGCACGTCGGACGATGTTGGCGGTCATGCGAGCGAGTCGGTGGCCCTCTCCTTCTGCTCCTGGCTGGTACCTCTCGTCGAAGGCGGCCGTTTCCCGTCTCTACCCTTCCCCTCTGACTGGCAACCACCTCTTGGGTCGGGATTACCTTCGACCGGCGGGTCCGTTCTGGCCCACCACCTCCCCTGGCTCTCCATTGGCTGGTCAACGCTTCGACTCGGGAAGAGCAACTGGATCCTGACGCCTCCTCCTTCACGGTTCTCGGTCGCTCGACTTTGTCTTGGCTTGCTTTCCGTTCTGCCTCTTTGCGCTCTGCTATTCGACCATGTAGGACCTCAAGGACTTCGGTCGAGAGGGAGGACCCGTCTCGTACGCTGACCTCGACCGAGACCACCCTGGACAGGGGTGAGTGCCTTCCTTCATTCTCGCGTCTGCCATATTGCGTGTCTGACCTGTCGGTCGCTTGTTTGCTTGCTTCCAGTATCATCGAGTACCCTTCGGTCCCTGACGCTGAGGACGCTGCCAAGAGGCTCGAGGGTCTCCAGATCCGGTACGTGTCCTTCCTTCTCGTAACCTGCTGCAGGCCCTGAAGTTGACCGTACCGTGTTATTGCGATCGATAGAGGTCAGCCCGTCCTCGTCGTCATCGAGACTGAGCGATTCGGTGGTTCGTCCTCC
This sequence comes from Cystofilobasidium capitatum, assembly GCA_014825545.1. NCBI lineage: Eukaryota > Fungi > Basidiomycota > Tremellomycetes > Cystofilobasidiales > Cystofilobasidiaceae > Cystofilobasidium > Cystofilobasidium capitatum. Next base: position 36,034 of record MVAJ01000082.1, on the reverse strand, counting down.
GGCCGAGATGACCCCTACGCTCGACGAGACGACCGAGACTTCCGACCCCGGGACGACTACCGACGGGACGACAGGTGCGTTTTCACTACCTCTTGCCTCGATTCTCCTGGCTCTTTGTCTGCTTTGAACATCTGGCTCGTTAGGGGATCTTCCGACCCGTTCACGCCGGAATCCTCTACCTCTTTTGACGAATGTCGATCGCTGAGACCTTCAATTCCTGAACGGGATCACTCCTCGCTACGCAACTCTACCCCATTCACTCCTCGCTACGCCTCTCTGCCTGGGTCTCCATCGTGCGCGACTCTGCCGCGACCATCGATCCTGATCCTCCAGGGACTACTACGGTTACTCCAGGGGTGGCCGAGACGACTACCGACCCCGAGACGACTACCGACGGGACGACCGAGGTTACGACCGACGAGACGACCGAGACAGGTGCGTTGTCTCTCCTTTTGTCTTAAGGGTGCCGCCATTGACGGCCTGCCTCAATTTGTTGACAGGGACTACCGACCTCGGGACGACTACCGACGGGACGACCGAGCCCCCGAGCGACGAGACGACCGAGACAGGTACGACGACCGATCGCGAGGTGGGTACCCTTCGTCTGAGCGACGAGAGCGATCGCCCCCTCCTGCCGCCAGGAGGTCGCGATCGCGATCTCCCGTCCGAGGAGGTGAGCCCGCCCTTGCTGGTGAGGCCGAGTCGGCTCCTGCTCCCCCCGCCGAGGGAGGTGCTGCCCCTCCTGCTGGCTCTTGGGACTAAAGGATGGGATAGACTGGGTTGCCGGAAACGTGGGATTTTAGGTCGAGCGAAAAGTCACCCAAGGATGGGATCAAGTCCCTGGCTCTGCTCGCTTCTACCATAACTTATTCTTTGACCGACCCCTCATCATCCTTCGACACCCGGAAACCCTCCTCTCCTCTCTCCTCCAAAATCTCTATTCTCTTTGTGTATTCAAAATCTACTCACTTTGCTCTCCCTCCGCGCTTGACCTCTGTACGCTGACCGCGTTTGAGTCCACACCCTTCTTCTGCTTCGTCTCGACCGCCCGACGCACGCCAGACCACGCCTACTCGCCAGAGCCTTCCTCTGCTCACGAGACTTACGACCAGTGGAATATCTGAGCGAAACGCCTTCGAACGATCCGTCGACCGTACTCGCACCGAAGCAAAGCTCGTCGATTCGTTTCTTGCCGCTGCCACTTCTTGCCTACGCCTTGCGGCCCCTCCCATGCTCTCTCTACACCCTCCTGCGACCAGCACCTGAGGCGTCCGACCTATGACTGTTTCACGCCCTCGTCTTCGTCCACGAGATGGGCGGGTGTCGGAGTTATACAGTACGCCTGGCCAGACGGACCAAGCGGGCGGCACAACCGGACTCTCTCTGCCGCACCGCGAGAGTGCAAGGCGAGCATGAATGAGACGCTCTGCCACCTAATTAGCGCGCCCCGAAAGGTGGAGAAAAAAGGAGGGTGTGCAGGACTAGTTGTGGGCCCGGTTTGGCTCTTGAGCGCGCTGCTGCGCTCTGGCCTCCAACTACATCTCGCCCCTCAAGCCAAGCTCGCCCATGGAGCCTCAGCAGTCTGCTCAGAAGACGGTCAAGACGTGAATAGTATACCGCTAGCTGTTCTCGACTTGCGCGCTGAGTGAGAGCTGACGGTCGTGTTGCTTGGGTCCTCCAGGTCCTTCGCCTTGGTCGTTTGCTCTACCCTCCCGCTCGAACTCCAGCTCGCCATCCTCAAGATCGCCGTCGACAGCGAGAACTGGACGGACGACGACAGGACCAGGTCATATAGCTCCCTGAAGCTGTTGCTGGATCTTTGTAAGGTCTCGAAGGTATGGGCGGTGAGTCGTCTCCCTAAGTCCGGCAGAAGTCGTGTGACTGACGACTCATCCTGCATCAATCTTTCTTCGCCAAGGCTGAGGCTCAGTCGCTTCCCCTCAAGAGGGACAACCTCCGCAGACCGCAGATCCCTCGTCGCCGTCTGTTCCTCGACGTCCTCTTCGCCAGCGAGCGGAGAAGGGCACAACTTCGACTCCTCTTCCTCGACCATGACCCCAAACTCATGGGCCATTTCGCTCATCTTCTGCAGGCTTCTCCCTTGCAGAGCCTCGAACGCCTCGAAATATACGACTGGGATCGGCTGCGGCAGTCTTTTCCCCCGCCCTCTCTCACCGGCCGCTCTTGCGCTCCCTTGAAATTGGCTATTACTTGTTCAACACCGACATACCATACCTTCCGCCTACGATTTGGGTCGATCTCTCCGAACTCAAACGACTAACCACCTATACGGATCAAATCCCTCGACTGCTCGACAATGTCTCTTCGGACCTTGAAGAACTCCTCACCCCGAACCTTTGGCCAACTGAAATTGAGGAGATTGTCCAAGCTCGGTCGCTTCTATCGGCTCGAGCATCTCATGCTACGCTTTGAAGATGATTCTGGATCACAAGAAGCTCGCCTACTCTCGTCTCATCGCTGCGTTGACTCTACGTGTTCTTGGAACGGCCCGACCTAGTGCTCGTCCGACATCATCTCAACATTCAGACCCTTACTTGTCCCTTCGAGAACGAACGCTACGATCACCTGTATAAGGGCAAAGAGATGAATTCGTACGGGCGAGTCAAGTCACTTTGCCGAGTCATCAAAGCGCACCCCGACAGGTACCCCTCCCTCCGCTTCCTGCCAGCGCACGACTGCAGATTCAACGATCCGGTCGAGATAGCGGCCTTCAGACCACTTGCCGCTTCACTCGCCGAGGTTGTCTTGGTGCTGGTCGATGAAGACGACGACGAGTACAAGCAGGAGTGGATCGAGTGAATAATGAGGAGGAAGTGGACAAGGAGGAGATGGCGTCTTCGGAGAGCGATTGGGACGATGAGGGGAGTGCAGACGAATCTTGGTCCGACTAGGACGAGTAGATTCACTTTCGACTGCAGTATCATGGCCTTCACTACCTCGTCTCCGCGCTGCCTCGCAAAGGAGTTGACTTCTGCATAAGTGTCCGGTCGGTCGGATCGAGTACTTACCGCACGAGACTCGAGAGTTTCAGCCCTCGTCGCCATCTGCTCCTCCAAAGACATCTCCCCCTCAAACCCCTCGACTACAGCAAGACCCTCCATGAACGTCCGCGAACGGCAGCGGTCGTCGCTCACGCTCGAGCGGGGCGAAAGCAACTCGCTGGGCATCTCGACTGGGACCTCGCCCACCCTCCGCAGCGTCAACCTCTCCTACTCGCCAAACTCGCCCAGCCTTCACCTCCGACGGTCGTCCGTCGACAGCAACGGAGGCTCATCGCAGCAGCGTCGCCGAAGCTCAGGGTTCCCGACGCACCACTTTGCCGGATTCCTGGGCGACAACAGCCTGCCGCTGAGGTCGAACACGCTCTCGACCGCAGCGCTCAAGGGCACCCGCAGCTGGCACTGGAAGGTGCTCTTTACCTTCGTTCTCTTACTCTGCATCGGAGGCCTCGGCGGTCTGTTCTCTCCAGGATCAGCTCTGCGCCAAGTTGTCCGTCTCAGCACGTCGATAGCGCCGTTGACCTCAACAGCTCCGGTCGCACCTCTGGCCTCGCTCGAGGAACGCCTTCGTCGACTCGAAACCCTCCCCATCCTCTCTCAAGTCGACATCGAACCCTACAATCGCGAAGGCTGCCCGGACGGCCAGTTCCGACGGGAAGCGCAGGCGCACGAGTTTGACTGGATGTTGATGGACGACGCATTCGTGCGGTCGGCGAGGCAGGGGATGGTGGATCATCTTCGAAAGCTGGAGAGGGACGGAGCCGAAGTCGTTTGGGACCCGACGAGGCATGTTGGAGGAGCGAAGAGAGGAGTCGTTCTTGCTGGTGGAAATGCGGTACGTTTCTCCTTGATCTCCTGTCCGGAGGGTTGCATTCGTCCCTGACAAGATCATCGCTTGGGATCGACTGCAGGGCACCGTTCCGCGCCTCCTCAACATGGTCAACTGGATTCGAGGTCATCTCGAGAGCAGCATGCCCATCGAGGTTTTCCACTACGCTGACGAGCTGCAGGATATTGTCGAGCAGGAGAGCCTTCGTGCAATCGGTGTCACGCTTCGTCAGGTGCGCTCGGCCGACCCTCTTCAGACAAAGATCAGTTCTGACTTGCCTTTGGACGTCGACAGATCGAAGAGAAGCACGGACACGATCATCGCTCGTACGGTATCAAGGGTGCGCCCAGAGCCTGTCGTCTTTCACCTCGGTCACCGACTGATACTGACGAGGGCACTACTCCCCACAGGCAAGGCGCTTCTGCAGAGTTCCTTCGAAAAGTTCCTCTATCTCGACAGCGTGAGTATCTCATCACCCGCTCTTCAAGCACAGAAGCTGATTTTTCGCTCACCCGATATTTTAGGACGTCGTGCCGCTCCAACCGCTGGACAGCTACTTCGATTCGTACGAGATGCGAACACAAGGATCGGCCTTCTACAACGACCTCTCGAAGGACAACGCCAAGAACCCCATCTTCCGAGTCGTCGGCAAACCCTGCTCAGGAGAGCATTGGACGGCCGAGACAGGTCAGATCCTCTTCGACAAGTCTGCCAACGGAGGGCTCAATCTCGCCGTCCTCCACCTGACCGACTATCAACTCACCAAGCCGGACCACTTTGCCAAACTTGGATGGGGCGACAAGGACCTCTTTCGCTACGGATTCTATGCGCTCAACCTCCCGTACTCGCAGGCACCTCGAGTGTACGCTCCTCTGGGAGGCTACCGCGAGTCGCACGGGCTCGATATTCAAAACTTCTGCGGCCACTCACTCCTCCACTGGGCTCTCACTCCAGTCGGACAGGAGAACAACCAGACCTACCACCCTCTGCCGGGTTTCATCCACACCAACCAGCTCAAACACTTCACCGACCCGAAGGCGGACAAGCTTTTCACGACGTACCAGCGCGCAGTCAAGGATCGCACGACGGACGAGGCCATGGTCAGGGCGCAGTACAAGCACGACTGGTCAAGGTGAGCCCTCTGACCTGCATCGACCCTACCCAGCTTGCTTGTTGCTGACCCGCTTTGCCTCAACCTCTTGCTCCTCGTTTTCAGTCTCTGCCTCACGATCGAACTTCTCGGACCAGACGGTCGCAGCAGCGAAGGTCGGAGCGAGTGGGACGGTCAAGCAGTCGTTACCGAGTCGTTCGAGGCTTTTCTGAACGAGACCGAGGCGGGTCAAAGGACGTGGGTCGCTCTGCAGTCGTTGGCGGGGAAGATGGTCCAACTGCCAAAGGCAGAAGTGAACTAGAATCGATTTGGAAGATTTGTTGTAGAGAACGAGGAAAAGGGCCTTGCTTGTCTGTCATGTAGACCTTGTCTAAGTAGCGCTGGTCCATCTTTGGGAAAGCAAATTGTGCTCATGCAGATGTGGGGGAAGATACAGTGGCTTGGGACTTTACTGAGTATGCAAGGAAGAGGCGTTGCGAGAATACACGAAGAAGCAGATGTGAAGGTTCAGAAGACTAGCGACGAGGTGGAGGAGGTCGTTTGGAGAGAGAAGAGAGAGATGAAGGGTCCTCCTGCTTGGCAGACAAGTTGAGTCGCTCTCGAGCGCTCATAGCGGGAGGTTTGGGACCGGAGGAACCTGCCGCACCGGCCGACGTAGAGGGAGCCTGAGAATAAAAGACGGTGTCGCTCAGTGTCTGGAGAGACGTGGAAGGGTGATGAGTTGCGACGCACCTTTCGCTTGGTCGGCACAAACATCGAGTCTTGCTTGAGCTTGGGGGCGGGTTTCTTGCCGAGCGAAAGCTTCGTTGGGGGTGGCTTCTTCAGCAGGTGTTGGACAGCGGCAGCAGGAGCTTGACCCGTAGGAAGGGCCGGCTTCGTCCCAGGCGGCTTCGGAGGTGGGCGGAGGCCACCGGTGGAAGGAATCTTGCCCTTGGCGCCACTCGAGAGCGGATGGGTGACCAACGGCTTGGACCATGAGGAAGGTCTGGACGGGGCTGCTGGGGTGGAGGCGACAGGCTCTGACTTGATAGCGGCAGGAAGGGCTGACCGCGGAGGGGAGGGAGAAGGAGCTCCTCGATTGGAATACGGGTCGAAGTCGTCCTCCATCATCCTCTTGAGGTCTTCCGTCTGATTCGCCGAAGATCGACCTGCGTCGCTGAGACGAGCCACCTTGGCAGGAGGACCGGCATCGGTTGTCGACGGCCGCTTGCTGGTGGAGGAGCTGAGCGTGGGTGGGTTGGCTGGAGGCTTGAGGTAGGGGTTTCGAGGGACGACGTCGTAGATCGACGGCGGCTGCGTGGCGTACGACGAGGTTGCAATAGACGGAGCAAAGTTGAAGACTTGAGGCGAGTACTGCAGGAGGGGTAGAATGATGAGAAGTCAGCAATGGACGCGGTGAAGGTCATGCGGACCTGTACGCACTGTCATCATGGCGTTCCGCTCTCGCGCGTCGAGAACGATTCCGTTCCACTGTGGTCCACCTCCTTCGAGGGTCGGAGCATGACCAAGGATGAAGAGGGAAGACTTGGCTCGTGTGAGGGCGACGTTCATTCGTCTCGTGTCCTTCAGGAAACCGACGCCGGCAGACAGACCGCCTGCCCTAACGCACGACAGGATGATGATGTCCTTCTCTTGACCCTGGAAACCGTCGACTGTGTTGAAGTCGACTGTCGAGGTGATGTTCCGACCGTACCTGGACGAGAAGACGCGGATGAGCTCTCGCTTCTGCTCCTTGTACATGGTGACGATTCCGATTCGGTAGTCAAAGTCGACGGCCGGGAACTTCATCTTGAGGTTCTGATAGATGGCGAGAGCAGCGTTGGCTTCTGCGGTGTTCTTGAGCGAGTGGCCGATACTACCAGCGGACTCTCGGCCAGCGTCGACGTTGAAGAAGCGGTAGGGAGCAAAGACGGGGGCGGAGTGCCAGGGTTGAAGCGTCTTGGCCGCCATGTCGGGACCATCAGCCAGCTTGCCGTCGTAGAAGACTCGACTGGGTAGGACGCTGATGTCGGGGTGCATTCGGTATTGGATGCTGGAAGACGGAGCGGGAGGTAAGATCAGGATCCTGCGGATGCAAGTGGAAGCAGACACGACAAAGTGTAGTTCACCAACCTGAGAAGATGGACGTTCTGCGGCGCTTGCCTCTGGATCCGGACGAACATGGACTCGGAGTACTTAAAGTCTTCGGCTTTCCTCGAGAGAACGGTAGGAGGTAGCTGATTGGGGTCTGCAGCGGCGAGATCGGAAGAAAGTCAGCGCATTGCTCCACTGTCTGCGAAACGAAGAAAAGACGCACCTCCGACCATGATGCACCGCTTGCAGTTGTACTTGAGGGGGATGAGAGCACTGAGCTCGACGGCCTGAGCTGCCTCGTCGATGATGACCGTCTCAAAGTCGCAGTCGCTCAGGAGATCGTGACCGGCACCAGAGAGCGTGCTGCAGATTATGTCGGCCTCGAAGATGACCTCGTACCGAGCCTTCCTTCGGGCAGCGTCCAGCGCTCGAGAGCTATCCCGCTGCTGGTCCTTGGTCTTGTTGAGCATTTGGGTAAGACTGCTCCGCTTCGATCCGATCCGACGCAGCTCCTCCTCGACCAAACGACTCTTCGAAGGGTCGTCGCTGACCATCCTTAGCTGTTCCTGGTAGTCGTTTCGGGCGAGCTGGAGGGCGTCGAGCTCCTGTCGGATCTGAGCGATCTCATCGGCACCCTCGCTCTTCTTGTTGGTCGGCATGTCCTTGAGCTTCTGGTCGATGAGCTCGTCAAGAGAAACGTCCTTAACGGCGATGTTCATTGAGTCCTCGTGACCCATTCGGACAACGTTGGGAATCATGGTGGTGCCGTTGGTGAGCCGAAGACCCTCCTTGAGACGTCGACACACCTCGTCGATGGCGGCGTTTGACGGCGCGCAGATGAGGATCTTTGCAGATGGTTGAACTTGACCGCCGCTGGACATCGTGCCGTCTCGGTTGGTGTTGAGGTTGACCGAAGGCGAGGCTCGGTCTGAGAGGAACTTGCCGACGAGACCACCGATCGTCTTGGTCTTTCCCGTTCCGGGTGGACTGCGGAGAGTGAAAAGGCGAGGTCAGACGTCGGACCTGTATTCGACGCCAGCGAAGGCACGGGAGACGACTCACCCTTGAATAAGAACGAAACCTTGAGCGTTGGGGTTCATCGCTCCGAGGATGGCTCGTGCCTGCGGGTCGTTGACGGAGAAGGAGCGCATGGCATCCTTCACGTCGTACGACGAGACTTGGACGATCGGATGCGACTTAGCTTTGAGGACGGCCGGAAGGATGGTGTCGAAGTAGGGCATTCCCTTGAGACTCGCCCACTCTCGGTGTATTGTGCTGAGACTGGACAAAGCAAAAGAAGATAGGGCGTCAGTCCAGCATCATCTGCAATACTTGCCCGGGGTAAACGTACTTCATGATCTTCTGTAGACGCCACTTCGACCTGGCCGAGAAGCCCGCGAGCTTGCGAGAGTTGTGGAACCGCAGCGTGATCTGAATGTCCTGAAACGTCTTCTTGAAGACCATGACCCGGGCGTAGGAGCTGTCCGGCTGCGCCTCGTGGTTGAGACCCGTCACCAGGACAACGTCGACGTCACTCAGCCGATACCTCTGGTCGATCTGCCCCGAGGGCACGACAACCTCAACGTCCACCCACTCGTCAACGACCGACCTCCCGAGGACATCGAAAATGACTCGAGTCTCGTTCTGGTTGTCCTCGATTCCCTTCTGCAGCTGAGCCCAGGCCTCCAGCATGAACAGCGGCTGCAAGACGGCGAGGTACTCCTCCGGGGATGAGAAGGTGTCAGGAATTGGTCGGAAGCGGGTGTCAGCCAGCTCAGGAGGGCGGTCGCCCGAGGTATCGGTGTCCCAACGCAGAAGGTGGCGATGGAGGTCCTCCATGTCGGGCTTGAGTCGCATCTTGGTCCGTCTCGTTGCCTCCCGCTGATCGCGCCGAATCTGTTGAGGGTTCCGGATGGCGATGTCGTCTCCGGTGAGCTTGATGGACCGTCGTGGAAGAGCGACAGGCTTGCGAGGTTGCTCAGTTGGACGACTAGCGGCCGACTTGGTGAGCCCGGCCAGTCCTCGAGATTCTGACTCCTCATCCGTGTCCGAGGCGTCGCTCGAAGCGCCTGACGAGCCCGTGTCCTGCCACCGCTTCCGACGAGGGGGCTCAACCTCCGAGATGGGCTTGGACGACAGTGCGAACCCGGACTTGAGGCCAGCCTTGGGAGGAGCGACCGTAGACTTGGGAGCAGCGACGGTCGATTTGAACTCGGAGCGAAGGTTTTTCATCGCTTGAGTTTGGGCTTTGGACTTTGATGGCTTCATCGAGGCCTTGGTAGACCCAAAGGACATCTTCGACGACGAACTGCTGACCGAGGAGACGGGCCTGCTTGTCGACGAGAGCGAGCTGTTGAGCATGCTCGGCCGAGGCATGGAAACCGGCTTGAGCGTCGTCTGCTTCAGCTTGAGCGGAAGGGTCGAGCTGCCGGTGGCCTTGCGACTGATGGCGTCGATCCGGCGGAGGTCGCTGTCCGAGAGGACCATGATGTCGTCCCCGAACTCGTCGTCGCTGGGTGCGCGAGAAGAAGAACCGGAGGCAGCCGTTGACCGTTGAGCCGTCGAACCCTTGGTCGTCGTCGTTGCCTTGAGCTTCTTGACCTCTCCCTCAAACGTGATCTCCTCTCCCTCGTATTGAATGACATCCTCGTCAAACTTGTCCCAACGATCGACCAGCTCCGACAATTCTGCCAGCTCCGAGTCTCCGAGCTTGCAGCGATAGCCCTGCTTGCGTTGGATGAACTTGGTGAGCTTGACGAGAGGGTCGTCTCGGTCGTTCGCAATGACGCCTTGACCCGGAGCAACGTCCGATCGATGGAACCGGTCGAGCAACAACTTGATGAGTTCGAAAGCTTGGTAGAGAATCTCGATGCTAATAAACGCAAGGGCAGTTGTAGGTTCAGCGACTAGTTCTGGAAGAGGAAGATGGTTGAAGGGAGGGCTTACTCTGTCAACCTCAGCCAAATGACCAACTCCACCAAGACCTGCTTGAGCGTCTCAACCATCTGCTTGCCGACCACACCAATCTTGACCGGACTGCTACTTCTGTCCTCACGCCACGATTCGCCCGACAACGACTTGAGCCCGTTCGTCGCCGCACCCTCGAACGTCCGCGTCTGCTCGACCATGGACCGGGCAAAGATGAGCGCGTCCCGCATCCAGACCGTCATGGCTTCAGCCGCAAAGAACTCGGCCCACTGCGGCGTGTAGTGGAAGAGGAGACTGAGGCACCTGCTCATCCACCTCCAGAGCTTGGGGATCGACTTTCGGACGTTGGTGTGGTTGATAAAGGCCTCGTCCCGGAAGAGCGACCTTGACCCTCGGCAAAGGACCTCGACGACGTCCGTCAGGCAGAGCACCATCCACTTGGCCATCGAGTTGGCCTCCGGGAACGTGAGAGCGGCCTCGATGAAGGTCCCGAGGAAGTCGGTCAGGCCTTGCAGACCTTCCTGCGGCATGGCCTTGAGCAGCGCACGGAAGCAGTCGGCTCGGTCGTTGACGTCGTCGAACGTCTCCTGGACCAGACTCTGAACAGCGTTGTGGATGTCCTCCAGGGGCGAGAGGAAGAGGAAGGTTGCCGATGCGGTGACGTTGGGCATGTTCCAGAGTTCGACGAGCTTGGCCGGGGCGTTGGCGTTAGCGAACCGTTCGAGCATGCCGGCGAAGCGATCGCCCTTGGCGACCGTCAAAGCTCGGTTGAAGTCATCGGCAGTCTTGCGCGACTGACGGCGCTGTTCAGCGTGCTGCAGCCTTTCGATGTCCCAGGCGCCCTTTTTGTCGACTTCCAGGACATCGAGGTGGCCGATCTGCCGAGCAGCCTGAATGAGCATTGCTGTTCCTTCGAGATCCGTCGACCGGATGTTGTCGTAGACTTTCGGCCAGAGGTTGGCGCGAATGCGGACCGGGATCGGCATGAGTGGGAGACCGTCAGAGCGTGGGCGGGAGGACCGTTTGTCGGAGAAGATCTTGCCGAGTCGGGTGATCGAGTTGGACATCGCAGCAGAGTCGTCCGACAGCGCACGACTGACGACTCGTCGAGCTTGCTGCCGACAAGAATTCCAGCTGGAGTCTCGGTAATCGGCAACACCGCACGCGAGGGCAGAGAGCGTCGTCGAGTGGATGTCGAAGAGCGAGTCGACCGAGAGACGAGCCGAGTGCTCAGCGGGGTACGTCGAGAGGATATCTTGAGCCTTGTCGAGGACCTGAGGCAGTTGAGACGAAGTAGAAGAGATTTAGTCAGTCAATCGTCTCGAGGCGAAGTCGGCCAGCGGAGGGTGGTTCGAACCTTCAGACCTTCCGACATCGCTGCCCTTTGCACCTCCACCGCAAACCGCGCATGCTGCACGTGCTCACACAAGAACCAGACGGCCTTCTTAACCGTCTTCGCCCCGATCAAGGACTCCGTGACACTAGCGTCCCCGTCCAGCTCAATGACATCCCTTTCTCGCCCCCCGCCATTGTCCTGGAAAGGGCCGCCCGTCTGGGTCGAGGCGAGAGGCCTCATGATTGCCTTGACGAACGGCAGAAACACCGACAGCGTGCTCGCGACTTCGGCTGGAGGAGGGGGAGGGTCCGAAGAGAGATGGGCGAGGAAAGCGTGGCTGCCCATGATGGAGTCGAGGATGCCCAAGGGATCGGAGGACCTGAGCCAGGCGTCTTCGAGCGGCAGCCAGAGGTGCGACCTGAGGACCTCCGAGAGAGACATGGAGGTTTCGGGGGGCTCAGAGGGGCCTGCTGAAGGGGCCGACATGGTGGACGAGGGTCTGCAGCCATCGAGAGACGTCTGCCATCAGCTACCACGTACGACGGGAGGTGGCGGAGCAAGTCGTGACGAGGCGCAGGAGGGGACTCACCACTGATCGAACCCCTCAATCAATACCAGTTTTCGAGAGCGCGAGAGTACGTCGAGTGCGCACGCGTCGACCGTCTTGCGTGCGAGCAGTAGTGTGACTAAAAAGTAGGAGTAGAGGGGATCGAGAGTTGCTGTGGGGAGGGCGGGGTTCAGAGCGTGCGGCGCGTCCTCCCAAATTGCTCCAGCGCGAGCGTACGGATCTCTCGCTGACTGCACCTCCTGTCAACGACCTCTTTAAATTCTGCCGGAGAGCCGATATCGAGAGAGCATTCTGATCTCTCGCCAGGACTTTCTGACTCGTGTCTGCGCTGGGGGGTGGGCCACTCGCTCCAGGTTGAGCTCGAGGCGGACTCGACCGCGTCCGCCGTCGACGCCCCCCTGCGGCAGAGTTCCTGACGGTCGATCCTGGCCAATGAAGGCAACGCTCTTTGTCTCCCGACGCCCACCTCCAGCTGGTCCCCTCGACATCGTCTTTCCGAAATGGTAGAAGTGTCTATCTCTCGAACCGCTAGGTACGTCTCCGGACTCTCCGCGACTGAGCTTGACGATCGTCTCCCGGCGCTGCTGACTGACCCTGTTCCTCTTTGCATCGGGTGTGTAGCAGGTCTACCGAAGGGTCAGAGGCAGCTCAGACCTTTGCTCTCAGTACCGAAGTGACAGAAGGTCGGTCCGTCCGACCTTTCGTGTCCGCTCCCTTGCTAACCCACATCTCCTCCACTTACGACTGCAAGGACCATTCTACATTCCGACCCAAGCCATCCGAGCGAACATCGCAGAGGATCGCTCAGGGGTGCCGTTCGAACTGCAGTGTACGGTCGTCGACGTCGAGACGCAGCGCCCTGTGAGTCCTGGCCGGGTCCGGTTCTCGTTGCTCGAGCCCGAGCGCAGTCGGGCTGACTTCTGGCCTGTCGCAACGCTCCCAACTCGATAGCTCGCTGGCGCGTTCGTCGACGTCTGGGTAAGCTTTCCCTGCTCATACTCTGGCACAGAGGATCTGGTGCTGATCTTGAGACTGCTCGTGCTCTGCAGACTGCGGATGGCGAAGGACATTACTCGGGGTACCTCAACGGTCCAGGATTCGGTCCTCCTCCAGGTGCAAGCGGTCCTCCACCGGGCATGCCATTCGATCAAGGCGAGATCCATCGAGGTCCTCCGCCAGGTCCTTTTGGTCCTCCTCCCGGCGGGTTCAGTAGGGGAGGGCCTCCTAGAGGCCGAGGACGCGGGTTCAGAGGAGGACCGCCCGGGCGAGGTGGAGGAGGTCCTCGAGGAGGGGGTTTTGGACGACCTCCGAAACCTCAGCCTACGGATAACTCGACCTTTCTGCGAGGCGTTCAGCCGACGAACGAGCACGGTCGCGCAACTTTCTCGCTCGTCTTCCCCGGCTGGTACAACGGACGGACGACACACTTGCACATCAAGGTCTTGTCGGCGAGAGATCGCGCTATCGCGCTTCACACCGGTCAGCTCTTCTTCCCCGAGGATGTCGTCTCGCAAGTAGCCCTTCTCTCTCCGTACAAGAACAACACGGTCTACCGAGTCAAGAACGACGAAGACGGCATCTTCTTGCAGGCTGGCGTCAAGCCCGTCGAGGTTGACTGGGTGGAGGAAGGGACGGCGTTGGTGGGCAGGACGACGTTGGGAGTGAAGGGCAGCGCGACGGTCAGCGCGGTGGATCCTTTCGAGGAGGAGGGCCAACACCACTAGCACGTCTCACTTTCTCTTCCTTTCTTTTCCTTCACTCCATCACATATGTTCACACACGACAACACGAGAATGGATGTACAAGATAGGCAGTGCAAGAATGTACAAGGAAGGCAAGCGACAAAGAAGGAGGATTACCAGGCGCAGTGACCACCGTCGACGCGAAGGTCAGAGCCAGTCATCTGCGGAGAAGAAACCTTCCTGGTCAGTCTCTCCATCAGTTTACAAAGAAAAAAGGGGTTGGACGTACGAAGGAGGAAGCGTCCGACGCAAGGAAGAGGGAAGGGCCCTTGTACTCCCAAGGCTGCGAGAGTCGAGCGAGCGGGTTGTCCGACTTCCACTGCTTTGAGAGCTCGGGCTCTGCTCGCAACAGGTTGGCCGTCATCTCAGTCATTGCGTAGCCCGGCGAAAGAGTCTTAGAAAGGAGAAAACGAGAAAATCAGGGTCTTGAAGAGGACTTTGGAGATCGTTGGAAGGACTCACGTTGACACGGATGCCGTCCGAAGCGCCAAACTCGACCGCGAGCGACCGAGCGAGCTGAAGAACGGCGGATTTGGAAGCGTTGTCTAGAAAAACAGAGTGACGCGCGTCAGTCAAAGTCTTGATTGGGGCAAGAAGACGGCGGGACTCGCACGCAGGAGTATTCATGCCTCTGTTGGTGATCGTGCCCGACATAGAGGCAACCAAAATGATCGACCCTCCCTTTCCAGCCTCCCGCATCGCCAACGCTGCTTGCTGGGCGACCAGCATGGAGCCGAGGACGTTGACGTCCACTGCGACGAGGATGGCTTGGTCAGTCGTTGACATCCTGCGCACTTCTCACAGGCTGGAAAAGCGCACTCACAGACTCTCCGGAAATCAGCCTGTAGCAAAGACAAGCCACAGGAGAGTCAGTCTCTAGCTCTCGAACTCAGAAGCGGAGGATCAAGAGGAGACCGACCGCCGAGTGCTCGAACGCCGACTTCCGGTGCTGGATCCCGGCCGCGTTGAGGACGATGGAGATGGTCGCGCCCACGCCTTGCGCAACAGCCTTGATCTCATCGAAAGTCTTGGAGACCGAGGCCTCATCCGTGATGTTGCTCTTGTCTGCAATGCTCACAAGAAAGCATGTTCAAGCAAAAGAATGTCAACTTGGAAAGAGAGAGCGAGAGGGACAAACGGTAAGTCAACGACACCTCCTTCGAATCGGCCAACTTCCTGACAGGCGCAAACTCGACCTCGTCCGCCTCAGAGAGGACATCAATCAAAGCGACGTGTGCTCCTCTGGGAAAGGAAAGTAGAGGGAGGTCAACAGTCGACGTTCCTGCGGACGAGAGCCGCGCGGTCGTGGGAGAGCTCACGCCTCAAGGAAGCCGCCAGCGATAGTCAAGCCTAGACCTCTTGCTCCTCCAGTGACGACGGCAAACCTCCCTGTCGTACAGTAGAAGGCAGGATCTGCTGTCAGCTGAGATGTACGGCCTGAAAGGTAGGGCGATGGGACGGACCTGTCAAGTCGAACAGCTGCTGGACCGTCTTGGTGGGGGTGTCGACCGAGTCGAGGACCGCGGACTGGGCCGCATTGGTGGGATTGGACATGTCTGATGCAGCTGATGGTGCGTTGAAGAGAGGGAGGAGGGTGTAGATGGGAGTCGAGGGTGCACGAACGGAGACGGTGTTTTGGGAGAGTCGGGCCGAGGGGTCGCCGAGGGCGCGAGACTCATCAAGTGCACTCATCTTGCGCAAAGTCCTTTGACATCGTTCGCTCGCAGCTCGAGGGGTGGAAAGGGGCATGATAAATGCTCAAAACGGGTCGTGGAGTGGGGGGGGGGAGGGAAAGAGTACAGGAGGACCCGAATGGAGCGAGCGCAGAGTCAACCGCTATGAGAAAAGGCCGGAGATGACGACGACGAGAAGCGCGGACGTTGAGGTATGAGGCGCGCGATCATGTGCTTAGGAGCGAGGAGTATAGGAGGGGAGAGGAGCGTACATTGAGCTAAAGAAGGGGAAGAAGCAACACACACGTCAGCCAAATCGGCCATGTCTCCCTCTAATGACCAGTGAGCAAAACGTACCTGCTTGTCTTCAAGACCCGCGCGACGACGACGTCTTCACTGAGCGTCACAGTCCTCCCCTTTCTGCCCTGCTTTGCTTGAGAATGCGAGAGGCTGGTCTCGCCGATCCCCACCGCCACCCTGACCCCTGCTTTCCCTCTCCATCCTTCGCCCCTTCCCATTCCAGCATCAGGCTCGAACACTGCTCACACCTCCTTGCCAGCCGAGTCCGTTCGGTGCGACCCTGCAGGTCGCTGCGGGGGCCTCGTCGCGCCGAGGAGAGGCGACCTCGAAGGGTTAGATCCGCTGGGGAACGATCGGTGGAGGTTCGTCGGACCTCCCTGCGTGAGACCCTTTGGTGAGGGTGGGATTGAGTTGTAGTGCGACGAGGAGGGGGAAGCGGGGGGAGGGATCAGATCCTGGTAAGGGAGGTTGAGACGCTGACGGAGGTTGATGAGCCTGATGAGAGGGAACGGGTCAGTTTCGGGTTGCAAGAAACACCTGGAGAGGAGAAAGGGAGGATCACTCACTCCTCTCGGTAGACGTCGTTCTGTCGGCAGACGTGGATGTAACCTCGCTCGGCGTCGCTCAGCCTGTTCCTCAGACTCTCGTTCTCACTCTTGATGACCTCGAGAACCTTGTCCGGGCTAGGATGCAGAGGATCTTGACCGCTCATGATTCCCGACAGACTGCCAGCAGGGAGGATGGGCGATCCGAGCGCGGGGAGACCTTGAGGGGACAAGGGCGACAGCGGCAGGACGCTGGGCGAGACAGGGACAGCAGTGGCGGCCAGAGAGGGAGACTGAGCGGCGAGCTGAGCCTGTAGACCTTGAACTTGCCTGGAGAAGCAAAAGAAGAGGGCGCAAGTCAGTGATCAGTGCGAGCTTGCGAGGAGAGGGAAGGACGGACCGCTGGAGCTTGTTCACGAGCGCCTCGGTCTCTCCCTCCATGGCGTTGTGCAAGTGGGTCGTCTCGGAGCGCATCTGCAGCGAAGGGAAGGATCCCAATGAAGTCAGCGGGTGAAACTACAGACTCTATGGGTTGGGAAAGAACTGACCTCCTCCATCCTGCGGCCAAGCACGTTGACGAGCCTCTCCTCCTCCGCCTCATACTCGTTGACGAGCAGCTCCCTCTCTCGGATCTCCTCCCGCGTTAGACCGGCAGCGGACACCGACGTAGACGAGCCTCGTCGGAAGCGAGTAGGCAGGCCGTCCTCGGTGGGGTCGCGCGAGTGCGAGTGCGAGCGAGGGATGCCAGAGATGGAAGCTCGCGATGAGGCGGACGAAGAATGTCGGTGAAGGAGCGAAGGCGAGGCCTGGACGGGACGAACAGAAGCTCTCGGTCAGACAGCAGGACAGTGCCATCATGCAGAGC
Organism: Cystofilobasidium capitatum; assembly: GCA_014825545.1. Lineage (NCBI taxonomy): Eukaryota > Fungi > Basidiomycota > Tremellomycetes > Cystofilobasidiales > Cystofilobasidiaceae > Cystofilobasidium > Cystofilobasidium capitatum. The sequence goes on along the minus strand of MVAJ01000082.1, from coordinate 19,044 downwards.
GACGTGTAGGACGTACGGGAGGATCCATTCTTTTGAGGTTAGGAGGGAGATGCTGTCGAGGGCGAACGAACGTCGCGAAGGTCTCCTGCTCAACACCGACCCCTACCAGGATGACAGACGTTTGGTATGCCCCCCCCCCCACCCCCCAGATTCATTCGGCTCAAGACTCGACGACACTGACGTGTGATCCTTCCTGTCCGTACCAGGAAATCGACTAAGAAATGGACGTGCAAGTACTGCGACATCACCATCAACGACGACGCACCCGTTCGTCCCCTTCCCGCCAGCGCCCTGACGGCTAGACGGAGCTGACCTGCTCGTTTGCTTTCGCTTGACAGAGTCGGAACCAGCATGAGAACGGTTTCCGACACATCGGCAACAAGGAGCGAGCTCTGAGGGCGATCTACAAGGCTGGCGAGCAGAAGAAGAAGGCTGCGGACCAAGAACGGCGCGAGATTGAGAAGATTGAGGCCGTACGTGGAGCCTTCTCCCTCTACTCAAGCTTGCTCAAGGAGACGAGCGACGACGCTGACTCTGGATTGCTTGCGTGTCCGATGGTGGTTGGTTTGCGTAGGCAGCTGCCATAGCTCATGCTCGCGATACGGGCGCTCCCCCTCCTCCTCCTCGACCTTCGTCCTCTGCTAAATCCAGCGCCGCTGCGGGAGGCAAGCCGTCCTCGTCGGGCTACACGACTGCTGCCGACCTCGGTTTCAAGGACGACCCCGTCGCTCCAGGTCGGGACGAAACGATCGGCCAAGCTGGAGAGTGGGAGGTCGTTGCCCCTCCACCACCACCATCGCCTTCGACCGACCCTAGCACCGACCCCAGCTCACTCGACGGTCATTCAAGTCGACCGGTTCGCAGACGGGAGGAAGAAGAAGAAGACGACGAACCTCGCAACTTCAAGTTCAAGCGCAAGGAGCGCGTCGCGGACTTTGGAGGGGGTTCGGACGAAGACTTGCCGGCCATCAAGCTTAAGACTTCCAGTTCGACCAAAGCGCCTGGGATTAAGAAGGAGGTCAAGAGCGAGATGGACGCTGGACCGCCGTCTGTCAAGCCTGTGGGCGAGGAGTGCCCAAGGGGAGCGGAAGAGGGGGACGTCAAGCCCGCTGTGAAGGAGAAGGACTCAACGGATGGAGTTCCACCGACCGCTGGCGATGGCCTCGCCGGAGGGATGTTCAAGAAGCGAAGAGGGCCGCCGAAAGGTTTGGGCAAGCGACCAAAGATCTGATGTGGACTTCTTGCAGGCAGAAGAGTTCTTTGAAAGGCGAATCTAATCAAACGGTCGCCAGGAGGGAAGCGGCCATACAAAAGTGGTGGAGAGGGCATCTAAGACGAGCGAGATACAAGAAAGGTTCCCGAAAACAGAGCTTGAGAGGTGAATAAGTAGTGGAAGTGGGAAGCGACATTAAAGGACGTATCGGAAGGACTGTGAGGGTGGAAGGACAAGTCAGCCTCGAGATCAAAAAAAGACACCAAATCACAAGAGCACACGCACGAGGTTCTCCATGTCGGTCAAGTCGGCAAAGTCAGGGGCCTGGAAGGGTCCGTTCTCGGCCTCGAGTCGGTCTCGTCGGGCGTTCTCTCTGGCGTAGTGCAGCCGGAGGAGGAAGCAGAGACCGGCCGTAATGGCAAAGCAGATCATCGAGGCGAGCATGCCGGTTCGGTAGGCAGGGGTCTCGCCGGTGATGAAGAGCTGGGGTCCCCCGATGTTGCCGCTCGCGTCTGCAGGTCGAGGGTTGCAGGAGGGTCAGAAAAGGGCGTCGGGATTGGGTCAGAGAGGATCGGATACGCACAAGCAATGAAGATCATCGCTCCGATCGAGACCTTCTTGGTGTAACCGGCAACGTTGACACCGACGGAACCGAAAGTGAGGGAGATTGTGGCGACGAAGGAGGTGAGCATGTAGTAGAAGGCGAGCTTGAGGCCGACCTGCTTGCCGGCGTACTGGACGACGAATCCAGCGAAGGCAGGGAGGACGCAGGCAATCATGACCCAGCACCGGACGTTCTTCCACCGTCGGACGGCGATCGAGGCGAAGAGGGGGAAGAGGACCTGGAAAAGGCAGCTGGGAGAAGGGAAGGATTGCAGTTAGTTCTCAATCTAACCGGACCACTTGCCCCAAACAAAATTCATCCTCAGATTCCCAGACGTGTACTCACGTAGGGATACCGACGAGGATAGTGGAGAAGGTCGAGAATCCCATGGCCTGGACAATGAGCTTGTTGAAGTTTGCAAGCCCGCCATTAGGCACGCAAAGCGACCACATGATGAGGACGAGGAGCCATCCCTGGGGGTCCTTGAAGGGATTGACGGCCTCCCAGAACTGGTCCCACTTCCACGTGGTGTCCTTGAGAGACTGCTTGTTGGACCGGACTCGCTCGACAGCAATCAGACGCTCGTGAGGCGTGAGGAACTTGGCCGACTGGGGGTCTTCGGGAAGCCAGAGCCAACAAACGACACTGCCAGCGACGGTTATAATTCCGACCAAAATGAAGATCCAAGCCCAACCGGGGACGTCGTGGGTCGAGACGTGTCCCATGCCGTACGAGACCATGCTACCGATGACTGAAAGAGGGTGGAGTGGGGGGTTTCTGTCAGTCTGGGTCGGGACAAAGCCAGTAGCAGTCGAAAATGAACTGACAGCTTCCAATACCTTGGCAGGAGTACCAAATGCCGACTCGAAGAGCTGCAATGAAAGGGGGGGGGGGGGCTCAGTCCAACGACTGGCGCAGGAGGGGGCGCGGTCAAAAGACCAAAAGCCCAAGCGACCACAACTTAAACTCACGCTGCTCTTGAACCGTGTAGAAACGCGCGTTGAGAAGGACGAATCCAGGACTGATCAGACTCTCGGCCGCTCCGAGGAGGAATCTGATGGCGGCGAGGGGGGCGAAGGATCGAGGGATGGCCATGCAGGCGAGGAGAACACCCCAAACGAAGACGAGACCTGACAGCAGCTTGGAGATGGACATGCGTTGGAAAGCGAGGGCTCCGATCGGCTCGAAGAAGAGGTAACCTGAGAGAAAGGAAGGGATGGTCAGCGTTTGGTCTCACGCGAGGAAGGGGGACGGTCAGGCGCACCGAAGTAGTAGATGGACGACAGCCACTGGTAGTTGCTGGCGGTCAAGTGGGCGTCCTTTCGGAAACTAGCAGTCCGAAGAGAAGGAGGAGTCAGTCACAGTACTTTAAAGCAGGGGAGAGGAGGGTGGCCCTTACGTGAACAGCGCGGCATATCCCATGGCCGACCTGTCGATGTACTGGAGGGCGTAGCACTGGAAGAGGACGCGACAGAGAGATAAAAGGTCGAGTCAGTAGGCGAGCGGCGGCTGGGGAGGAAGCGCTCGTGAACAGACTCACCATGCACATCAAGGGAAGGATGACCAGGTCGAGCTTTCGCCTGACGGCGTTGCCCTCGGCCTCGGTGAAGGTCACGCGCTCGACCTCCTGAAGAGGTAGGCTGGTGATGCCGTCCTGGCCCTCGACGAGCTCCTGCTTGTTGATGCTCGAGACGGATTCGACCCGGTCGAGTGTCGGGGCCGAGTCGGTCTTTTTGTCGTCGTACTGGACGGCGGACATGTCAGTTGAAGGTGGTGGTCGGAGGTTGTCTGAAGGGGAGGGGGGAAGACGAAGAGAGGAGACAGGAGGGGAGAGGAGTAGATGGGGGTTGGAGAGAGAAGGAAGACAAGAGCTGGAGACGAGGGGAAAGGGTTAGAGGTCGTGGCTTTATTCTAGGACAAATGGCAGGGAGGTCGGGACGAGTCCGATAACGCTTGTCGCCGCGGCGTACCACGGCCTTCTTTCCAGAACTCCTCCCACTGCTCGATAAGAAGCCACAGAAGACGGCAAGGCAGGAAAGCAGGAGAGGAAGGACGGGAAGAGGGAGACGAAACAGGAGATGGAAAGAGGAGGGAGGGATGGGGGGAGAGAGAAGACGTACTTCTACACGACGGAGCTCTGGCGCGCGACCTGGCGCGACCAGCCACTTGCAGCCGGCAATCTGCTAGCCCCCACGCCCTTGATTGAACGTCGGTCGCGGATGTAAGTCTACTTTCGGGTCAGTAGGTCGCCCGTCGGGCAGCTCACAATTCGGGGACGCCGAGCGACAGAGGAGCATGGACCGACCCAACAATGAACTCTCCAGACTCCATCGCCACCTCGTCTCCCTCGCTGGAGAAAGTCCTCCTCCTGAGCCTGCTCGTCGTAGACAGTAGTCGTGAGGCCCGCCCAGCTGCTCACTTCCCGCTGCTGCTGCTGCTTTCCCATCGCCACTTGTTCCTGACCCAGCCTCCCCCCACCCCCCAAAAACTCAAGAGAAGGGGGCAAAGTTTGATTATTACATTGTCATCTCGTGGCACGACGACCATTGTGCTTTCCTACATCTCTCCACACTCTGCGCAAAACGAGCAGCAGCGGGGGGGGTGGGTGGTCAGCGTGACAAGACAAAACCGACCGCAAGGCGAGGTAAAAACAGGATAGAGACACACCGATGACCTTGACAACCAGTTTCGGGCGGTTGTTGGGTCCTGTAGGGACGTTTTCGATCTTTCGTACTGTGAGCAGTCCGTCTGCACCAATGCGACAGGTTCAGGCTTCAGCGCTTGCACAGCGGCTTTAAGAGCTTGAGAGGTGGAATCGAAAAAAGGACGGACCGATAACACGCCCGAAGACGCAGTGCTTGCCGTCGAGGAACTCTGCTGGCTCGGTCGTGATGAAGAACTGGCAGCTGTACGAGGGAGAGGAGAGGAGCATGATCAGGACATTTGCGGCGTGTCAAGCAGGCAGGAAAAGGAAGGTTCGAACCCGTTCGTCCCCGGTCCAGAGTTGGCCTACATGATACGCATCAAATGATCGTCAGTCTACAATGGCAAGTATCAAGGGAGGAAGAGCCCAATGGCTGGAAGGGCGACGCACCATCGACAGCAGCCCAGGTGCAGTGTGCTTGAACTCGAAGTTCTCATCCTACAAACAGAGCCAAGTGCATCAAGTGCTGGTCAGTTCCTTAGCTGCAAACGACCTTGACTCGGCTCATGGGATCGAGGGGATGGACCTCAAACTTGTCGCCGTAGATGGACCAGCTGCCTGTGCCGTCGTGCTTGAGGAAGTCTCCGCCTTGGATCATGAAGTCCTTGATGACACTGCGAGCGACTGGATGTCAGGAGATCACACTCAATACCGCAAAACAGCAAGCCCTCGGGCAGAGGTGCAGACTGACCGGTGGAAGGTCGAGTTCTTGAACCCCTGCGGGAGATTGTTGATCCTTTGAGTCGAGTGGAGGATAGGTCGAGAAAGACGTCAGTTGCCTGGACCTTGGAAGCTCACGAGCAGACCGACACGTACCTGGTCTCTCCCGTGCACAGCTGTCTAAAGTTCTCTGCCGTCCTGATCCACGCCAGATCGACAAGCAGAGAGAGCGTGTCAGTTCCAATCGACAATCTGCGCTCTTAGCCCAAGGTCCGAAGGCAGGCGAGCAGGACGCACTTTGGGACAACGTCCGAGAAGAGCTCAATCTTGATGCGTCCTGCTGCGGTCTCTCCAATTTGAATATCGAGGAAGCAGACGGGGCGAGTCACGCCTGCGGGTGCGTCGAAGGACATTGTTGCTGGGGAAAGGGCAGGAGGTTGGGGTGCAGAAGGCAGACCGAAACGAAGTTCGACCTTCTCCTCCATCTCGAACTGCTCGGATTCCTACCAGTTTCTCCTATCCGCAACTCCCTCTCCTACCTCAATACGGACGCTCCTCTGGTCCCAGTCACACCCGCTTTCATCCCGCAAGAACGGCCAAGATGGTCAACCGACACCCGGACCTGCTGTGCGTACCTCGCCGTCCACCTCCCTGCCTCCAAGACAGCCTGCGCAGATCACACCCCTCCTCGACCTGGGACGGATGCTGCAGTAGCGTGTCTGGCCCTGCGAGGATATGACGTGCGAAGACTGCTGTCGCTGCTGTTCACGGTAGACCGTCGAGGTGGACGAGTCTCTGGAGGACCGTGGGCTGACCCCGACTCCTCGTGCCACCCTCCGATCTCACGCCTCGCTCGCTCCAGGTTCGCAGCGTTCAACCAGGACTTCTCGTACGTGCTTATTTCAAGACAGCTTACCATTAGAACATGGATGGCGCTAACTCTGCGTCGTCAACTTGACCGCGAACCCATGTCTCCCATCCATCAGCTGCCTATCGATCGGAACTCGCTCGGGCTACCAGATCCTTAACTGTGACCCGTACGGCCGCGTCCACTCCAAGCCGGATGGTCCGACTGGCATCGTTGAAATGCTCTTCTGCACCTCGTTGGTCGCGCTTGTTGGTGCGCCGGGGGCGGATGGCGCTTCAGGGTCGGGACCGGGTAGGTCAGCAGGGAGGGAAAGTCCACGCAGGCTCATGATCGTCAACACCAAGGTGCGCAACTCGTGTCGTCTCCTCGTTTGTTGCGCCGTTCGCTTGGCTGACTTGTGGACTTGTTCGCTGGCTTGCAGCGTCAATCGACCATCTGCGAGCTGCTCTTCCCGACCAGCGTCCTCGCTGTCAAGCTCAACCGAAAACGCATGGTCGTCGTCCTCGAGGAGGAGATCTACATCTACAACGTCAGCACGATGAAGCTTCTGCACACGATTGAGACGAGTCCGAATCCAGAAGGTGTGCTTGGCTCCATCAGTCGAGAGGCTTGCGCTTATCGCTAACACCCTCCGCTTGCTCTCCCCCTCCCCAACTCCGCCCTCCCACCGGATTCGCGTCTCGGTCGGTGTATGCTCAGCCATCTGCGCCTTGAGTCCGTCCTCCGAGAACTCGATCATTGCCTACCCTGCACCTCTTCCGCCACCTTCGACCTCTGCTTCCCCTTCGCCATCCTCCTCTCACCCTCAAGCCCAGCCCGGCGACGTCGTCCTGTTCGACACCCTATCCTTGTCGACCATCAACGTCATCCAGGCGCACAAGGCACCGCTCGCGCACTTGGCGCTGAACGCTCAAGGGACGCTGCTTGCAACGGCGAGCGAGACGGGGACGGTTATCCGAGTCTGGAAGGTACCTGGGGCCGAGAAGGTCGCTCAGTTCCGACGAGGCACGTACCCAGCCAAGGTCTGCAGCATCAACTTCAACCTCGCTAGCACCCTCCTGGCCGTTGCAAGCGACTCGGACACGATCCACATCTACAAGCTTCCACCGTCGAGTAACGGGGCGACGCCGACGTCGGACTTCCTCACCAACGGAGGTGCATCCTCTGCCTTTGGCCTTCCGGACCCCTCGTCCCCGGGTTCGATCTCGTCCATGTCGTCCGTCCAGCCTCAGGTGTCACCCTCTGGACCGGCGAACTCGGGCTCGGGCTCGTTGAGGAAGAAGACGTTTGGTCTGGCTGGGAGCTACGTTGGATCGTACTTGCCGACTGGGGTCAGGGACATGTGGAACCCCGAGAGAGACTTTGCGCACGTCAAGCTGAGGACGGGAGGCGTGCGGTGTGTCGTTGCGCTTAGTCCGTGAGTTGCGACTTCTCCCCTTGACTGTGGTGAACGGAGGGACGGCTGAACAACGCCTCCACGAACTCGCCTTTGCTTGCCAGGTCGAGCCCGCAAGTATTTGTAATTGCCGAGACGGGTCTCTTCCACGCCTACAGCCTCGACCTCGAGCGGGGTGGCGAGTGTGTCCTCATGAAGGAGTTTTCGTGCGTCCTACCAGCATCTAGACGAAGTCTCCCCTTGGTTCTGGAGCGCTGAACCTCCCAATCTGTCTCCTTCTCAGGCTCATTACCAACGACGACCCAGCCGTCGCCGAGATCTAGAGACGGCAACCTCTGGGATCCCTCGTTCTGGTTTCCAATCTCGCCCTGCACGCCTCAACATCACCCAAGCTGCACCTCCGACTACACTCCCACTCCTACAAGCACGACATGACGACACCACCCTTCCTCTCAATCTCACCTTTTCCTTTCCTTTCCCTGAGAGTCGTCTGCCGCGGCCAGATTGGGACTGTACTGCGGGCCTGGTGGGCGACAGCAAGTCATGGCTGGGAGGTTCGGGCTGGAGGGCAGAAGGGCCACCCTTGCCCTATCGTAATGACCTGTTCAGTCGACGACCTGCACGTTTCGGATACTGCCTGCTGTCTCTCAGAATACGTTCCTTCTGTGCGGTTCTGTCGTCCGTACGTGCCCTACCGAACTCGAGGCCGCGGGGCGAAAAGTCCTCGAGCTCGTCATCTGCCCGACCTTCTGTTCAGACTCCCAACTCCCATATCCTCTAGAAAATCATGTCCGACTCGCTCTCTATCCCTGCCACCAACGGCTTCTCTTCACACCAGGAGGAGGCTTTCCAGGCGTCTGCCCAGATCCCGGCCGACGACATCCTCGGAGTCAGTCCCTGACCTCTTCCCCCCCTCCTCCTCGACCTGCCTCGCCCAGAGGAGCTGACCCTCATGTATCTTGCTCTCGACCCCCCTTCAGTCCTCGCTCTTCAACGCCTTCTCCCTTCCTCCGGCCCATATCTCTGCTCCCGCGCCTGTGAAGGCCAACCTCCCCGAGCAGCCCGCCGCTGCTCTCCCCGACATTTCGTCCCCCCCGGCGTCCAACGAGGTCGGCGTCGACGGTTCTCCCTCGACCGACCGGATCCAGTACGAGAAGGTCGACTGGCGGCCCGAGTACGACGAGCGTCTCCAGAAGTGGCGGCACGAGAACAAGGCTGCGTCGGCCAAGGCGGCGAAGAAGCGGGCTGAGTACGAGGAGCTGAGGAAGAACGAGGCCATCGAGGCCAAGGCGCTCGCGGCGAAGAACGGCCCTCCCAAGCCCGCCCCCGCTCTCAAGGTCGGCGGAGTCGCAGAGACGCAGAAGGAGGACGTCGTGCCTGCTGTCAACAAGGTCGGCGAGGACGAGCAGAAGTGGAAAAAGGTCGGAGAGGCCTGGAAGACGGCCGACAGCCCTGCCCTTGTTGCTACCTCGTCCTCGGCCACTCAGTCTGGCGAGCCGTCCACCTCATCCTCCAAGTCGGTCACGATTGCGCCTACGCCCAAGGAGACGTCCTCGTCTTCTGCTGCTTCCAAGAAGTCCGACCTCGCTCCTTCGGCCCCTGCCGATCTGCCCATCGAGGCCTATTTGACCGGCTCGTCGTCCCTCAACCCTCCCTCGCTCACCCTCGCGCTCTTCTCGTCCAAGTACCTCCCCCCTCGGCGACGTATCCTGCTCGGCCTTGCTTGCATCGGAGTCAACGTCTTGCTTCCGTTCATCGGTGGTATGAGTGCGTCCCTCCTGTCCTTTTCGCCTGTTGCTCTGGTTCGAACCCTTCTGACTTCTCTACCACTCCCAGTGGCCGGTTTCGGTGAGCTCGCAGCCAAGGGCATCCAGAACCTCGTCCGGGAGACGTTCTTCCTCCCCCGGTCGTCCTTTGCGACGTCGGGCGTCGGGCTCGCCGGGACGAGGAAGAACGAGACGGCCGTCCATGCTGCTGAGCGGACGGCGGTCGAGGCCAACCCTCTGAGGTCTGCTTTCCCTTAGACGAGAGAATGGTCAGAGGCGAGGGTGGTGGACTCAGACAGGAGCAAGGGTCCGTGGGATGAATGGCATACTTGGTTTTCAACATGTCGTCTTGAGCTTGAGCTGCCTCCAGCGCGGAACGCGACTTCCACCCTCCTCTCGTCATACTCGAGCTCTATCGAGTGTGAGCTAGAAGCAGGGATTCGTGCGGGCGTTTGTCAGTGGAGGGTGGAAAGTACTGTAATGAGCGGGCCACAGGTTGAAACCGCCGCTCGTTCCGTCTTTGCGCGCCGACAGACCCCCCTCAAAACCCTTACCCACGACCTGCTACTCTACGACACATTCACGGACCTCGTACACTCCCGTCGAACACTCGCTACTCGAGCTCGTCACTCTTCTTTCAACGGTCGCCTGGCTCAAGAGAAGAGGAGGATGGTCGGCACGCGCCAACGGGGCCGTCAAACTGAACAGAGCCCGGACCTCAACTACGTCCCGTTCGTGCCCCCCTTCCCCGCCCTTCTTCTTCCATCAAATCCTCCTTGCCATCTCCACTCTCTGCACCGGACACGAGGGCTGATTCGCCCTACCTGCGTTGTTGCTCGTCTATCAGATACACAGGACCGATTGCTCCTCCCTCCCAACGCCTCAAGCTGCTCCCCGAGGAAGCGCCCGCGCGAAGCCAGAAGAAGGCCGTAGCGTATGAGGACGACCTCTCTGGCGGCTGGGATCCCTCAGTCCTCTCTGAATACCGCACCCGGGCCTTCTCGACGGCGTCAGGGCTCGGAGGGGGGATTGGCGAGAGTCCTGTCCACGTCCGTCAAAACACCCATGGCGTTCGACGGGAGGGCAGCAGCGGCAGCTCGGAGTCGACAGGAGGCAGACCGAGCTTCAGCAGGACGGCAAAGGAGTTCTTTCCCTTCATCGCGGCCTCCAGGTCGGAACGCAGCCATTACGACGATACCCGGTCGCCAGGCCTGAGCTCCATCTCGACGCCCAGCACGAGCGACTCGTCCGAGTTTGCGGACCCTTTGCACCTTATTGAGCCCAGTCGACGACGGTCCCGGTCAACCTCGCACGTCAACGACCAGTCCCCGGTGCCGTACTGGGAGCCCGTTCCTCTCCTCATCCGCTCCAAAAGTCGGACGAAGGCCGCCCACTCGAGGAAAATCTCCGAGCCCTTCCTGACGCCTGCCGAGCCCGCACTCGACTACATCCCTTCCCGACCTGTCCCCGCACCCTCTACCGCTCCCTCCCCCTCGCTCAACTATCTCAGTCCGAACCCCCAGCAGACGCTCGGAATACCCCGTTTGGACGGCAGATCCCTCTCTCCCTACCTCCGAACCAAACCCCTCCCCCAGTCCGTCTCGACGCCCAACCTGCACTTCGAAACGCTCCCTCCAATCCCTCCTCCGCGCGTTGAGAGGTCGCACAAGAAGCAGACGAGCTACGAGGTCTCAACCTTCTGCGATACCTTCGTCTACCCCCAGCCCAAGATCAAGCCCTTCCTCATCTCTCCGCCGCCGACCCCTCGGAGTCTCGACTCGCCGACCTTCGACTCGCAGCCTCAACCGACGTCCGTCTCCAGCCGACCAAAGCAGGAGCCACCGACAGTCTTTTCCGTACCAGGTCGGTCGTCGCTTGACCGACGGTTCTCGGTCGAAACGATCGTCCCCCTCGAGGAGCGAGTGCGGAAGGAAGGCGAGGCGCGCGAGTACGAGCGAGCAGCCTGGGCGAGAGCAGCCCAACACGTCAACAGCTTGGGCAAGACGTTCGACGCCAAGTGGACGAACCGACGTCGGACTAAGAGCATGACCCACGTCCACGACTCTGAGGCCCGGCGGACGTTTCGCGACCCCCAGGCCCTGGAGTACGACGGTCCCCTTCCGCAGCCCATTTACCGACCGACACCTTCTCCGGACATCGCAACCTCGTTTGATTTTTTCAAACTCTCCCACGCCCGTAACACCTCCAAGGGTGGTCGGCTCGACGAATACTCGCGAGAGTCCGTCTATGCCCAAGGGTCTCCCCTTCGGACAGCTCTGAGAAAGCTGCGAAAGTCCTCGTCGCTCGGCAACATCTCGTTCGTGCCGTCGTTCGACCAGGAAACGTCCCCTCCGCAAATGCCTCGCGTCAACTTTGACTCCAGCGCCCGACCGCCTTCTCACCCGACGTACGCCGGCCGAACGCCCCCGCCCAGCCTGAGTCTTCTGCCGACCGACGACGACGTCAGCAGTCCCACGGGTGGCTTCTCTGGGTTCGCAGGTTACGGAGGCGGCGCGCTCGGATCGGTCGTCGACATCGGTTTTGATGAAGCGGACGCCAATGTGTGGAAGGCCGTCCATCCAGCCGAGTCGTCCCTCATCACGTCGCCCCGGGAGCTCGAGGACGAGATCGGTCTGGCTGTGTCGCCTACGATGGACGACTTTGACTCGCGGCCGTCCTCGGGTGCTACGGATCGCTTTCGGGTCCCGTCCCGCACCGGAAGCGTGTCGTCTGTCCAGGCGTTCCACCGGCGGTTCCCTTCTTCGAGCTCTGCCCGACCGTCGTCCGACCCCCCGAGGGAAGCCTGGCGCAAGCACTCTGTCGGCCAGTCCCTCGACTCGAGCGTCCCGGCGACGGAGATGACGTGGGACGATCTGCTCGCCCGACGGCGCATGTCGAAGCCGCCCTCGAACCGTCTGCGACCGACTGGCGACGTCCCGTACTCCTCCTTCGGCGCGTCTCTCACGTCTGCTCCTGCGCGCCTGCCGACGTTCACGGTGCGGGAGTCGGAGGACAAGTACACGACCATCCCGGTCATCCGACCGCTGTCGAGGTCATCCGACTCGCCCAGGTCGTCCAGGCAGGGGCTGCAGTCGAGCTGGGAGTTCCCCGCGCGAAGCAGGCAGACGTCGGGCGCGAGCTCGTCGGCGCGCTTGTCGGCCGGTAGCGGCGGGTCGACCATCGGCAGTCGGCGGAGCTCGTTGCAGGCGTTGGCGGACGAGAGGACGCCTGTATCTACCACCACTCAGTTCGGCGTACGTTGTCTTCCCTTTCTCTCGATTCAGGGAGCTCTGTTACTGATGTTTTTCTCGTCCTTGCTTGGCACCCACATCTTCTCGTCCGTGCTTGACACCCACAGAGCGCCGTCCGACGGTCGTTCACTTCACCAGCCCTGTCGACGCCCGTCCTCAGGTCGTCTAGCGCAAGCTCGCCGGTCCGTTCGGTCAACATCTCGACCGCCAGCTTGGCCTCGTCGGCCGATACGTACGGCTCGGACGGCGAGGGTATGAGCGCCGGAGAGTACGACGACGAGGGGGACGAGACTGTCACTCGGATCAGCCAGTATCAAGGTGCGCTGCATCGCCCCTCTCTGCCCCTTTTTCCAAACCTGGGGCTGATAAACCTTCCTATCTCCAGTCGTCGCCCTGCGCTCTCCCGAGTCGGTCACCCGGCACGCCTACTTTCCGTCCATGTCGAACCCCCGCCGTCGCTCGCAGACGGTCGAGGACATCGGCCTCCTGCCGTCGCCCACCTCGCCGACTTCGAGCGAGGGAGACTCGGCCGACGGCGTCGTTCAGAGGTTTCCGAGGCCGCCTTATGTCGAGGGGATGGGCACGGACGACGGGTCGCACTACGTAACTGCGGACGAAAGCGGCCAGAGCCAGAGCGGCGTGAGTGAGGAAGGACACGAGTACTAGATCTCCCAACCCCCTCTCCCCTTTCTCCTTTTCTCGGTTTCTCCCTCTCTTCCTTTGAGGACTTCATGCGGCCCTCCTTCTCTCTTGGTTTCTTTCCATGCGCTCTGGGATTTCTAGTCTTTACAGTACATCCCCTCTTGGGGTTCTCCTCCGTAATCTTTGCATCGTCCTCGGCCAACCCCCTCCCCTTCCTCCCTACGATACCTAATCCCCTTCTCTTCTTCTTTGATCAACTAAAAAAAAACGCCCCGCTTTTGTTCTTTTGCGCTTGCTGCTTCGCTCGTTTGTTGCCCTTCCTTTCCTCTCCTTCCTTTTTGTGTGTACGACCCGCGCCTTTTTTGTCCGAGCTACCCTTTCCTCGCCCGTATGTGCTAGCCCCTCTTCTTCTCTCGCTGCTTGGTCGACGAAACGACTGTACGACTGGCGTCTGCGCTTTGCTCTTTGGTCTTACAGGATCGTCTTGAGAGAGACCTTCTTGTCTTTATCTAGGAAGAAACGCCTTGGCTTGCACCGGAGAGACGTCCGCCTCTGTCTCGATCGGTCGAGCGAGAAATAGATTGGGACGAGCGCTGGTTGGCGTACCGCAAGTGGACGTCGAGGAAGATACTCTTCGGCAGGGTGCCCTGCTATTCGGCATGCCGAGGGAAGTTGTTTGCCTTGTACTCGGGCGTCGCGGGCAAGTCGGAACGAGAGGAAAACGTGGCGTTTTCGCTGTGCTAGAAAGGTTGATGCTCCAGCCTTGCTTGCTTGCCTTGCTGTCTCTCTCCTCCTGACTCTCTCTCTCTTCTGCTCCTCGTCAACAAAGCCCCAGTCTCATTCTTCTGGCAGCAGCACAGTTCCAGCGAGCTCAGTCTCTGCGTTCTTGCTCTCGACGCTTTGGCATCGCTCAACTCCGACCAGCCGTCTAGCTTTCCCTCCCGCCCACTCTCCCGCCTTCTCGACCATTCAGTAGCACGGACCGCAGCAACAGCAGCAAACTCTCCTCTTCCCTACCCTTTCCTCTGGCTCGTGATTGTCCTTTCGCGGGCCTTGCTCTCTCTCCCGTCAAAGGCCAACTGCAACCACCATCGTCGACCTCCCTTTACCCCCGTCCTCCTCCCTCCCGACAGGAGACCTTCTTGCGTACACAGCCTCGAACGACACTCGTACCTCTCTCTTATCTCGCTCGGTCGCTTTCCTCTCTCGGACGGGCCACGACTCGTCTCTCGTTGTAAACTCCTTCTTCCCGTCTCCTCTTGTTGTGTGCGTCCCCCCCGGTCCTCCTGTCCATCTCTCGGCTGTTCAGTCGACACAGGAGACCCTCTTGACTGACGGCTGAAGAGCTTTCCCTTCCCATCCGTTCTCCTTCTCAGCACACTCTCGTCTCTCTCCCACCATGTCACACCCTCCCACCGGTTCACCCGATCTCCTCCAAACGTACTCGCCCTTTGACGACGCCGTCCCGTCCTTTGGACCCTTCGACCCTTCCCCCTCGCACGAAGGATCGACGCGCTCGTCAGACTCTGCCTTCTCGTGGGTCAAGCTCGAGGAGGGCAACGCGTTGGGTCTCCACTATGGTCCCGAGGAGGAGGACGACGACGAAGACGACGGGACGGGTACACCTTCTTCGTTTGAGGACCCTGTCGTTGATCATCAGGAGAGGCAGATGAGCCGCTCGTTCTCGGACGGACCGTCGTTGCTTGATCAGACCACGGCGATGGCGACGGCGCGAGGAAGAGGGAACCTCCCTTCGCCCCCTGTCGGTCCTCAGCACTGCGTCCCGGTCCTCTACCCTTCCGCAAAGGGACCGTACGGACACCCAGCGGGAGGTTTTCACGTCCCCCTGCCCGTCCCGCCCCCTCACTATTACCCGGTGGTTCACCCCGGCGGGCCGTACGTTTTTCCCGCTCAGCCAGACGGACACTTCCAACCTCCGTCGTTCAACGTGACGCACTGCCCTGCTCCAGACGCGCTCCCGTACCACCATCGGTCGGGCTACTCGGCCTCGTCAAGCGAAGGGTCGATGGATCGACAGGCGTTGACGACGCCTCTGGACGTCCATCAGCGACTCTTCTACCACCACCCCCACCCTCACGTCGCACCGTCGTACCAGGCCCTCCCGACGTACCCGCTGCTTTCGCCCGCCAGCGTGGGAGGACCGTTCTACTCGCGTATGTCCTGCTCGAGCGTGCCGCCGTCGACTCTCTCGCCCTCGCACGATCTTCACCACGGCCTTTACCCCGTCGGAGGAGGAGGAGGAGGAGGGCCGTACCACGCCGGCGTGTCTTCCTTTCAGCTCGATCTCGGTCTGGCGCACCAGAGGGAGCAGGCGAGTTACTTTCATCCCGTCCCTGGGTTCGGGCCTGGAGGGTTCTACGGGCTCGGTATCACGACCGGTCCTGATCTGGCGACGGTTGGAGGGGCATCGGAGGGAGGGACGACAGAGGGTCGCAGGGACATCACGGCCGAGATGACGGTTGGGCGAACACGAGGAGGATCGACGACGACGACCAGCTACTCGTCATTTGAGGAGGAGGACGCCAAGTCGGTCGGCAGCACCGTCCACACGAGTACGGCTCGGACGTCCATCGACTCGTTTGCCGCTTTCGCACCTTCGCCCGCTACGGAGTTATCCCACGCCGGAGGGCAATCTCCCATGCTAGAGGAGGACGAGGAGGACGATGACGACGACGAAGGAAGCTCGCCGTTGGTCGACATGGTCGCTCTCCCTGGCGAGGATGGCACGTCGGTTAACGTCAAAGGAGGCAATGGCGCGAACGAAGGAGTTCCGACGTCCAAGACGGTCAAGAGGTCGCACGCGTGCGAGGGGTGCAGGAGGTCCAAGAACAAGGTCAGTATCTCCTTTGTGACTCAGTCTCTCCCAGGGCTCGGAGAGGGAAGGAAAAGGGGAAGGGGTGAAGGAGCGGTCGTCGGTCTCTCGCACAACGATCAGAGGCTGACTTATCCACAACATCCCCTTCTCTGTCTTCCACCTCGAACCGAATGGAACGTCACACAGTGCAACGCAACGGCGCCTTTGAAGGGTGCAGGAGCTGCTATCGTCCCGTGTCAGTCGTGCGAGAGGAAGCACATCGATTGCGAGTTTCGACCGCTCAACAAGCGAGGTGCGTCTTGCTTCCCTTGTACTTTCCCCTTGAAAGATGAAGGACCGGCATTGACACAAACCCTGCGCCTTCGTCTCTCTCTGTCTCGCAGGCATGTCCAAGTCGAACCCCCTCCGAGTCTACATGGAGTCGCAGCAACGCAAGCGTTTCCGACGGCAATCGCAAAACAACCACCTCCCCACTCTCCAGACGCCGACTGCCTCGTCGTCGACCACGACCAGCTCGAGTGCGACCGGCTCGCCCATCGGCTTCGTGGGAGAGTGGACCGAGGGAGGGGTGAGTGAATTCGGGGGCCTGTTGGGTGGACGGGCGGTGTTGGCCGCGCAGGCGCTCAGGACGAGGACGACGTTGGCGTCTTCGCCGACCGGTCAGAGAAGGAAGTCGAGCCTGTCTACGTTCCCTTACCCTCAGCACCAAGCGGGGTCGCACCGCCAGAGTCTCCCGTAACGGCCAATCTGCACGTCGGCTGGACGCCTCCTCGCAACGACGACTCCCCAACGGTCCTCGGCCTCCTGTCTCAAGCTTCTTTCCCCCTAATATGCCTTCCTACTTCTGGGTCTTTCCTTTCTTCTCTCTTCTTGTTGTTGAATCCGCGCGCGTCACACACACACACACCCGCTCTCCTTCTCTTCCTCAAGCCATCGGCCATACTTGCCACTCCTCTCCTCCTCACTCACTCCTACACTTTTCTCTTCCCAACACTGTCTCTCTCTAATCATGTACTGGTGTAGTCTCTCACTTGGGTCCTTCGGCTTACTCCTTTCCAAGTCACACTCTGATATCTCGCTTTCTTTCTTCTTACTTGTTGCTCGCTCGGCCTTCTGTCTCCAACAACCCTCCTCGTCTCAGAGACTCCCCTCTCCCCGACCTCTTCTCACATACCCCAACAACTCTTTGTTAAGCACCTGCTCGCCACTCTTCCGTCCTGCGGGGAAAAAGAAATGAAGTCATGTCGCTTGTCCCCCCTGTCCGAACCTCGCTCGACAGCCAGCAAGGGACTCGAAACGGATGAACGTTGGAACTGGTATCATCTCAAGAGGTCGACTTCTTCCGACTCTCCTTGGCCTCCTTCTTCGCCTTCTTCAACACCTTTCTCGCCTCCTTGGCCATCTTCTCGACCCGCTTCCTCTCTCGGCGTTCGTCCTTGCTCTCCTCCGTTTCTCCCTTCGTCTTGAACTTCTTGAATTTAAGATTGGACGTAGAAGAGCGACATTTCTTCGTTGGCGGAGCGAGGGAAGGAGCAGAGATGAGGAAACCAGTTGGGGAGGTGGAGAGCGCCGACGTCGGTTGTTCGCGGTCCTTGCGCTTGGTCGAAGAGGTGGCGGACGTCTCTTTGACTTCTGTAAGCCGAGTAAGAGAGATGAAGAAAGGGTCTTCAGTCGTGTCTCTTGGGCAACACTCACAACGCCACCAGGCCTCAAGGAGAAACGGTGATCGAAGAAGGGACGTACCGTTCAGCAGAACCCCCCTTTCCTTTCCCTTCCTACTAGCGACCACCTCCTGCTCGACAGGAGCCACTGGTAGGATTACCTTTCCCTTCATGAACTGGGCGTACAGCCCTCTCCTGGCTGCCTCCCGCTTGGCCGCCGACATGGCCGTCATGTTCAAGGCCGATCCACTCCCGAAGGATCCCGTCGTCATCGGTTCGGTAGGGGTAGAGACGCCGGACAATTGTTGGGAGGCATAAGGAGAGATGATACCCGTCGTGGTCCGATGGAACACACCCGAGCCGGGCGGGGTGGTGGACGAGGAGGGCTCGGGGGAGACGGAGCGCGAGGAGGATGCCTGTGAGAAGGTGTTTGAGGTCGAGGTGGGGATGATGATGGACGAGGCGACGGACGAGAAGACGTGATCCCAGACTACCAATACCAAATGCCCAGCTCACAAAATTGTCAGCTTTAATGTTGAACCGCAGGGCGAGCTACGAGGAGGGAGGACACACAAGGGAAGGCGTCGTCTCTGTCCTTTCCGAGCCCGTTGAGGTTGTTCTTGACCTTGACGGCGAGCGGGCGTGAGAGGTGGCCGTCTTTGACGGCGTGTCCCTTGCCCTTCCAGCCCTGGCGAGTGAGGTGTGCGTGTGCGTCTAGGACCATGGTTGTGGGGGGTAGGAGGAAGTGCGCACGCAGCAGCCTGGGCAGGACGGAGGGTCAGTTCGACTGAGTGCTCAAACTGCAGATGCACTTACTTCCCTTGCACTCCCTTGCCAGTTCCTCGACGAGTGATTGAAGAGTCGCGTGTTCATTGAGTACAGCAACCCCTATTGAGAGAGCAGAACGAGTCAGAGACACTCAACCAACAACAAGTGGACTAGGCATGAATTCGAACCTATATAGAGAGCAGAACGAGTCAGAGACACTAAAGAGGTGGAACGTGTCAATTACTGTGCAAGGAGAGGAGAGAATAAGACTGACTTCAGCCAACAAGAAATGGACTGAGGTCTATAGCTATGGAGAGGCAGGAGGAGAGCTTTTACAGGGGGAAGAGAAAGGGAAATGCAGATGCCTAAGTGGACTCCGACAGGAGAGCCCGCGCAGAGTCCCTCACCGCCCGCTTCCCCGCGCGCCTCGCTCGTCGCTTTTCCAACAATTCTTCTTCTTCAGCAGGTACAGCTTGAAGAACGGGGAGCAATCGTCGACGAGGATCAGGCCGAACCGGAACCCGCTTGTGGTGGGTCGGAGGGGACCATGTTGAATGGTCGCCCTCAGCCAAAGGGGCAGCCGCGTTTCTTTCTCTTCTGCACTTGCACTTTTGTTTCTCTCGTTCGCTCCCTCTTAGTTAGCTCTCTCGTCTCACCTACGCTTGTACCTCAGCC
>MVAJ01000081.1:0-74195 GCA_014825545.1 Cystofilobasidium capitatum | reverse complement strand
AGGACTGGATCGGACTCAAGACGTTGGACGAGAGGGGCGGACTGGAGTTTGGATGGTGCGACGGCATGCACATGCAGATCTCGCTCGACAAGGGAGGCTGTTGGGACGAAGCCGTTTCTCGCTGGGTGGGTACGCTGGCGTGATCTTCAGAAGAGCGACAGGACCGAGACTGGCATCGAGATTGTACGCCCCCCTCCTCTTTGCTACACTGCATTACTTGCTGCTGGACGCTGGCCATTCGGCATCTCGCAGGAATCTCAAAGCACACTGGTTGCCGCACGAGCCCCTCTCCGCCACGCAGCACCGGCGCACAAAGACAGTCCGACCGGTCGACCGCATTCCTCATCTAAACCCTATCGGTCGCATCTGCACTCTTCTTCCACTCGACTCCAAGGCCGAGGTCAAGCCTTTCGCTCATCAATACCACTAAGACATCGCTCCACACCTCGCCCGTTTCCCACTCCCTCCCTCAGTCGTCGACACCTCGAACCTGTGTCGACCAGAGGCCTCCATCGACCCTTGCTCCTAAGGTCCACTTGACCCTTTGCCTCGTAAACCTCCCCAAACGCGCGCACTCGCTCCGACGAGAATGTTGAATAACTCAAAGCCCCTGTTGGTCCATGTGCCTTCACCTCTAACTCCGACTTGTTCGACACACTCAAGAAGCTCACGCACAACCTGCTTGCTCAGTCTTTCTAACCACCACCCCCACGAGCTCCTCACGACCCACGAACTCACGATTCTTTTTCTCTCTGCGCAACCTCGGCTACCCAATCTCCACCCTCCCGACTTTCTCCTCACGATCTCCTACCGTCCCTGGCTCTCAGCGAGACAGCTCTCTTCCACCAACATGGTCAGTCCTCCTCACATCTCTCTCTGGAGCAAGGTTCTGACATACCCTTCTGCGGACCTTGGCAGACCTCCGCAACACCAGGTTGGTCGTTTCTTTCCCCGTGCGCGGAGGCGTGCGTCAGGCTGACTCGTGAAACCAATCTGTAGACTACTATGGCGACTGGCTCGAGCCCTATTCGACATACCACGAACGGTACCTCGCCCTCGGATGCCACCTTCAGCACGAAACGCCCTTCTTCACCGCTTGTTGCTCCCCTTTGTGGTCTGGCGAGAGTCTGGATACCCGGCCGGCGTACTGCAGCCCTGTAACGTCGTCGACCATCTCCTCTCCCTCCCCCTCGTCATCTCTGTCAATCTCCCCGCCCAGATCTGTATCCGAATCAAGAACCTCTCTTTCCACGTCGACATCAGTCTCATCGTCGGCGACTCTCAGTGCCATCCCGTCGCCCTCATCGCTCGCATCCCCATCGGCTGCTCGATCGACGTCTTCAGCAGGCCCGACCTCTGGTCCCTCACCTGGAGAATCAACCGCCAACACAAGACTTCTTTCCATCATCCTGCCCTCGGTTCTCATCCCTCTCGCTCTGCTCCTTCTGGTGGGCTTGCTGTGTTGGTGTCAACGACGACACAGGAAGCGATGCCCGCAAGGAAGACTCCACCTCGAAGCTCAGTGAGTGGTCACTCGGTCTCTTTCATTCGCCATTTTTACTGAACCCTCCCTATTGATCCTAGGTCACGCAACCCCCTTCATGTCGGTCTTCCAGTGCTCTCCTACTTCCGACGTTGGTCCCAAGCTGGCACGACTGGCTCCTCTCGTCCTCCCTCCTATGCTTACTCTCGCACGTCGACTCTGCGAGCGGAGGCAACCGCGGCAAGGTTTGCCTCATACGGCGGACTCGGTACCGGAAGGACAAGGGAAGATCAGGTCAGAAGGGAGAGTCAAGGACTGCTGGCGCACACTGGAAGGCCGGAGGACTTAGACGACGAAGAGGATCAGATTGGCTCTCCGACTTCTCCTCGGCCTGAAGGCGACCCTCGATTTGCACTCGGACCTGCCCACGACAGACAGTCTTCGGACGACGACCTCGACGACCTCGACGTTCCGATCACGCCAGCCGTCATCGGCCACGCTCACATCTCTCAGAGGGGCGCCACACGACATGAACCTCGCCTAGTCCACGCGCTGTCGGAGTTTGGCAGCAGTCGGTCGTCCAGCCCATCCAACCGTCCAGAAGTCCTCCAGCCTCCTCCTCGACTTCAGCTGGGGGTCGAAGGCAAGAGGACTAGCATCTCGACGGACACCTCCTCTCGATCGACATACTACTCTGCCCCTTCTACGCCCTCTCTGGTGTTCACCACTCCTGCCTACCGACTTCCTCCGTTGCCTTTGTCGGCCTTCGCGCCCGCTCCAACGGATCAGTATGAGTTGCCTTTCGAGGCGTCGCATGCTGCTGGGCTGGGATCGGACGTCCCTACTGTTCCCTCAGCGGTCGACTGGACCGCCTCAGGGTCTATTCCCGATATCAGGGAGACCGTTCACCTCCTCCCCCGCCAGCCTTCCTCGCAGCAGGTCCAGCTGTCATCGGCTTTCCGTCATTCGTCTTCCACCTCTTTCGCTCCTTCAAGGATCGCTCAGCATCTCCGTGGCTCGCAGGGCAAGGTGGTAGGCGACGATCGCGATCAACCGACGATGCAGCAAGTGTCGCCCCTGCCGGTTCGTCCCTCTCTTACCAAGCTTCCTCTCAAGTCCTCAAACTGACCCTCGGGTAGGGCTATGGGCGAACAGCAGGTTCGCGTCGTCCATCCCAACCCGGAAGGCCGTCGATGGTCCAAGCACGTGTCGATCCAGAGTCGTCCGTAGGTCTTCTTCCGCTGTCCACTGTCGCCTCGCGAAATCTAGGGCTGACACCTGACGTTGTAATGTACAGTGTTCAGAACTCTCGCACCAACTCGCCAACTTCCTTTTCGTGCGCGAACAAGGACCGACCTTCAAACGACGGGTACATTCTCGACCCCACTATCAGTGCTATCGACCCGCTAGAAGAGTACGACCTGGGTTCCGGCAAACCTCTTTTGTAAATTGCTCATGACTTGCACTCTCACATCACTCATCTGCGCGGAAAGAACGAAAGGGAAGGAGACGAAGGCTGTCTCATGGATTCAACTTGCCCGTAAGGACCCTTTTACCGTCGCCCTTCGTTGGCAACCCTTCCACGTCGAGCACAAAGACGTCCTTCTCCACAAAGGTGTACGATCCGTCGTGTTGGACGAGGATCATGGTCAGGAGTCGGGTGGCGTAGTACCTCCCTGGAAGGCCGGAGGACGGCGGGAGGAGAAGGGGAGGGATAGTGGTCGATTGCTTGAAAGTTGTCCGGTCAACGGTCGGTACGGATTGACTGGGATTACAATGCAAGGAAGGGTACTTGTCAACACCAAAGAATTGTCGACCAGAAGAGGGAGCAGGGAGAGAGGAATAGAGGCACTCACTTCATCGACTCCTCCAAACTCGCGAGCCATGCCTCCTCGCTCCAGAGACCTCCACTCTCCCTCTCCTCGTCCAGCAACCTCTGAATCTTACTCGTCAACCGGACCGTCTTGTCCCACGGATCGTCCAAGAGCGAGTTGCTGACCGCCCCCACCGGACTTTCGACGTTTACCGGCTCAATCTCCGGCATGCGATTCGAGAGGTATCCGACTTGCCCTTTCCCTTGTGAAGGAGGATTCGAAGACGGGAAGAGCTGGAAGAGGAGGACGTTGAAGCCTGCGTAGGTCGGAGCGAACGGCGCAAGGTCGGCGAGGAAGGACGACGGAGACTGGATGGGCGAGGAGGAGAGGTACGACTTGAGGATTGACCCTCGAGAGGAAGATGGCACGTAAGGAGGTGGCGGCTCAGTGAAGTTTGTTCTGGATCAAGAAAGAGGTCGAGTAGATATGTCAATCGAAGCCTCAAGGGACTGGACTAGGGGTACGCAGCGGCGGACGACGCACAAGACGCCCAGTCGACCATCCTTGGTCAGACCAAGCCACGTCCCTCCCGCCACCGTATCGAGACCGCAAAGAACATCCTGTCCAAGTCCGTCGAGCGAGGCCGAGCGCCAGGCGGCCGTTGCGGTTGGCCGATTGAGGAACTCGTCCCGGTTGCTGGCGAGGAGACTGCGCCGACGCGGTGGAAGGATTCGGAGGTGAGCGAGGAGGCCCCTCTGACTCGAACCACCACAGGACGCGATGAGACTGACAGCTTGTAGGTCGGGTGAGCGTCCACTGCGAAGCCGACGATGCACATCTGAGAGGAAAGGGAGTAGGGTGGATGGTCGAGTGCTGCTTTGACCATGGCCTCCTTCGTCGACCTGCCCAGAGTCGGAGGCAAAATTGAATTCAAGATTTGGCCCAGGACTGGCAGGTTAGGACAGCAAACCAGCACACCCGACAACCCCTCAAAACGATGGCCCCCTCCTTCTCGCCTCCGCTGCACGTAGCGTCTTACGCCGCTGCGTCGTCCTCTGCCGTCAAGGTCGCATCCGTCTCGTCCAAGGGCAAGCGCAAGGCCCAGCTCGCTCTCGCCGTCGACGGAGAGGGTCTCTGGCGTTACGACGTGCGTTGCTCCTTCAACCGCAGCTGGAAGTCGGACGACAGGCTGACTGACAGATGTGCTTAATTATGTGCTGCTAGGTCGAGACTCTGCACCCTACCTGGTCCTTCACCGTCCCTCCGTCGACCTCGTTCTCGACCTCGCCGCTCACCCTCTCCTCCCCTGCCTCGACGGACGACTTCCTCACGCTCGCGTCGACCTCCTCCCCCTCAGAGCTCTGGGCATTCCGAACGGAAGAAGCCGGCAAGGAGACTGTTCCTTTGCCTTCCGATCAGGAGGTTGTTCAGCTCTTCAACATTGCGTCCGAGGAGGGAACCTGGGCTCTCGCAGTGTCCGTCGCCGGCAAGGGCAAGGCGAGAGAGTTCGCCGTCCTTGACCTCGCTTCAAGCACAATCGCCCTCTCCACCCTCTCCATGCCCAAAGAGTACACGCCACCGAAAAACCTCGTCCACTCGTCGATCCATCCCTCGTCGGCCTTCCCCAAACTGAACCTACCCGCAACCACGTCCGTTCTCCTGGAGGTCTTTGAGCTGGGTCAGGTGCGAGCGTGGAGTGTGACGACTCCTAAAGGGTCAGGAATGACGGCACGACAGGGCGCTTTGGAGCTCGTGCTGGAGGGTGGCAAGAGGGGAGAGTGGGAGGAGGGAGAGAAGGCCGTCGAAGTTACCTTCACGGAGTCGCCGACAGGCACTGGTACCCTCCAGGTCCTCAGTACGTCGCTACTCACCTTCTTGATGGCTCTGAAAAGGACGGACGAGCCCTGACGCCTTTTTCACTTACCAGCCGACCGATCGCACATCCACACGCTTTCGCTTTCCCTCGAGCCCCTCGGCGCACCGTCGACGCTCCTCACTCCTCCCCCTCACGCTTTCGCCTCCCTCTCGCCCTACTCCCTCCTTCTCACGCCCTCCCAGCTCCATTTCCTCTCGCCCCTCTTCAGCGCCGTCGTTGCCTCTTTCGCTCTTCCGACCAACCTTTCGTCCGCTCTCCCGCTCGGCAAGGGTCGCGTCGCTTTTACCGGCAAGAAGGCCGACAAGTGGGGTGTCTGGGTCTCAGAGGTCGGGCTCGGTCGAGAAGCAGGTGGGGTGAGCGAAGTCATGTTCACCAAGGAGCAGACCGCCAAGGTACTGGGTCCTCTTCACCCGGCCGCAGAGACGGTCAAGGCTGCTTCGGGCGCGGTCGACGACAAGACGCCCACCGGGAAGGTCGTCAACTCGTCCTCGGCTGCTCGAGCAAAGAACTTCGAGGCTCTCCTCGCCAAGGGCGACTGGGACGCCTTGCTCGCTCTTGTCGGTTCTCCCTCCCAGAGCTCAACCTTGGCCGCCTCGGCGATCACCACGCTCCTCTCCACCCTCTTTGCGCTCGAGACCCCTCCTGCGCTCGTCAAGACCAAGGGAGAAACCGTCCTGACCAACGAGAAGTTCCTCGCCACCGTCTGTCGGTTCGGCATCCGGGACGACGGAGAGTGGAAGAGCGCGCTCGCCGGCGTGGCGTTCGACAATTGCCTGCGCGTGTTCGAGATCGTCAGCAGGTGGGTCGCAGAGTTGACGGATGTTAAGAAGGAGTCTCACTGGGTCGAGGTCGGAAAGGGTCTTCCTTCTCTCGCTGAGGTTCGTCTTTCTTTGCTTCATTCTCATCTGCCCTAGCGTCGACTGACATGTAGACTGCTCGCTGCCTGCGTTCCAGATCGTGCCGCTCGTCACCCTGATCCTCGACACCCACCTCCCTTCCCTCCTTTCCACTCCTTCGTCGTCGACGCTCCTCCGAGACCTCCTCGCGACCCTCCGACCCTCCATCCGCCTACAGCGTGAGCTCCAGGACACGTCGACCCTCGTCGAGGGCGCCCGACGGGTCCTCCGAGGGGCCGACCGACAGCGAGGGCGGGACAAGAAGAGCGCCATTCCCGTCGGGAGCAGTGCGGGTGCCAAGCGGAGGGCAAAGGCGCAGGGCGCAAAGGAGTGGCAGGGCATCTACAGGCTGGAGGAATTTGTCCTTTGAGGAGGATTCAGTCTTGCTGCTGCGTATCGATGTTTCCTTCCCTCGCTCGCAGGTGTCGTCGGCGAACTCAAATGGAAGTCTAGTGCAGAACGGGATGTCATGATCGTGGGTAAAAGTACACAATTTGGAGGTCGTCCTCGCAAGCTACTCGTCGTCCTCATCTCTTCTCTGCGACACGATCATTTAAGGGGAAAGGAAAACTCGGAGTCAGCACGTAGGAAGGACCCAGGCGAGTGGCGGTCAGAGCGGAGGACTCACGTCTCGCGTTCGGCGCTCGTCGCCATCCTCGTCTTCACGGTCGCGCTTCTGCGTTCCCTCGTGCACTGTGAAAGACGACGAAAGCAGGTGAGCGATAGCAAAGAAGACTCGATTGCCTGTGAGACGGAGGAGTGCGTGGGAGAGACTCACTTCGCTCTGCGCCCTCTCCGACCGGGACCTCTCCTCCATCGAGACCCGTACCGCCAGCACCGGCGTACGTCTGGTACTGCTGCTCCTCTCTCGCCCTGTCCTGCGCCTCCTGCTCCATCAACGCCTTCTGGTGACCCCAACCACCCCGACCAGAGTCGTACTCCTGCCGGAACTCGTCTCTCACCTGACCGCCGTTCTTGCCTCGACCGAACTGGCGGCCCTCACGATAGCCCGGGTCGAGGTCGCACCGGATCACTCGCTCGTCAAGCTTGCTGCCCGAAATGTAGCGCATGCTGGCCAGAGCCTCGTTGTGCGTGTAGTATTCGACGAAGCAGAAGCCACAGGGCGTCCTGAGCAGACCCAAACGGAAGGAAAGAGGTCAGAGGTGGTGCTCGTGGGCGAAGAAGGCGAGGTGAGGGAAGGGACGCACTTGTTGTGCCGGTCGAGACCCATGATGATTCGCTTCAGTCCTCCACCCGTCAGCGGACTGCTGCATCTGCTGAACACTATCGCAAGTCAAAGGGATCGCTTCTGTCAGTCTCGGGCTCTCGCTGAAGGGTCAGGTCGATTGGAGAGCAGAAGGAAGCGACTGACTCTCGTAGATCTGCTCTTCCGTCGTGTAGAAACTCAAGTTGCCGACGTAAAGTGTTGTAGAGTGGGCAAGCATGGTCCTTTCTCGCTGTCGATCGAGCTGGAGGCCAGCAAGCAACGATGAGGAGACAAGAGCTGGGTCAGTTGAGCGAGCTCGAAACGCGAGAGGAGCAAGGACAGCTCGAGGAGACGCACTGACGACTGCGAGTCCCTGTAGGTCGACGGCTTGTCGAGTGGCGAGACGATGTGCGACATGATGGCGAACCCGACAGAGTGAGACCGAGCAAAGAAATGAGGAGAGGCAGAGGTCAAGGACGGAGCGACTCCTCGAGATTCTCGTCGAGTGGGACCTCACACCCAGCAGCGCACACTTGAGTTCGCACCCATCCACTTAATAGAGATCTCCCCCTCGTTCGATGAGGAGGGACAGAGGCGTGCGCTTGGATGCACTTGCGATGTTGGATGTGCTTGGGAAGGGCCATCACCAATTGCTTCTCCGGCGCACCTCCCTCCCTCCCTCTAACAGCGGGTCATCGTCCTCCAAGTCGTCACTCGGATCCTCTCCCTCCTCCTCCTCTTCCAGCACCTCCTCATCCTCTTCCTCGTCCAGCATCTCCTCCTGGTCACTCTCCGCCACGTCGTACTCCATCACTCCTTCCTCACCTGTGTTGCCCCCTTCCTCCTCCAAACCGTTCAACGCGTCCGGCGCATAACCTCCTCCTCCTGGAGGACCGCCGTCGTCATCCCTGACGGTCCCTTCTTCACTTTCCGACTCACTCCTATCATCTTCAGGACCCCTCTTTGCCCCCGCCATGCCAGGAGGGATCTCCTTCCCTCGTTCGACAGCCAACAAGTCCCTCAGGCCCAACTCCGCCCAGCCGTGAGTTGCTGACGAGGACGACCGGCCGAGCGACTGGGCCGAGAGCGAGAAGAGGTTGTGGGCTAGTGAGAGCGAGGAAGGGTTGGTGAGATGGTGCGAGGGGGTGTAAGGTCGTCCGTACGGGTATGATGGCTTAGCGAGGGGAGGGGGGGGGGAGAGTGCGACGCGTCGGAGACGGGTCAGCTTGAGAGCATCGCAGGCAGGGTTCGAGATTCGTACATGAGCTTTTGAAGGCAAAGCTGTCCATGGTCATGCAAGAGAGCCCTCCTTCAGCTTCAGCAGTGCTTCAATGAGCGCGTGGGTGGACGTACTGTCGTCCTCATCAGGCTTCGGAGGGTCCCTCTCGGGAGGCACGGGCACGTCTGTCGTCGTCCGAACGAGATCCCCTCTTGTCAGCCAAAAGGACAGCTCAGAATCTCCTCTAGTCGTAGAGCGTGTACGATCCTCTCGTCACTTACCGTCATCGAACTCGGTGATGAGCCATGCGGAAGGGTCGTTGGGCGGAGCGAGGTCGAGGTCATGCGCGAGCAGGGCGTTGTCCGTCATGTGAAGCGACGAATAGCGTCCGTCCTGATGGAGACTCAGCGAGCAGCGGGCGAGTGGAGGGTTGAGCAGGCGAGAGTACGTACTGTCATCCTGGCGTGATGGGGTAAGTCCAGGTACGACACGGCAGAAGGGCAGGAGGGCAAGGGGTTGAGGTCGAGGGGCGGACTTGTGCTCTCGACGTCCATCTTCTGTCGATGCCGTCGCTCTCGCCCATCTCGTCCGCCCAGGCAGCAGCAGGACCCCTCCGCTCAGCCCTGTCTGGTCAGCCAGCAGCAGCCTTCAAGAAGCACCCCCAGCCGATCCAGGCACTCGCCTCTGCCACTCGGTCCTGCTCGAGCTCGGTGCGTCTCCCCTCCGTGCCTTCCTGTCCATGGGAGACTTCGAGAGCTGACAGATCGCCCGCGCTCGTTTCTTGGTTAACAGTCCAAGGTATACGGAGAGTGCATCCTCGCGAGCTACCAGGATGCCGAGCGAGGCATGTGTGACAAGGAGTTCCAGGCGTTCAAGGCTTGCGTCCAGGTGCGTTCTCCCTCCTTCCTCCCGCGCTTCCATCTCGATCTCCTTCCCTGCTCTTCAAGACTCTCGGACGCGCGTACTGATCGAGCTGGCTCGTTTGTGCCCGCAGTCGGAAATGGGTCGCAGATGGTGATCGTTCGCTAACGTTGTATCAAAACCCTTTGCTAGAAGGAGAGCAAGAACCGGCACAGCTGGCCCGAGCTGCGCAGAGAGGGTGCAGCACTCGATCTTCTCGCAGAGGAAAGCAGCGCGCAAGAGAGCAAGAGAGGAGAGGTAAGAACATCTATGATCCCAGGTAGCCCTGCAGCTCGACGAATGCGGGACTGCAAGCGCAAGGTGGAAGGTTCTTTTGGTCAGTTCAGGGTCGTCGGGGGTTGCGTCTCGATGCGAGAAACTCACTCTGAGGAATCTACAAAGCTCGCCAGACCGGCCGTGTTTGCCAGGTTCTCCCGAAGGAAACCTTTCAGACTGACCGAGTAGACCGGGTCGCGTGTGTGGAGCTGAAGAGTCCAAAGGGTCAGCAGTCGCGGTCAGGACGTTTCCCGGAACTCGAGAGGGGAGAGAGAAGACGAACCTCTTTCAAGCGTTCGCCCTCGGCCGTGCCCTCTGCGTCGCCTGCGATGGGAGCGTCTCCGCCTCGCTTCCAGTGCAGGTTGAGAGAGCTCGTACTCTGCGAGTCTCCACTCGTATCCTCTTCCGTTTCTGCCGTCGGGGAAATCGCCAAGAGACATCGTCAGCACCTCAGCGATGGATAGATACTAGACAACGAATGCGACGGCGGACCTTTGAGCTCTCCAAGGACGTCTAGGAAGACGTTGAGCAGCTCTCCAAAGCGCGAGAGGACGGCCGGGTCGCCGGTCGAACATAGCGCGGCCGACGCGAGCGCGACGCGCTTGCGCATCGATGACAGCGCCAGTCGGTCGAACGCGTCCCACCAGACGGCCATGAATGCGGATGTGTCGACGCCGGCCTGATTGATGAGCGCCAGGAAGGAGGACGGTTCCGCGAGGACCATCCGGGCAAAGAGGGACTCAAAGTGAGGGAGGGCTGCGCCGACCTTGGGCGCTGTCGCACTCTCGAAGAGCTTCTTGATGAGACCTAGAAGAGCGACCAGCAAGACAACATGTCAGTCAGCCGTCAGGTTCAAATGAGAAGGTGCTTTGGTCGATGCCGACGTACCCGTTTGGATCGCCGCCGGCGCCCAGGCGGCGAAAGGGACGGCCTGGATGTGGACAGCTAGACTGTGGAGGACATCGACGATGTCGCCCGGGTTGGAAGTCGCAAGCACGTCGCCCAACACCTGGCAGAGTGGTCCGGCGTAGCTCTGTGAAAGCACGGTGGGGTTTTATCAGAGCTGCACGCTCAAAGTAGCAGAAAGGGAACCACTCACCTCGTAGACCTTCGGTCCGTCCAACAGAATGTACGAGTCGATGATGGCGAGTCCCTTCGAGAGCTGATCTCGGTCATTCTGCAGCTGTTCGACCGCGGCGGGGACGAGGGCTGCGAGTCGAGGATCGAGGGTCTGCGAGTTGCGCAGGAGAGACTGCCAGAGGACGAGCGCGTCCTCGTCCAGCTGAAGTTTGGCCTGCCGGTGCGCAGAGAGAATGAACGTCAGCACTGTTACCCACCATAGACCAGCCTTCCTTGCAAAGAGAAACTCACTGCTCCAGTCAACGACTCTCCAAGAAGCTGGATGCAAAGAGGGTTAATCTCCTGTGCGCGCGTCTTGAGGGCCTAGATAAGAGGATGACCAAGTCAGCTTGAGATCGACTGGCGACAGACGGCAGCGAAAAGAAAAACTCACATCCACCAGCTTGGTGACCGTAGTGAGCAAGCTCGACTTGAACAACCACTCCCCTTCGAGACTCGACGCCTTTCCCCAGAGCTCGGGCACCTTGGCCGCAATAGCTCCAGCGTAAGGAGTGATCTGCCAGCAGAAAAGGAAAGTGAGTGCATCAAGTTCGAGCAAGGTCAGCGAGGTAATCGGGTTGGAGGGGGTAAAGATCGCAGGGAAAGGGGACGCACATCCACACCCTCGCGTTCAATCATGACGTCGACCGAATTAAGCACGCGTCGCTTGCCCTCGAGCGTCTGCAGCTCGTCGAGCAGCGTCATCAAGCTCTCTGCAATTTGGGGAATCTGAGGGTCCAGAAGAAGCAGGAGAGAAGCACACAATGGTCAGTATCAGTCCTCGAAACGACGATTCGCTTGTTTTGTAGCGAAGGACAAGAGAGAAGAGAGCCGGGTGAAACGTACGTAGGGAGTGAAGACGATCGGATCGAGCTCCCAGAGGTCCATGCACTGCCTGAGGGCGACAGCAGCCGTCAGCCGGACGCCCGCATCCGACGACGGTCCGCGATCTGCGACGAGATACAACAGAGGCTGCCAAGGGAGACTTGACGACGCCAGCTCGTCGTCCGCGTCGACCAACCTGTCAAAACGCGATGTTTTCTCAGTTAGGACTTTGACCGGGAAAGGGCCTGAGAGTGAGGGGAGAGCGACTCACTCTCCGATTAACCACCCGATCCGCCTCTTCAAGCACCGGTACTCAGGCTGCTGGATCTGACACTCGCCCGCCAACGCCTCCAGCAGCTTCTCGGCGGGGATGTTATCGTTCTGGACGACGAACCGGACCAGTCGACCAGCAGCAGTGTAGACGGCCTCCTTGTGCCTGAGCGAGGCCGAGTCCGTGATGGGAGTGGCTGAAACGGGCGAAAACCGCACACTGTCAGACGTCAGAAAGGTTTGCAGAGGGAGGCCAGGGCGAGGCAGGGCTGGAAGGGGAGGACGCACACATTGCTGCTCCTAGTTTGGCCTGCATCAGCACCTGCATGATCTGATCCTCCCGGTTTCGACAAGCGATGTTGACTGTGTGCAAGAAGAAACGAGCATCATTTGTCGCCGTCAGCGGGTCGTCAGACGATCAAGCTGAGCTCAAGAGGAGGAACGTACGGGCAAGGAGCAGACGTTCTCCGCATGGCTGAAGGAAGCAACGAGCAACATCAGCACCTCGGCAAAAAAAAAAAAAAAAAAAAACGAGGCAGGAGACAGAAGGGACCTACCCTGAGTTCAAACGTCCACTGCTCGTTGCTGCTCGTCTCCTTGACGCACCATTCCTCGCTGTCGTCCTCCAACTCCTCCAAATCCGCCAACGAGAGCACCATGGCCTTCTCCACCAGCGTCTCAAACACCTCCGAGATGAACTGGGCCGTCATCACTGTGTTTCAGAAGGGCGAGTGGTCAGCTTGACTCGTGCGGAGATCGTACAGGGCGAGGAGAGGGACGAACCGTCCTTGTGCTTCGACTCCCAACTCGGGAAGACGTCCTTGAGAAGCAGCAAACTCATGATCTTGAAGTTGTTCGGCCACTCTGCGCTCTCTTGGTCCTCTGTCGTTCCATCCAGAGCAAAGAGAAAAATAAATCAAAGTCAGGAGAAAGGCCCGCAACAGTAGGGAGGAGAGACGGTTGTGAAAAAGACGAACCGGCGTGGAAGTCGCCGTCGAGATGAGACCGGGTGAGGTTCCACAGGTGGAGGATGACGGAGTTGGCCTCCGGTAGACCGGCGAATTCCCCAGGGTTGGCCTCTTGCATCCTCTGCGTTGAAACAAAGCAAAGCAGGTCCCCTTGCGTCAGGATCCTCGCAGGTTCACGCGTGCAGAGGAAGGAGGGGGCACGCACTCGAAGATACTTGAGACCAGACTTGACGATCGCAGTCAGCTCCTTCAGCCTGGCCCTCCCCTCCTGCCCTCGAGCGCCTTCGTCGGTCCTCATCCTGTCGAGCAGCGCGCTCCTCCGCTGGACGAACGCCCCGAGCTGTCCGACCGCGAGGGCAAAGACGACCGTCGCTCGCTCGGCCGTTTCGGGACTCTTTGACGAGGCGAGCTTCGAGTAGTCCCACACGACCAGACGGGAGACGCACTTGAAGCACCACCAGGCGAGCTTGGGTTCGTTCTCGCGCTGGCCGAGCTGCTCGAGCAGCGGCACGAGGACCGGCATCCACAGGGTCACCCACTCGGTGAAAACCTTGGTCCCGAGCGGTAGCTTGATAGTCGTCCATTCTTTGAGGAGTCTTGAGAGGAGGGTGAGTGAGTTCAGGAGGGCGGGCGAGGACGACGTCGGAGATGAGAGGTGGGCTTGGGCAGAGGAGAGCAGCGTGTTGAGCAGGTGGGTCATCATGTCCGGCCATGTTCTTGGAAAGTCGATTCGAGAGATCTTGCTCATGATCCAGAACTGGGTCGTCGAGATCTGAGAGAGATATACCAAGATAAACGCGTCAGGATCTAGAGGAGTAATCGGAGGGAGGACACGGGCACGGACCGACGAGTCCTCCTCCAGAAGAAACTGGAAGAAGCGAGCCCTGATGAGCTGCTTGTCCTCCTCTGGTATGACACTGTGTCGGAGAGTCAGCGAGCAGTGGGTCAGCTCTCTGCGATGAGCAAGGCGAGGAGCGGACGGAGTGGTCAGGGACGGACGTGCGACCCCTCCAGCGGCCGACCATCTCGTTCTTCATGATGAGTCCGGCGAGCATGCGCGCGTCTCGAGGGACGTTCGCATCGAGGGCGACGATCTGGAGCGAGTTGTAGAATCCTGGGAACAGCAGAAAGCGTGGCTCGAGTGTCAGGCAACAGAGCGCAGGGACGAGGCTTGAAAGGGAGGGGGGCGGACCTGGGGTTGCGTACAGGCCCTGGACGAGTGCCGTGTTGGATGCGAGCTCCTGGGGCGAGATAGGGCTTGCGAGTGATGCGAGGAGTACTGGCAGGTGAGCGACGTCCATCCTGGCGTCTGCGAGCGATGGATCAGAGGGAGGGTCGCAGGCAGGAGCAGGGCGGAGCTTGGGCCCTGGCCGCGTAACTTTGGGTTATGCGGGTGTAACAAAGCCCTGTAACTGCGCTGGCGTTGGCCGCGTTTCGACCGAGTTCCATGCCCTCCTCCTCCTCATCAGCCCAGGCCCTTACTGTCTAGCAATGTCCGGAACCCCCCTCAGCGCAGGACTCGCCAACTGGCACTGGAGGCAGAAGCAGGTCGACAAGTGGGCCTACGACTGGGTCCGTTCTTCACGCTCGCTCTCTGCCCACTTTCTCTCTCGCGCCATCACCCTCTCCTCCCAGCTCCTTTCCTCCGAACGCTCACGCCCCTAACTCTTTTGTTCCTTGCCAAGTCTCCAGTTCAAGACCAACGTGACATCCGTCTCTGGTACGGATGCCTCGGGTGTCAAGGTTGACGTGACGGGCGTCAAGTCCATCGAGGGAGACGTGACGGTCGGTCAGCGAAAGTCAAAGTCCGTCTTTCCTCGCTCTGAACCAGCATCACGATCCCTTTCCTCCGTTCCTCGAGGTCTGGTCGGCTGATGAAGAGTCTGGTCTTTGGTAATCGATCAGGATCGTCACGATCTACGACCTCGACATGACGCTTTCGTGGACGGCAACTCTGACCGACGGGTCGACGATTGATGGAACCGTCCAGATCCCCGAGGTCTCGCACGAG
The DNA here is from genome assembly GCA_014825545.1 of Cystofilobasidium capitatum. Lineage (NCBI taxonomy): Eukaryota > Fungi > Basidiomycota > Tremellomycetes > Cystofilobasidiales > Cystofilobasidiaceae > Cystofilobasidium > Cystofilobasidium capitatum. Next base: position 59,331 of record MVAJ01000081.1, on the reverse strand, counting down.
GCCATTGACGGTCTGTCCGATTACTCCGTCAGTCCCCCGCTACCCCTCTTCCTCGTAAAATCGTGCCTTCCCAGCCGAAATTGCGGAACTGAACTCGAGCTGGGTTGATAACGGGCGAATAAAACAGTACAACTTCACCTCCTCCGCAGCCGGAACGTCCGCCTACCTCTCGCTCCGAAAGTTTCTCCCCTCGATCCTCGAGCCGTTCTTCACGTCCTTCCGCCAGGTCCTGGTCGAAGTCCACGGCAAGGACATGCTCGTCTCTCAGGCTCCCTCGCCCGCTTCGTCCTCGGGAGCCGCCACGCCCGCTGCTGCTCCGCCGGCCGTCGTCACTCCTGCTGCAACTCCTGCTTCGTCCGCTAGCGAGACGAAGAAGGCCGGCACGTCCATCAACACGAGCGAAGTGAGCGTCAGCGCCAACCTTCAGATTTCGGCTGCGGACCTTTGGGACCTCCTCACCAACGAGCAGAAGGTCAGTCGTCTCTTCTGCTCCCCGCTTATTCCTCCCCCTCCCACCCCCCCGCTGTCGCTGACTCCTTTCTTGAAAACACCCATGCGGTAATCTAGATTCCCAGCTGGTCGCGCTCGGCAGCCCAGTTCTCGCCTACTCCCAACGCGCCCTACTCGCTCTTCTCCTCCTCGGTTCGAGGAACCGTCCTCTCCTCCTCCCCTCCCTCTTCACTCCGAATGACCTGGGCGCTCAACTCGCCCTCCTGGCCCGAAGGCCACGAAGGCATCCTGACCGTCTCGCTCGACCAGGGTAGCGATTCGACAAAGGTCGAGTTCCGGTTGGAGGGCGTGCCGAAAGGCAAGGAGAGGGAGATTGAAAGCAACCTCCAGGCGTTTTACATTCGAGGGTGCGTTCCCTTCCTTCTCTCCCCTCCCATTCCTTCCAGTCCACCCAAAACCCAAACCAAAGAAACTGACAGATGACCTGTTCTCTTCTGGATTGACAGTTTTGTCGCCATGGGGTTAGTCCAATCCGTCCTTCCTTCGACCTTTCCCTCCCCGCCCGCTCCCCCTCCCGCTCCTTCACCCGCACCCCGCAAGTCCAAGTCGATCAAGCGTTCCTCCCCGCGCAAGGAGCCGTCGTCGCGCTCGGCCGGCGAGGAGGGGGGCGTGAGCTTGCTCGTCGGGGTCGGGATCGTGTGCGGCTTGACGGCCGTGCTTGGAGGTTTGGTGTGGAGCAGTTTGAGATAGTATCGGGAATCGAGGTTCGAGGTGGGGGGGGGGGGGCTTGCATCATTCTTGGCCGTGCTTCTCGCATTTTCCAAGCAGGGGACGGAGAGAAAGGGAGGGGGGGTTGGATAGTAAGAAGCTCGCGTCCTCTCTGAAGATCAGGTTTGGGCTGACACCCCTCCCTCCCCCTTCTCTTTCTTCTGCTGATTGTCAGACTGGGAAGCAACCTCGATGCGGCACTCAACATGTAGAAGCCACAACGACCGGCAAGGATGAAGCCCTGATAACGTATGGAAACTTTCGAGGATCTTGCGCTTTTCTTGCGCGCGCGAAAAGTCAGGGTTTAGGGGTGCATTCTCCTCGTTCGCGCCTGAGTGGCTAGGAGAGTAAAGAGAAACGATTCCCATTTCCATGCGAAGAAACCCAAAGATGGCAGCTACAGCAAGAAAGCTAGCTCCCTTCTTGGTCGGTCTGACCGACTCGAACGCAGTGATTCGGTTACAAGATCGAACCCACCGCCAACCCAGCTGCCGTCAAACCCCAAAGGACAACGTTCGACGACGCCCACCGCTCGGAGGCTGCAGACGAGGGAGTCGTCGAACTCGCGCTCGCGCTCGCTCCGGCCGAAGACGCGCTGGGAGAGGAGCTGACCGATGCTGACGAAGAAATTGCGGCGGAGGAAGAGAGGAGGGCCGAGGAGGAGGAGGATGAGATGCCCGCTGAAGATGAGGAGAGCGGGAGGGAGGAGGAGGAAGAGCTATTGGAGGGCAGGCCGGTAGAGTAGGTCGCGTTCGCCGGGGGGACCGTGACCGTTACGTTTGGCAGGTAGACGGGGTTCTCCGCTGAGGAGCAGGATGTTCGGTACGCTTTACACAAACAAGAGGAGGGTGGGTTTGTCAGATTCGTGTTGCAGAGGTGGGAGATGAAGAGAGGGGGAAGGGGGACGGACCGTCAATCGACGCTTGGTACGAGGCTATGGAGACGTTGACATTGGTCGGGGAGGTGTTGTCTAGCGTGCATTCTGAGCAGGTCAGGACTGCGGTTTTTTTTTCGAGTTGCGCAGTAGGACAGCAAGGGGTCAGTTCTGGGGAAGCTTGGAGGAGACAATGGTGGGGGGGGGAAAGACGGACAGGAGTCGAGGACGTTGGTGTTGCACAAGCTGGCGAGACGTCAAGGAGCGAGCAAGATCGTCAGTACGAAGGCAAACGTAGTACGAAGGCAAACGTAGTACGAAGGCAAACGTCACACTGGATGAGAGTCTGGAGACGTACCAGGTCGTGTTGGCACACTGAGGAGCCAGAGTAGAAAGGTGAGGTTGAACGTGAGATCAAGCTTGTCAGCTACCTCGCCAGTCGCTGTCCTTGCCCCCTCCCCCGCGCTCGGACCTTGCTCCTTCTCGAGGAAAGAGGGAAGACGCACGCTAGAGAGGGCGGTCTGGATGTCCTCGCATACGAACGCGCATGCCTGGGGGACGGAAGCTTGTCGCTTGATGAGCCCTCTGGACGCGAGGAAGGAGGACGAAGGCAGGGCGAAGGCTGCGGGCGCAAGAGAGGCAAGGAGAAGTATGTCAGCGCGAGGCAAAGAGCAGACTGGGAAAAGGAGCAGGGGACGGACCGAGTGCGGGTACGCCGAGTGCGAGCAGGGCAGATACGAGGACCATCGCAGTACGAAAATGATGGGAGACGGTGGAGGGTTCGACGCACGGGCGACAGGCCGGTGACGCGCAGAAGCAGCAGAGGGAAAAAAAGTCTGTCGCAGAAAAAAGAAGTCCGACAGATGAAACAGCCCCTTTCTTTCTGCTGCTGCCCTGGCTGCCTGTCCTTCAAAAGGGCTTCTGCTCTCGCCCTCTCTCCTTTGCTCTCGACGTCGACACTCTCTCACTCTTCTACTCTTTCTCTGCCTCCCTCTTTTCTTTACTCGCACAGTCCTTTCGTACGTGTCCCTTCGTCCTCCCCTACCACACCTCCCTCTCTCCCACTCGCCAACCCCACCCTCCTTGACCTGTCGACAGTTGGCCTTTCCGTTCCTCTATCGCACAGACCTCCCTCTCTTGCCCCTCTTACTCCTCTACCACTTCCAATCTCCTCCTCTGATCTCGCTGACGACGCCCTCTCGCTCCCACTCTCCTCATCTCAGAGCCCAGGTTTGGCTCTCTACACGCTTTTGTCTCCAACCCATTTCCCCTCCCCCGTCGATTCGCCGCCTCTCGCCACACCTCAAGCTCCACCGCTCTAGATCTTCCTCCAATGGTCGCCCTTAAGCCCTTCTCAGTCGGTCTGGTCGTTCTGACCCAGCTGGCTCTGTCGTCCGTCAAAGGTCCGTCTTCACCTTCCTTTCCTTTCCTCTCCCTTTCCTCCTTGGATCTGTCGGCACCCTTCCTCGGACCGAGCGCTCGGCCCCCTTTCGTTTTTCCTTGCCCTGACTCGTTCTCTTGGCCTCTCTTGGCTTTCTGCTTCCTCTCTGTCCGTCAGGTCATCCACACACCTTCGGTGCACGGACGCACATCGCTCTGGAAGCTAAGGACGCGTCGTACCCTCCTGCCGCTGGAGGAGGAGAAGAAGGGGCGTACCCCGCTCCTCCTGCTGAGGGACATGGTGCTGAGCCTGTGCGTCCGCCCGTTTTCTTTCCATTTCCTGAAGGGTTTCCTCGACTGACATCTAGCATTTGACCAAACTGATTGATTGCGTCTCCAACTCAACTCCAACGAAGGCTCACGAGTCCGCTCCTGCCTATGTGCGTTCTCCCCCCTCTCTCAGACTTGATGCCTTTCGTCCCGATACTTGATGGAGAAGAGCGTAGATACCTGACGCCTCTCAAACCATCTCACTTCTCTTTTCGCATTTGACCTCCTCCAGGAAGCCCCTCCTGCAGAACACCCCCCGCCTGCCGAGGGCCAGCACGAACCCGAGCCCAGTGCGCCTGAGGGAGAGTATCCCGCGCCTGCTCCCGAGGTACGTCCTCCTTTTGCCCAAAACCCTCTTTGAGGCCCTTGGTGCATTGACCCTGACTTTCGTCCCCTCCCTAACTTTATTTCCCCGAACAAATCCTCATCCAGGAACCTGCTCCTCCGGCCGAACACCCTGCGCCCGCCGAGAGTCAGTACGAGCCTGCGCCCGCTCCCGAGGTAGGCCTTTCGCCAAAGAGCCCTCTCCACGAGTCCCGGTTTCGTTCGATCTGACAATGTTCTCTTTCCCTTGGGGACTCATCTTTGTCCCTTTGTTTCGTCAAAAGCACACCCCTGCTGCTGCTGAGGAGCACCCAGCGGAGACTACGCCTGTCGAGTGGCCTGCTCCCGAGTACACTGCCGTCCGAGCCAATTCCCTCATCTCTCTCGTTTCTGCTCGCCTGACGTGTTTTCTCCCCTCCGCTGGCCAACGACGTGCAGCCTCCCACCCCGACGTACGGTTCCGGCTCAGCGCCCAACGAGCACCTGGACGCGTGTCTCGCGACGTGCTCCGCCTCGTTTGGATGGGGAGCCGCTCCGACGGCTTCTGCTTCGTACGCTCCTCCTGGTGAGGCCGGTAAGGAAGGCGGAAAGGGTGGTAGCAAGACGCACACTGTACGTTCTTTCCCTGATCGTCTTCCTCCTCTCACTCGTAGATAACTTTACGAAGGCACTGACTTTGGTGCTCAACCTTCTCTTGCTCAGGTGATCGTTGCTCCCTCGCAGGGCGTACTCAAGTTTGTTCCGTTTGCGATCACGGTTCCGCCCGGGGATAAGATTGAGTACCAGTGGGGGGCAGGTCCTCACACTGTACGTTCCTCAGGCTTCCTTTGTCCTGTCTTCTTTTCCTGAAGTAAGAAACTACGCTCTCTGACCCAAACTTTCCTTTTTCTCCTTCCCTCGACGAACGAGCAGGTGACAAAGTCGTCCCAACTCAACATCTGCAATGCGACGATCGACAAGCCGTTTAACTCTGGCCGGCTCAACAAGTCTGCGACGTTTGAGCAGGCGGTCGAGACGGACCAGCCCGAGTTTGTCTTTTGCGGGGTGCAGCCGCACTGCGTCAAGGGCATGTTTTCGATCATCAACGTCCGTATCTTCTCTCTCTATTCCTTCGCCCTCCCTCTGGAATTTTTTTTGACCTTGTGTGTCCACATTCTTCGGTTCCACAGCCCCCAACGGCACCAGCCAACCTGACCGCCGGATCGGAAGCGGCCTCGACGTTCGACACCCTCCTCACGTCGATGGCTTCCAACTCGTCAACCGTTCAGACGATGGTAGACCAGGCCAAAGGCGTGTGCGGGAACAACAGCGATGCTTGGGCTTGGGGGGGGAAGATTGTGATGGATCGGGGGATGGAGGAGTGGGCGATGATGGTTCGTCCCCTTGTCGTTTCGACTTTTGATGCGAGACGAACAGGAAGCTGACTCTTATTCCACTTAAACCACTTCTTGGAAACGTCAGGCCGCGGTTGAGAACACGCTCTGGACGAGGATGAGTTTTGCCATGAACCCTTCTGCGCGTGAGTTTTTTCTCTTCTTGAGACCTCTCTCCCTCAAGCTGCCCTTCGACCCTCCTACTCTGTTCTGAACCTTTCAATGGGGTCGACCCTGCTGTGTCACAGTCGTGGACGGTTTCAATCTCGCTTCGTTCTCAGTCCCGCCTTCCTTTGCGGATCTCTCAGGTGCAAACGGGACGACGGCCTCTCCGTCCCCTGGTGGAGGGAGCTCGGGCTCGACGGGTGGCAGCGGAGGAGGAGGAGCGTCTGTTTCTGCTGAGGTTGGAGGAGGAGCGAGCGAGACGGGTAGTGCGCCAGGTGGAGTTCAGACGGGTGCGCAGGCGAGTTCTGGTGCGTCTACTTTCTCGTCCTTTTCCCTCGTCCTCCCTTTGGCAAATTGACTCGACTGACTCTTCCTTTCCTTCGACGAATCCGTGCTCAGCTTCCTCGTCGAAGACCGCCAACACCGTCCTGCTCTCCATCGCCCTCACCCTTTGCTTCGTACTTTAAACCCTTCCCGCCTGTCGTGTACGCTCCCCCACCTTGTACGCCCTTCTGTTAAACACGTGCCCGACCGCCTTGTCCACCGCTTGTAGCCCCCCTCGTTAGGTACTCTCAAAGACGCTCTTGATAAGTTGCTGGTTCTTCTTTCTTTGACCGTTTCCCTCTTCTCTCTTTTTTCTACAAACCCACCATCCTGTCCGTTGTAAGCGATACCAAGATCCTCCCCTTCCCTCTCTTTCTCGCTCCTGAATAGGAAGCGGCGGATTTTGCAAGAGGGAGTGCGAGGGACCGGAGAGTGTAGCCATGGTGTATACAACAGCCGCAGAGACCAAAAGCGGAGCGGAGGGAGGGGGAGGGAGGGGGAGGGAGGGAGGGGGGTGGATGGAAAACAAGGGGAGGGTACAAGCAGAGATGGACAGAAACACGTGCTCCCACAAACGATAGGAAAAAGGGATAGGATGGAGAGAGCGACTAAAGCCCACCTCCTGGTCTAGAGTACGTTGTAGAAGAGCCATTCAGTCAAACAACCTAGGCGACGGCCCTCTTGCTGAGTTAGGACTCTTGACGACCCCTTCCTCCTCCATCGGGGCGGTGATGTAGTCGAGGTCGAGCCCGTACTCGGTACCCATGCCAGCGATTGTCCGAACAGGCGTTGTGGGCGAGTACGTCATTGGGCTTCTCGAGGTCGATCCGGGTGCTGTTGACGGCCGACCGCCGCGCGTTCTCGAGGAGTGGTGGTGGTGGTGAATGTTGAGCAGACCGAGCGAGGAGGCACCATTGCGCTTCAGGGAGGCATTCGTCGTTTGTGGCTGGTCGACAAACCGGAGCGTGGCGAGTGTCGGGTCAAAGTCGGACGTGCTCGAAGAGGATGACTTGAGCTTCGCCTCGTCGACGTCTTTGTCCGACAGCTCGAGAGGGTCCACCTCTTCAGGCGTCCGGTTGGCCTCGAGGTCGTTTGACGAAGAGCCCGCTCGATGGAGCGACCTTCGATGTGAGAGTTGCGAACTGTGGATGGCGGTGGAGGTAGAGGGGTCGGTCGAGGGTCCGCCTTTGCGGTTGACAGCAGTCTCGTCCGACGCCGGGAAGGCTGTCGTCGTGTCGCAGCTGCCGCGACTCCGCTGGGCGTAATGAGCAGGGTTGTTGCGCAGACGTTCGGCTTCTAACGGTCGACAGACTAAATGAGGCGAGCACAGTAAGATGGCCCGTAAGTGACCAATGCGCGCCAACAAGACAAAAGTGGGGCCCAGACTCACTCGCTAGGAGAGACGTGATGGCGTAGATCTTGCCGATGAGGTCGTTGGCGACGACGATGAGTGCACTGGCGTTGTGCGCCGTCCCAAACGCTTGAGCGAGCGCGATCGCGAGCTGGTAGACGGTGAGCAGGAACCCGTTGGCGACGAGGATCCGGCTCATCGTCTCGACGACGCTCTTAGTCCCTTGGAAAGCCGTCTTGGACTTGTGCAGCTCGTAGATCATGACAGCCGCAATGATTGAGTCGAGAATCTGTGCAGCGCGCAAGGGCAGAGGGGAACGCTGGTCAGTGTGGCTTGGTACAGGACGAGCATCAGCCGAAACTCACCGATGCGGAGACGAGATTACTGATCGCCATGTAGTGGCTCATGGCGGCCATGCGAGGGACAGGTCCGACGACAACGCCCAGCCTGAAGTCCGCACGCAGGGGAATGCATCACGATCAGCTTCGGAAACACGTCGCAAGATCGCAGAGAAAAACTAACGTTTTGAAAGCCGTATAACCGATGACGATCCCTGACAGACCGAAAGCCCAGCAAAGGATCGTCGCAGCCCACAGACTCGACCGGAACATGAGCATCGACGAGTTGGCCCACACCCGGAGCGAGTTGGTAAAAGCCAAGCACCGATGAGCGAGCAAGACTGCGTCCAGAAAGTCGACAGAGCGTCAATTTCGAGCTTCGGGTTGGACCAGAGGTTTGGAAGAAAGACGCACCATGAGCGATACCCATCAGGAAGGGGTTTATGAGTCGCGCGATGAAAGCGGAAGTCGCGGTGAAGCAGTACTCCATCAGCTTGATGGTATCGTCTGGCGGATCGAATACGACCGACAGAAGTCAGTCTCAAAGTCTCGTGCAGACTCCGCCCGTTCCTCAATCTGCTTGGGCACGAAGAAGAACTCACCTTTGTAGCCGAGGATGCTCAGACACGAGATGATGTGGCAGAGCGTCTGGATGACAGAGCCGACAAAGATGACCCGGACCATGCGCTGGATGATCGTCCGGTGGTTCGGAAAGTTGGCAAAGTAGGCCGACGTTTGGTGCTGAGCGAACAAGAAGCAGAGGTGAGACGTCAGTGGACAGACGACCTCGATAGCGTCGCGAGCAAGAGCGGAGAACGCACCAAGACGACACCCATCAAAAGGCAATCTATCAAGTACCCGAGCACGAGGATGTTGAGGAAGCTGTCGCCCGACAGGCCTGTCGAGTAGGTAACGTCCTCCATACGAGCTTCTTGAGGCCGAAACCAGACCGCGCAGGGCAGAGGCGAGAGCGGACTCCAGGCGGGCGAGTCTGGCGAGCTAGAGTGAGGACTGGAGAGCGAGACCTAGAGAGCGAGGCGAACGGACGGACGAGAGTGGGAGGAGCGAGAGGCTGATGGGGGTCGAGAGGATGGGAGCTGAAGAGAACAATAGGGAGGCGAGGAGGAGGATTGAACTAGAGGGCTAGGTCGTCAAGCTTGACCGTAGACGGGGCTGAGCTGAGCTGCAGACGGTCCAGACGGTGCAATCTAGAGGAAGAACTGAGGGTGTTCCGAATCCGACCAAGCAACAGGCGACCAGGAACGAGAACTCGAGGCGTGGGGAAGGAAGAGCTAGTCTGGGGAAGGGCCTTTCGGAGGGACGGGTGGGAGATAGATCTCTTGACAGCTGCGCAGGACTTGGTGTCGACGTAACGTTCGAGTGGCGAGGCGGACGGGTGGAGAAGACGTAGCCACCAGGGAGTGGGATTCCGTCTTCTTGAAGGGGATCGATGGCCAGCTGGAGTTTACGAAGAGGGAGGGCAAGGGACGACGGCGCTCATGGACGAGTCTCAGATTGGGGGCGAGAACGACCAGTCTGATATTTCCCTCGGCAGCCCACACTTTCGGCACACAACCGTTCTACGCTTTTCTCTTGTTGGCAGCAGAGCCCTTGCTGGGAAAGACGTCTCGCCTGCGCAAGTGAGGTTCAGAGAGCCGGAGGCCACCAACGGACGAAGGCAGGGTTGCACAAACACCGTGTTAATCTCCCCTCCAATAAAGGCCTGCGACGCCCGACGAGCCCGACCATTCTGATCCTGAACGTCGGCCTGCGGTGCACTCGAGTCGGCAGAGGTAGAACATCATGAGGGTCCGGCAAGAGAGGGTTCTCGAAGAGGAGTTCAAGGGCAACACGGGAGAGGCGGGTCGAGGGGTGATGGCCACTCGTCCTCCCGCCAGAGATGGCTGACTGCGCGGTTCAAGTGCTTGGGCGGCGGTGCTGGCGAAGATGAGACGAAGTCCTTCCAGGTTCTCCGGCGGCAGACGAAGCGGCCGAAGGTGCGCGGAGGAGGTGAGGAAGAGGTCACCAGGTCGAATGAACTGTACGAGAGTCCACCGGGGAGTCGTCAGGACCGAGCGTCGTAGGACTTGTCCCTTCGGGAGACATCCTGCGGACGGTTCTGGTGCTGATCCGAGTTTGAGGACACTGGAAGGAGAAGAGGAGGCCAAGGGGATTTAGGTCAGCGTCAGCAAAGGCCCATCGAGCCCAGCAACGATAGACGAAAGAACCCTTACCTTCGCTTTACACTTCTACTTCTACCCACCTGAGGTACCGCCCCCGCGTGAGTTTTCGACACCGACTCAAGACGTGAGGCGGGACAGCTGTCCTCAGTCTGAGGATAGCCTGAGTTTCGGCGTCCATCACGTCAAACGTCAGGCCAGAACGAAGATGAGGTGGCGTTGCTGCGGTTCCCTTGTCGAGCAGATCGACCACCCACGCCAGGTCGGACGGTGCCGCTTTCGCTCGACAGAGTAGGCAGGCGAGAGTGAGGTAGGCAAAGAGCGAGTCGGACGCATGCTTGTTGACGATCTCCAAGAGGTCGGACACGATGGCTAGGGTGTGGGCGGCGAGGGCTGGATCGGTGGAAGCCAGAGGATGCTGATCGCCGTCCACGACCTCTGTCAACCTGAACGCCCGAAGGAGAAGCCGGTCGACGTCTAATCGCGTAGCCTTGCGCTTCTGCGAAAGTGAGACGACAGCGGCTGCCAAAGGTGGGAAAAGGGAAAAGTAGAATCTAGTCAGGACCTTCCTGGATCGAACAACAAATATCCTGAAAGCACCTTCGACGGACGGCCAGTCATACTCATTCTTCTCCTGTCCCCCAGCCTGAGACAGTCGACGATGGTGATCTCTGCGATGCTCGAAGAGTTTGGCGCCCCTTGACCCGAGCAGTTCGCCAGCGAACGGCTTTGAGAGGTCGGCCGAATGTTCGATGAAGGGCTCTGTCTGATCCCGGCGGGTCGACAGACAAGCGCGAAGCGTCTTCTCCCGCAGGACGCTTGACGTTTCCGGTAGTAAAGTCTTGATGCCTCCCGGTACTCTGAGCTTGTGGATCTTGTCCAGCGGCATGAGGATGTCGCGCGCAGTGGCTGCGGGTCCGCTGACGCCCGCCAACCACTTAAGGACCGGATCGACGGGTTGAATCCAGGAGGACACAGTCTTGAGCGAACTTGAGCTGGGTTTCGATTTCGAGACGAAAAGATTCGTAGCGTCCGCGGCCCGCTGCAGGGCGAGGGGATCCTTGTAAGCGTCGCGTTCTTGAGGAGAAGGCGAGGAATGGAAGAACGCTGGCGGGTCAGCAAGGTGACCCATGTACGAGCCCTTCCGTTCAGAGCTCACCTACGCTCAACCACGATTCGCGGAGTTTGTGCATGGACTTCGACATGCCTGCGGTCTGGAAACCGAAGGTCAATTCATGGTCAATCAAGGGGCCTTGCGGACCTAGACGGTCAAGGGAGCAACGTTGACGCACCTGAACGCCGCCCTCATCAGTCTCGAGTGATCTACCTTTTCCTTTCAGCGACCCCTTCTGTCCGAACGCATCCTTGTCGACGCCTTTGGACGGTGGAGGGGTCCGGGGGGTTGGTCTGTCAGAAGAGCGTCCGGGACAGGCCACAGGCAACGACGCGTTGGACTTGGAGCGAGCTGACAGGAAGGGCCGACGAGCGAAGAAGTAGATGAAAGGGCGAGGTAGCATGTCCTTATGGATCCAGACGCCTCCTAGAAGGTGTCGACGTCGAAGGAGGGACAGGCGGAGGAGCAACGAAGGAGGGGCCGAGGGACGGAGTTGGGCAGGCCGTCTTGCAGCCTGAAGAGTCTGACCGAGGGTCTGCTACCCATCCAAAGGAGGAGGAGGTCAGCATACAGGCCCTATCGACCATCCATCCCAGAACGGGACTGACCTCTTGTCTTTGGTCTGGTCGGGGTTGAACCTGACGGACGAAGGGCTGAAAGCTGGAGCCAGCTGAACGCCGTCGGAAAGCCCACGTCGAGGCAGCAGCATCAGCACCCGCCCCAAGAACCACAAGACAGCGCGGGACAAGCGAGAGACTCACAGTCGGTGGGCGTGTGTCCGAGATTAAAGAGAGGGAGCGTATCGTCGGCGTCGGACGGTCCCTCCTTCCTCTCCTTCCCTTGACGCTGAGCGACTCTCCAGCGTGCGTACACGCCCTGCCGACTCGCCCCACTCAGACCAGCTCTCGAAATCGCGCAAAAAGGGTTCATATCATGCAGCAGAGAAGCGAAGCGGAAGGCGGGCAGGAAAGTGTATCTCGGACGGGACGTGACGGAGGGAGAAGATGCAAAGAGGGGAACGGGCGTTCGGGAGGGGGTGGAGTGATACAGGTTTTTGAGCAGAGGATGAGATGTTCGCGGAGAGGCCAGAAGAAAGTACTGTTACAAGCGGTCCCGAGACACTCCTGGAGGAAAGCAGGCGGACTTCTCTAGCTTTGTGGGCGTTCCAACTTTGTGGGCGTTCGGTGGGTCAGCCAGAAAGGACGTGTGCGAGAAGGCGAGAGTTAGGGGAGGTGGGAGAGGGATAAGAACGACGTCGAGACCGTTCACGGTCGTCCAGAGGTCGCCAGCCCGTTCTGCACCGTTCCGGGCAATATCGGCGGTTCGCCGATCGCCAGGGAAGACTTAAACGACGCCGCTGCCTCTGCGCTCGGCGGAGGGCCGCCGTTGACGCCTGCTGCAGATGATGCTGCCGGAGGCAAGGTGCTCGCTGACGGTCCTCCAGTCGGCGTATTGACGGTCGGAGAGTTGGAAGTGAAACTTGATCTGTCAAGAAAGCACGTTCACGCGGGGGGGAAGTGGCGGGGGGGGGGGGAAGAGGTCGAGTGGGATTTCAGTCGGACAAGAGAGGGAGGAAGTGCGCGCTTCACACGGCTGAGGAAGGGAGAATTGTAGACACACAGTCGCTTCTTGTTGGGCTGCTCGTCGACCGGAGCTTTCGCGGGCGAGTTGGAAGCCTTGGGCTTGACGTTCTGTGCAGCGAGGGAAGCGTCGAACGGCGCCGTCAGCGTCGTAGTCGAAGAACGCAGCAGAGCAGGGGGAAGCGACGGACCTTGGTCGAGCGTGTGCGCTTGAGAACCTTGGGCGCAGGCTTGGCCGCTCCCTCGAAGACGTAGTCCGGTAGGTCGACACTATCAAAGGAAAGCAGCAGACAAGGAGTCAGTCTCTCCCTCACCAGGAGAAAAGCGAGACTCAGGGAAAGAAAGGACCGCACTTCTTGATGTGCTTGATGACAATGCCCATCGTGGCCTCGTCAAACGTGTCGATCATCTTAACCTGCTTCATAAAGTCGTTGGTCGGGTAGCTGATGTCGAGCTTGCGCTTGAACGGATCTCCAGCTAACGAGAGCAAACGAGCCGAGGAAAGAAATCCCAGAGGGTCAGACACGACCGGGTGATGCCGAGAGAAGAAGGGGCTCAAGAGGGAGAAAGGGACAGGGAACTGACGCTGTTTCGGCTTGACCTCGAGTCCAATGTAAAACGTCATGGTGTAGATGGCCCTCGCCCCCTCGGCCTGCTTGCCCTCAATCTCCTCCTTGGTCCTCTTCCTCAACTCCTCGCTCACCTCCCCCTGAGCAGCCATCCTCACCTCGTCCTCAGTGAGACAAAACGTGGCCTGTTCGAAACCCTTGACGAACGGATGGGCGATGTCGAGCATCGCGTCCCCCGAGTTTTCGAGCTTCATGACCAGTTGGCGGAGACGGGATTCGACCGTGCCGGACCACTTCTTGTGCGTGTCGAAGCCTGAGGCGGAGGACATGACCTGGAGGTAGTACCTGTAAAAGCGCAAATCATGAGGTCGGTTCAGCGTTCTCTTCTCGAGTGACAATCAAAAAAGGAAGGACGGGAGGAAGAGATGGAGGAACGCACCGGTACGTATGGAAAAAGTCGTGCTTCTCAAACAATTCCCCCCAGTTGCCTCCCTCAGGACTCTTCTCAGACCGGACCATAATCATATCCACGATCCCCGCCGCTCGACGGAACTCGCTCGTCATGACCGTCTTTGTCGAGTGCGTCACGTTGTGGGTCGCGCACATTGACGGGTAGGCGGGCGTGATGATCGGCATCAGGTGAGATCGGTCGGCCGGGTAGATCTGGTCGGAAGTTGGAAGGGTTGCAAGGTGATGAGTTCGATGTCAGTCTCTGTCGAGCGCAAAGAGCTTGTTCGGCAGCAGCATAAGGGGGGAGGGGGGGGGGCGCGCACCAGAGGATTCCAAACCTTCAACTGCATATTCCCCGGCCCACTCTCAATCTTCTTCAAAATAACCGGCTGAGGCCACTGCCAAGCCGAAAAGATGGCAAAGAACCTCCCGACGATGCCCGCTGCCATCGCCGTCGGGTAGAGCTGACAGATCCGGGCGCACAACATCGCCCAGGCTACTCCTCCGAAGAAACCGTTCTTGTTCGAGTAGATTGCACGACCTGTCGCATGCCAACGAGACACAAGGGTCAGCGACAGAGGGGTCAAAGTGTAAAAGAGAAAAGATGGACGTACGTTTGGCCCACAGCTTGATGGCACGCAAAGCATCTCTGAATACCTCCACGTTCGGCACCAAATGCAAGATCAAATCCGTCACTCTCGAACCTGCAAAGAGAAACGTCAGAACAACAAAGAAAGCAGATCAACCCTCAACTTCCAGTCTTCCTGCGCTTCGGAGGCTCAGAGAGAAGGAGGCGAGGGGACTGACCGTTCAGACTCCTCTGGTTTGCGTCGTCCATCCCTCTCAATATGCTGTCGTCCGAAAGGTCCAAATCATCCGGCACCTTCCAGACCCCACAACCATCCCTCGAAAGGGTCAGAACCTCCATCTGCAAGTGCGAGGTTGTCGAACGGGCTAGGAAGGGATGAGGGGGGGGGGCGTACAGTAGGAGCCATAACTCGCGCGAAGAGGAAATCAAAGTCGACCCCTGCCACCTTGGCCCCGATGAGAGGGACGTAGGCTTCCGGTACAGGCTAATCCTCATCCAAAACACCAAAGCAACGAGTTATCGACTTCAGCGTCAGTTTCCCAAAGCCGAAAAGGAAGAGGAGGAGGGGGGGGGGAAGGCAGACGAAGAGCAAAAGCAGAACGCACCGAAATCTCATTGACCTCGGGAAAGGCCTTGAGCATATCCAAAAACAAGCCAAAGAAGTCTTCTCGGCCTATATGCTTGGGCACGACGCACAGCAAATCGATATCCGCTCCTGGTCCATGGACGCCCAACCTTGCAAAAGCGCAAGATCGTCAGTTCTCGTTTCTTCTTTCTCTGGCCTCATCCTGCCAGAGTAGTCTGAAAGAAGAAAGGAGAGAGGAACGAACCGGTAAGAACCGAACGTGAAGATCTTCCCTCCCGCTTCTCTCGACGCCTGCTCAGAGAGACCTTTGGAGAGGGACGCCTTGTAGACGAACTGCTTGACGAGGGAGAGGATCGAGCCGAGGAGACGTTCTCTGTTGACCATCGGCGCGAGGGGAGACGAGAAGGATCGGAGGGTTTGTGAGGTCAGGATTTTGGTTCGACAAGGGATGAGGGGAGTCGATGGGAGCAGGAGGGAGAGAGGAGCAAGGGGGGAGTGGATCGAAAGGAGCATGCGAGGGGTTGGCGAGCAGACAGCCTAGCATCCTGTGGGGCCTGGTCTTTTGACCACCGAGGACGAGGTGGACAGTGAAACAGGGCATGCGATCTACCCAGGCCAGACTTGTGCAGGCAGTGTTAAGAGGAAGGGAGGAGAGGGGCGACAACACACTCCCCTTCGCACAGTTCGTCCTCCTCCCAGTGTCCGCCTCGGACTCGTCCACCAGCAAAGCGGCTCCCGAGGATACCGATCGAACGAGAAGAGGGACAAGAAGGGAAGAAGGATGGCAACGCACCTGAGTCGTCCATCGTCCTTGCTCTCAAACTGGTCCTGGCGGAGGAGCTCGTTCATGAGGCCCTTTGTCGCGTTGATGTCTGCCGGCTTGGGCGGGTCGGTCGAGATGGGCGGGGTGACCCCAAGGAGCTTGTAGGGTGCGCTGCGGACGGCAAAGAGGAGGGATCAGAGAGTGGATCTTGTGCTGTCTCTTGAGGAAGGATACGTACGACATCGGGAGATTCGAACGGTGTTGGAGGGCCAGGACAAGGACAGCTTGGACTGAGCCAGAGTAGCAGCGTCGCCAAATGTGTTTCAACAGGCTCAACACCTTGAGCTGATGCATCTGCACAGGCTCACCAGGGCGGACTTGAACGACCGACCCTCTCCTTCCAGCCCTCCCAGTCCGCCCTCGTCGCCAATCGCACGAACTCGCGCCTCAAGCTCGGATCCAAGCACCATCTGCCCAACCGCCGCCCCTCAGACATGGCCTCCGACCTCCCCTCCCTTCGCCAGCGCATCGCCGCGCTCGAGTCGGAGCTCGACTCGCTCAAACGCCAGGCCACCCTCCTCGAAGCGCAGACGACGGCCGCTGCTGCCCTCCCCACTCAAGGAACGACTGGTCTGCCGATGGAACTCGACGAATACGTGCGTCTCCCTCAGCTTGCTTGAACGTCTGTCAGCTTGTGGTTCGGGGCCCTCCCCGCTCGTCCTTCTGCCCACTCCGCGTTGCTGAACGACCAGGACCTCTTCGCAGACTGACCCTTCGAGCTCGCCCGTTGCGTTTCACAGGAGAGGTACGGCAGGCAGATGATCCTCCCCGGTTTAGGTCTTCCAGGTTTGCTCCCTGCGTTCCGTCGTTGAGCCTTCCAATACTCTGGAGTCTGACCCCCCGGCCCTTCTAACCTCCTCCGCAGCCCAGCTCAAGTTGCGCAACGCCTCCGTCCTGGTCGTAGGAGCCGGTGCTCTAGGTTGTCCAGCTCTCCAATACCTGACCGCAGCAGGAGTCGGTACGTTCCCTTCACCTCCTTACGTCCTCATGTCGTGACGACTGGAAAATCATCCCGGTCGCTTGATCAGGCCACATCGGAATCGTCGACCACGACACGGTCTCGAGGAGTAATCTCCATCGTCAGATCCTCCACAGCGAACTGACGATCGGTCAGCTCAAGGTGGACTCTGTCAGAGAGCGTCTCCAAGCGTACGTTCTGTTCCTCTTTCGTCGTTTAAACACTAGTAAAGGCTGAGCGCACCCCCCCTTCCCTTTCACTCGCCATGCGTCAAGTCTCAACCCCCACGTCCGTCTCTCGACCTACCCCGAACCTCTCACGCCCTCGAATGCAGTGGACCTCTTCAACTCCTTCGATCTCATCCTAGACTGCACCGACCGCCCTCTCACACGGTATCTCATCTCGGACGCTGCCGTCCACTCCTCCCGTCCGCTAATCTCCGGTGCTGCCCTAGGTTTCAACGGTCAAATAGCTATTTACAACTGGGGTGAAGACGGACCTTGCTATAGGTGTGTTTGGCCGAGGGTGAGTAAGGGCAAGGCTGGGGGGGGATCGTGTGAGGAGGAGGGGGTGATGGGCGGGGTGACGGGTGTAGTGGGGACGTTGATGGCTCTGGAGGCGGTGAAGCTTCTGACTGGTCTGATCGGTGCGTTCTCTTATCCTCCCTTATTGTCCTTTTCGCACAGAACGCCGCTAACTCTCCTTTGCGATTGATTTGACTCGGGGCACAGATCCCGTCTCGCACCCACCCTCCTTGACGACCTTCTCCTCCCTCTCTTCAACCCCCTTCAGGACCTTCAAAATCCGCAAACGTCAGCCTCACTGTCGGTCCTGCGGTACGCCCCCGCTAGACTCTCCTTTAGGGGGCAAGATTGGGAGTTTGGAAGAGGAGGATTACGAGGCGTTTTGCGGTGGGAAGGAGGTGGATCGGGATGTTAGTGGATTGGAGGAAGTCGGGTTGGGATTGGGGAGGATTGGAGTTCAGGTCAGTCCCCTGTCCCTACCTTTGCTCCCCTGCCTACTCTTGCTGGGTCTCAGAGGATGGGACTGACCTCGAGACGCGCTGCGATCAGGAATTGGAGGCCATGTTGAGCAATTCGGACGAGGCTGCGACGGTCGACCTGATTGATGTAAGGACACCCGAACAGTTTTCCATCGTCTCCATCCCCGGAAGCAGGAGTGCGCACCTCCTCCTTCTCGTCTTTCCCTGAGGGCTGAAGTCCCAGACTTACGCTGGTTCTGCTTGTACCTCTTGAAATCAGACGTGCCGCTCTATACGTTCCTCTCAAACCCAACCTCGCATCTCTCCGTTTCATCCTCCTCGGACGCACCCACGGTAATCCTCTGCAGAAGAGGCAACGACTCCCAAGAAGCTGCCCGGGCGCTCGTCGACGCTTGGTCAGCTGAGAGCAAGGATGGTGGGGGTAGGAGGAGGGTGGTGGATGTTCGTGGGGGGGTCAAGAATTGGGGCAGGGTCGTTCGAGGAGGTGTTGAAGGAGGATGGCCGGAGTACTAGAGACATCTCTCTTCGTCTCTCTCAATGCTCGGTTGAGTAGAACATCTTTCAAGTGAGAGTGCCATGACTTTTCTGAGGGTCAGGTGCACTGGGATAGTACGCAAGTTGCCGTCGGCCTGACCCGGCGCAGGAGAGCCAAGGAGAGAGAAACGGCCAACACGACGCCTCCTTTCAACGAGCACCCCCTTTGTCAAGCTGTGAAGGATGCCAGTGTCCAAGACGGACGTCCTGCTCGACCTTCAAAGAGGTGCGTTGTCCTTGTCTCGTCGTCTGGAGTCTGGTCCGGTCCAGAGGAGAACGTCTACTGCGGGCCTGGGCTGACGACCATCCCTCTCGATTCCTCCCAATTACAAGGCGTAGCATCCTCCCTCTCGCCCGACGAGCTCGACGCCTTCGCCCGTTCGGTCTTGCAGACGTACGTACAAGAGAAGATGACGCGGGGCAAGACGCCGCTTCAAGCGAGGGACAAGCTGGACGAGCTCGAGCAGGTCCGTTCTCGCGCATCTCTTGCATTGGGGGAAACGAGTTGCTGATGGAAAACCTCTCCCCAACGCTACAGACTGTCAAAGGATCAGGAGTAAGTGTTTGATATCTCCCTTTCAGGACTACCGTCGTTTGAACTAGCAAGCTATCTCATCTCTGTAGCTGCCCGAGTTCCAACTTCTCTTCATTCAAGTCCGCGATCAACTCGTCCCCTCAGGGTCCCCCCTCCCAACCGAGGTCTCGCCCTACTGGTATATCTCCCGCCGAGGGTCAAACTCAGGCGTCCAGCTGATCAGTTCGAGAGGGGGTGACGCGTCCCCTGATCGAGCAGCGTTGACGATCGCGGACAAGCAGGCATCCGTCTTGGCTGCGCTCAAGAACGGTACGTCCCCCCTCCTTCTTTTGACATAGACGCCGTCACGTCAATTTGCCCTGACGAGAGATTGGAGCTTGCGTTTACCTTAGTAAACAACGAGCTGGAGGCGTACAGAATCATCTTCGTGTACGCTCAGCGCAAAGTCCTCGCAGGCAAGGTCCGTTCCCTGTCGTCTCCTCCGTCTGTCCCACCATGACTGCCGCTGACGTCCTTCACTCCGCTTTACGCTTGCAGGATACGTATATGACCGGCTACAAGCTGGAGCAGCTCGAAAGGGACGTCAAGGATGATGGAGGGGTAAGCCCTTCTCAAAGGTTTGAAGCGCTTTGCCATCGCTGACTCGTCCCTTGCCCTTGTCGACAGTACACAACATTCGACCTCGCGCCCATGTTCGCTTTCGTCCCCTTCTCGTACCGTAGACGACTCCCTCTCGCTGACTTCATCCATCTGGGTCGCTCTCAAACCAGATTCATTGCCGTCCGTCGAGAACTCCAGCTGCCCCCCTCACCAATCTTCAAATCCTGGGGCTCGTCAACGCCCTTCATCCCACCCCCACCCCTCCCTTCAACCTCATCGCAGTCTTACGACGCCCCGCCTTCGACGACGGATTTGAGAGCGCCGTCCGTGCTGACTGTAGGAAGTCAAGAACCTCCTCCGCCGTACTACGCCACTTGAGGAGAACCTCCCCCCTTCACCAAACACGTTGTAGCGTCCCCCCAAAACAGACCGACTTGCACGGCCCGATAAAAGTTGTATGAAAACGATGTCATTCTAGAATGGAGCAGCAGAGTCTGGGTTTAGAGTAGAGCGAGCGCGTATATACGAGAGTCTCAGGCAGGATAATCGGAAAAAATGACCTAGGGAGGGCAAGCGAACTAGGGTAGTCGGAGAAGAGAGATGTTCTGTATTCTTTTGTTTGTGTTGTGTCGGACCGGGCGATGGGAGGGCGAGAAGAGAAGCAGGGGCGACCTTGGAAGAATGAGCTTCAGATGACGTCGACGACCAACGACAAAGTCTTCAACCACTTCCTCTCCTCGTCCCCACTGACGTCCCCCTCAACCCTCTCAACCTCCGCCTTGATGGCCGCCCCGACCTTGTCCTCCCACTCCTCCGCCGCGCCAAATCCGACGAGCACCTTGGCGTCGTACTGCTCCTTGTTCCAACCGAACAACACGTTGGGCGGTCGAACGATCGCGGGCTGACCGTTCAGGATGGCCGATAGACGGTTGTTGAACAGGTGGAAGAGCAGGATAGGGGGGACGTCGTCGAGCGCGTCGAGAAACTGCTCGGTCGACTTGAGAGGTGCGGTCGACGACTCGTCCGAAGCGGCCTTGAGTTCCTCGAGTCCGACGAGGACGTCATCGAGCCCGTGCGGGCTGCCGAGGGCGGCCACGACGATCCTGAGCGACTGGAGAGCCTCGATCGCCTCGGCCAGAGCCTCCCTAGCCAGATGGCCTGGGTCGGGAGCGGCAGGGAGGACGTAAGGCACGAGTCCCTCGACGAGCTTGACGACTAGTCCCTCAAAGGTCGAGATGACGACAGTGGCGGGATCCGCAGGAAGCCGAGGGGGCGAAGAAGGTCGGGAAGGCGGAGTCGGTCGAAGGAGAGTTGCGACGTTGGACGTCGACTTGACGCTCAGCAGCGGCTTGGGGATGAACTCTGCCGACGTCGACCGAGCGCCGATGGCAGTCGACGACAAGGGCAGCATCTTGTGAGCCACTCGAGGACTCGCTCGGTCAAAGTGGACCGGTCGGTCGACGAGGGTAACCATACCCTTCCAGATCGTGGACACGGCGATCCCGACGACCCAATTTTCGCCAGCCTCGCTGCATCCAAAGGAGATCTTGGCGAGCGCCCGTCTAGCATGGTCGATCTTGGACGCAAAGAGAACCAGGCAGGGAGGAGTGACGGGTTCGGCGTGGTGGCCGTTGATCTTTGGCTTAGCGGGCGTCGAGACGGCCTTGTCGGCCTCTGCGAGTGGGTGGAGGGATGCCAGGAGCTCCCGCTTGAGGACGGCGAGCAGGGGGAGGATTACGCGACCGACGATGCTGTCGAGCTTCTCGATGACAGGCTTGAGCGCGTCCGCAACAAACCGAGGGAACGCCTCTGCTCCGACGGCCGGTCCGCTCGCAAACTTCTCGCCGAACGCATGCCTGGCCTCGAAAGCGGCGTGAGCGAGCGAGAGGCAGTAGGTCTGGCACGGGTTGAAGGGCGACGCCTGGGTGGAGGTGGTCGTGGACCTGATCGAATTTGGGGGAGTGGGGGCGAACAGGACCGGGTGCGAGAACGTCGGGTCGATAAGAGCCGGAAAGAGCACGGTCTCGAGGCGAGAGGCGCTGTGAGCGAGGGTAAAGAAAGCGTCAGAACCTCGAGCAAAACGATGACGCTGGATAAGAAACGAAACAAACTCACAAAACCGACAAGTGCTTGACGGAAACCCTGAGAATGGCCCGCAGAACGTACTGGTCGATCGGAGGTGCCGGAAACTCCTCAAAGACTGTTTCTGCAAGCCAAGTTCCGGTCCCTCTGGCGACTCCCTTCCTCCCTTTGAACTCGCCGGCGGTCGAGCTGCCTGCCAAAGCGCGAGTGACAGCCTCGCTGATGCGCAGGCCGACGGCCTCCATGTTGGTCGACGGGTCGTTGTTAGCGTTACTCGGAGCGGCGACACCTCCCTTGACGTTGACACCCGGCAAGACGGCCGTTCCTCCGAGCTTGGGGGATGGGACGGGCGTACCGACAGGCGTGGGCGAACGAGACGAACCGAGCGAGAACTTTGCCAGGGGTCGAGAGAGCGACCGCGACCGCTTCTCATCGCCGTTGCCGTTGAGCGCAGCGACTGAGGCGAGTGCGGGGGAGGCGAGAGGAGAAGGCACGGCGGAAAGCTCGGTAGACTTGCGACCTCGGTCTGCACCCTTGGGAGGGGACAGGGGCGGGGTCAGGGCGCCCGACCCGCTGTCGATGACGTTTCCGTTTGGGTTCGGAGCGGGAGAGGCGGACCTCGAGAGAGGTTTGAAGGAGGGGAGCGCGAAGGGGGCTCGGAGTTGCATCGTGGTGAACGAGTTGCAGGAGTCGAATTGGGACGAGGGGTGACGGCCGGTGTTACGGCGGAACGGCCGGAGTGGGCGCAGGGTTGAGAAGGTCGGTTGGGGTTGGAGAGGGCAAGGATGACGGTTTCGAAGGACGAGAAAGGCGTGCGTGGTGATGATGGGGAGGAGTGAATTCTTAACCCATCAAGAGAAGGGGAGGAGTCTGCTTCCTTTGGAGGGGGAGGGGAGGAGGGGTCTGCGAGGGCTGATGGGCTCGCTTTTAGGGTCGAGGTGGGACTGTGGGCCTTATCCGGGCTTGTCTCCAGAGTCGAGCAGGGCAACTAGTTGCAGGATGAGAGGGCGTGCACGTGCTACGCTACTGTGAGGAGGAGGGACATGGGAAGGAGAGGAAGAATCAGGTCAGTCTGGATTGGCTCGAGGAGAGGAGATGGCCGGAGGAGGCGGGCGAGGAGAAACGCACAGGGGTGGTAAAGCTCTACAAGCTCCTATATCTGGTTCAGAGGGCGTTTCTTCGAGCATGCGATGGGCCAAGGGGACGAAAGAAGGGAGGGTGTGAGGCTGTTGGAAGAGTGCGTTTGGAAGGGGACGTGGGTGAAGAGGAGGTCGGAGGGAGGGGGGAGGAAGAGTCAGGATTTGACCTGCTCGCTCTGTTTGGCTCGCCGGCACATTTCCAACCCTCGCCGACTGCACATCACAAACTCACTGTGATCGTATAACACAGGCTCCGTGAATCAGGATTAAGCCTCTTGTGTGATCGTGATCACAACCAGGCCGACTTCCGCCTTCCTCCTCTCCTTGCTCCCTTCCCCCTCCCCAAGACCCCAGCATGGCAGCCTCCTTCAAGCCCATCATCAGGCTCAAGGGTGCCCTTACCCCCCCGGCATCGTCGTCCTCCTCCTCCTCGCAGCAGCAGCAACATCGAGCGTCAACACCCGATGTGACCGAGGTCGGGACGGTCCGACGCGCTCGAGGACCGCTCGGGCTGATCTACACGAATCGGGGAGCCTGGTACCCTCTTCCTCCAGCCGCCGCACCCGCCGTCGAGCAGGGCAAGAAGCGAAAGTCCATCGTGGAAGAAAATGTACGTCCCTCCACCTACTTCTTTGTTTTCCCGTTGCAGCAGACCGTCTGCTGACGACTGGGCTCCGACGCGTTCGCCTTGCCAGGATCTGCTCGCTCCTCGTGAGTTCCGCCAGGTGCTCTTCTCGCCCTGGAACCAACACACGCTGCGGTCCATGGGGATCACCCAGGGTATGCAGACCTCGCGACGACTCGAGCCGTGGCAGGAGCGGTGGGTTGAGATCGTCAAGGAGTACAGCAACGTCGTTGCCGTCTGCTGCTCAGACTCCGTCATTGCTTCCCTTCCCTCCCACTTCCCTTCCTGGCTCTCTCCAAACTGACTTGGGCGTCGCTGTTGGTGGTACAGGTTACCCTCCTCCGACTCGGTCCGCAGGAACCGTACAAGGTCAAGGTCAAGATCGCTGAACCAGAGGACGAGATCTACTGCGTCGCCTGGTCTTTCGACCCCGTTCGCCTCACCCCCCTGATCGCATTCGCGGGCAAGAAGGGTCTCATCTACGTCTGGAGACTGAGCACTGGAGCGGGAGAGGCAACGGAGAGGTTTCGAGTGTTGAGAGGTCATGGAGAGGTGCGTTTCGTTTCGATTTCGTTCATGAGTCTCGACAGCGCTGACTTGTACGATCGTTACGGCTCAACCTGCAGGAGATCTACAGTCTCAAGTTTCACCCTAGGAACCCTCATGTGAGTCTTGCGCGTCCCCTTTAACCCTTTGCGAGTCCACAGAGACCGAAAGATCACGATCTGTTCTCTATTGACAGATCCTAGTGTCTACCTCACTCGACACGACAAGCCGAATCTGGAACATCCTAGGATCCGAGCCGCCAGCGGGCGCGTACAAGGTGCCTGCTACGGCGCATGGAAACGAGGGGAAGGTTGTCGTTGCCATCTACGCGGGTCAGATGCCGGGAGGGCACGCAGAGGGGGTCACGGCCGTCGTAAGTTTTCACTCTGAGGAAAGCTCAGATCGAATCTAGACTGACGTTGCTTCTACGGACGGGTAGGACTTCCACCCCACATTACCGCTGCTGGTTACGGGAGGAGTGAGTCCTATTCCGCGCTCCAGCTGTTCGAGCGAGTCAGGCTGACCGTGCGCTCCCACCCTTTCCGCTCACCGTCAGCTCGACTATGTCCTCAAGATCTGGCCCGTTCCTCGACTACCGCCACCCGTGGACAAGAGCGTCGATCACCGCACTTTCGTCTGCTTCCACCCTCTCTTCTCGTCCCGATACTTCCACGATGGTTACGTCAACGGTGTCGAATGGTACGTCTCAGCCGAGGTAGTGGAGTGATGTCGACTGCGACACTAGTACTAACGACTGGCGAATCATGTCTTCTTGTGTTTCTCCCTCAATAGGCACGGAGAGGACACTCTCCTGTCGTACCAGAACGCGCCGAAACCACGGATCGTCAAGTGGCGATGGCTCGGTCTTCGACGACACTTCCCTAAAGATGCGAACGGGAAGGTGACGATTCGTTACGGAGAGCACAGCGGGAAGGGAGGGTTGGAGGCCATCAACAGTCAATACGCCACGAACACTGCTAGTACGTTGGCTGCCTTGTCTGCTTGCCTCTTCCGCCCTGTCGTCGTCGGCAGGACGCTAACGTTGCGACTGTTGGTTTGAAAACTGGCAGAGTCGTACGAGATCCTCAACGTCTACTCTACTCCTACCTCGGAGGTCGCTCTCCTCCCTTCAGAACCTCTCCTTCTTCCCTTGCGTCCTCCCTGGTTCTCAACGTTTGCCCACCTGCTCCCTCCGACGCCCAACCCCTCGAGCTCTAACGCGCGCAACGAAGTCTCCACCTCGCTCGTCGGTATGCCCATCCGCGGTGGGAAACTCTGTCTCTGGAACCCAGACACGGAGACGTCGACGGCGTTTCAGAGTAAGGAATATCGGTTTAAGGGAGGGTCGAAGTGGGAGGAAGAGCAAGAGGAGGCGAAGGACAAGGAGTTCAGGAGGGCAAGGATGAACGAGGTGGAGAGGACGCAGGTCAAGTTGGAGCAGGCGACCGATGAGAGTTTGTCGAGTTCGATGGGGGAGGTCAAGGTGACCCATCCGAGTGCGTTCCCCTCTACTGCTTGTCCTCCTTACAAGCGCGTCAGACTGACCTCTGCAACTCGACCCTCCCCCCTCCTGCAGGTCGTCCACCGAAACCAGTCAACGTCGGCGAACCCTACACTGTCGCCGATCTGATGGGAAACGGCGAGGAGGAGGAGGAGTTGACGAGCCTGACCGTTAGTCCGGGAGGGGGAAAGTGGCTCGTCGGCAGCAGTGCGCGAGGCGTGCACATCTGGTCTCTTCCACTCTGATTCGACCAATGAACGATGTCCATGTCTCCTTTTCTGGTGACGTGGGAAGGCTTCCGGTCTCGAGGAGAGGTGCATCGTCGCGCGCGCTGGGACGTGATGGGCAGAGAGGGGCTCATTCGATATTGCGTTCGAGGTACTCCCGTATGAGGCCCTCGATCTCCTTCCTCAGATCGCTCGGAACCGCTTCTGCAGACACTCCCCGTTCAGCCAGAAGAGAGAGATGGAAGGGGTCAGCGGGCCGTGTCGAGAGCAGCGGGCAGGACGCGCTGGAGAGATGGAAGGGGGCCGCACCTTGAGCTGAAGTCGTCATGTCCTCCAGCAACTGTTCTAAGCTTAACGGATCCATCGCTCGGGCTTGTTCTGTCCACGTCCGAGCAAGAGCAAGGGCAATGTGTCAGTAATCGGCGTCTACTGAGCTCTGTGAAGGCGAGCTTGAGGAGGGGGCTAGCTGGACGTACTCGTAGCAGACTCCTTCACGCTGTCCTCCCATCCTGACCTAGCCAGCTTCTCCGTCAAGATCTTGAGTATCCTTTTCGTCCAGCAGACCAGATACCGGGAGTTAGTCCTCTCTTTTGCGAGTCGAGCAGGCCAAGCCTTGGGTCCCGCGAAGGGCTCATCAACAGGGACGGAGGGGCGGAAGAGGGACGAGACGCACCGGTCCCACTCGCCATGGGCGATCATCCTACGCTTCAGGTCGTCCTCGAGTCCCTTGGTCTCCATCGTGAGTGGTTACTGGGGCGTGGTTGTCGATGGGAGGGGGAGTGGTGGGTAGAAGAGAAGGCAAGGCGAGGTCGAAGGCGGCGGAGTTTTGTCGCCGACGAACTGAACTCTTCTCCTTCGCACGAGACACATTCTCGGCTCGCGTTGCGCTTGCTCAAATGCGCTCGGTATTTCAAGGTATGCGCTAAGGAGGACTCTTACTCTTGTCCTTTGGAGAAAAAGGTTCTCGAGTTCCCTTGCAAGAGGGGAAGGGATCCGGGCCTAGCGTCTTCAAGCTCCATGGTCATCCGAGCGTCCATCTTTCTATGAAAATCGAGTATGGACTTCACTACGACGTGCAGAACGATACCAATCAAAAGCCTGTCAGTTTCGGCTTCGTAGGGTCGAGCGATATCGGCAAAGGGTTGGGGACTTACGACCTTGGGCTGCTGCGGGATGCCTGCCGATGAACTTGCTGCAGGTCCGTCTTTGGGCGGAGGCGGCTGGCAGAGGCAAAGGAAAAAAATCGTAGGTGTCATTCCGAGGAGCGGAGCGAGTGTAGAAAGAAGGGCGACTATCTGTAGCGGCGGCAGGCGTAGTGGGGCGTGGGAGGGATGCCAGGGTACGCAGCGGATCAGAAGACTCACTGTCGCAAAGAAGAACGAGTACCCCAGCAAGCCCAACCCACCCACGACGAGCGCGTAGTTGAGAGCAAGAGACTTCTTCTCCTTCTCGCGCTTGGCTGTGAGCTCATCAGGAGTCATGGCCGCCTCCTCCGCTGCGTTGCGAGCTCGAATGTCGTTCAGGGCTTGCTTGATCGATCCGGTCTTCTTCTCGCCTGGACCAGTCGGGACGATGGGCGTCTCAGGAGTGGACTTTGAGGCTCCGATGGGATTCGGAGTTGGAGGAGGCGAGGCGCTGGAGTATCGTTGGAGGCGGGCGACAGGTCGGAGGAGGGCTGAGAAATATGGCCAGCCAGTCAAGGAATCATGTCAGCCCCCTCGGTCAACTTGAGGGTCGCTCAGGCAGATCTCACCCGACGTGTACCTGGGTGCCGAGCGTGCGATAGTCTGGAGGGAGAGGGGGGACATTGCTGGGGAAGATGTGCGTGTGGGCTGAACGTCAGAACGAAAGCACACTCCGCCTCAGAAGCCCGCCCCGACGCATCTTTGCCACTTCTAGCTCAACACGACAGAGTAACATAGCGAAACTCGAAGACCGCGCATCGTTGCTAGCCGATGACTGATCTCCGAGAGCTCTGACTCGTAGACAGATGCAAAAGAAGTGCAGCGCGTGCGTACGATGCCTCGGCGTCGAGCCCCTTGGTCGTTGCTCCATCAGCCTCGTCACTCCCATCAAACGACAGCTCCCTTAGAGAAGGACAACGACGCCCTTTTCAGACAGGACACAGCAAGCCCATCAGACACCCCAGCACTCGGTCGCGTTCTTCATCGGTGGCAGCTTCCCTTCGCCAACTCTTATTCGGTCGCCCGCTCGGACGCGTCGCCGCCCCTTCCCCCTCCTCGTCCAGAGCTCTCCCTCGGGCACCCCCTTCCCTCTTCCCCTTTCGCTACACAGTAGATCATGGCAGCTGCCGCCGCTCGAACGGAACGTCAGATCGCAGAGCTTCTCAAGAGGCCCGGGAACGGCGTTTGTGCAGACTGCTCGTCGCCTGCGGTGCGTGCCTTCCCTCTCCTCCTCCACCTCCTCAAAGGGCTGACCTTGTCACTCACGTCCGTCCTACCTGTTTAGCCCCGATGGTGCAGCTGGACTCTCGGTATCTTCCTCTGTCACAACTGCGCGACCGTCCACCGCAAGCTGGGCTCTCACATCTCGAGAGTCAAGTCGCTCACTCTTGAGTGCGTAGTCCCCTCCCCCACTTGCGACGATGCCCCTCCCATGCTGACGGACGTGCTTCTTTTCTTGGTGCTCGTCGTGTCATTCAGCGAGTTCACGAGGGAGCAGGTTGATAGTCTGACGAAGATCGGCAACATCAAGGGCAACGAGCTCCGCAACAATGACGACCGCGCCAACCCGCGCCCGACGAACCTCGAGATGGAGGGACGGGACAACGAGCTAGAACGCTACATCAGGAGAAAGTACGCTGCCCCTCGTTCTCTTCCGGCCAACACGAACCTGCTCTCGGGGACCGTCTCATCCCTCCTCTCGTCCGTGCCTGGGCCTCGGACCGTCCCCCTTCGACCCGCCTCCTCTCGTTCGCCTTCCCCGCTTCCTCAAGCCCCGCCAGTAAGAAGCAACACCACCCCCGTCTTCGGCACAACCCTGGAACACCGACCGTCCTCCTCTAACGGACCAACGGCAGGTGGGGACACCGACGGCATGCGTCGAGGTCGACCTACACCAACGTCCAAGTCGACAGCTCCTACGTCGTTCGTGCCTCCTCCGCCGGTTCACCAAAGCTCTCTCCCTCCCAGATCGTCGAGCTACAACCCATCTCTCCAGTTCGCTTCGTCCGTTCAGGCCGCGCAGGCGCAGCCTCCTACGCTGGTTCAACCTCAAGTGCCGACCCATGGGCCGTGGTCGGACTTGATGACGCTCACTCAACCCCCTCTTCCTCTACCAACACCTTCACCAAGCTACTTCGCAGGAGGTCCCGTGATTCAGCATCAGCAATCACAGCAGCAGCAGCAGCAGCAGCAGCCAGTAGCAGGGTCCTTCCCTCCTCCTTCAGCACCCCACTCGACCTTCCTCCAACCCTCGTCGACCCTCTCCCCCGGTCTCTCCTCGTCTTACGGTGGATCTCCCTCAGCGGGCCTGAACGGGTTTCAACCTTCGGGTGGGATGCTGTCACCCTCCAACGCTGGCGGGATGGGTGGGAAGTTTGGCCAGGGCCAGCAGCAGACCTTTGGACAACCAACGTCGTTCCTCGCTCCTTCTTCTCAAGGATATCCGGTTCAGCAACAGCAGCAATCACAGCAGCAGCAGTTTCAATCTTCGATGTTTGCCCAGCCGACGGGGTACGTTGCACCTCAGATGTACCAGCAGCAGCCGCAGCAGCAGCTGGGGATGTACGCTCCCCAACCGTCATTCGGTTCGACCCCCCAGCAACAGCAACAGCAGGGAGCAGGCTCGCAGATGGGTTTCATGCAGGGGATGATGCCTTCTGGAGGAGGGGGGGTGTACGGGAACGGTCAGATGGGCGGGTGGTGAACGCTGGCGTTTCTTCAAAGGGTTATTTGCTCTCCCTATCTTCAAACCTCGTGTCCGATCGTCTTCTTCTCGAGCCGCCGTTGGTCAGAGTGATGGGTGTTGGAAGACGACATATTTCAAGGCGCCCGAGGACAACTGGAGAGAGAAAGGCGAAAGTAGAAGTCCGTTTGAGGTGGTACATACATGAATTGAGGGAAAGAGTGGGGAGAGTACAGAGTGGGATCAGACAGACAGGTTGTACGACACGAGAAAGGAGGACAGGAAGCCAAAGCCCAAGAGAACAAGAAAGAGAGGTCAAAAAGGCGAAGAAAAGAGAAGGGATGAAAGTGTCCAG
Source organism: Cystofilobasidium capitatum (assembly GCA_014825545.1). Lineage (NCBI taxonomy): Eukaryota > Fungi > Basidiomycota > Tremellomycetes > Cystofilobasidiales > Cystofilobasidiaceae > Cystofilobasidium > Cystofilobasidium capitatum. The sequence continues at coordinate 29,791 of MVAJ01000081.1, read as the reverse complement.
GAAAAACAACAAAAGGAGAGGGAATAGAGAGTGTTCTTTTGATGAGGGTGGGGGAGGTGCTTAGTACGGTCTGACAAAGATGCCCTCCCAAACGTTCGCCCCAGCCTTCTCCTGTGCCTCTTCCACCTTGAGCCCAGCCGTTGAACGCTCGCCAACCCACCCAAACCCCCTCCTGAGCAACCCAACAACTTCCTCCCGAAGCTTCCAATGACGACCTAGGTCGACCCCATCTGCTCCTCCTCGGCGGAGGACGCGGATGGTGGCTGCTTCTGTTAAGGCGGAAGGGACGAGGAGGGTGTTTGGGTTGAGTGTGGAAGGGGAGGACGGGCGGGCGCGGGTGAGGAGAGGGGTGTGGGATTGGGTTGAGACGAGAGATGGGAGGACTGAAGGGGGGGGGGAAAGGGTCGAGATTGAAAGCAGGTAGACCTGGTCAGTCTCTCGCAAACTTCACGGCAATGGAAGGTAAGTGAACTCACAGTCCTCCTCCGTGGCAAAATCGAGCACGAGGTCAGCATCGACGACGGCCTGCCAAAACTGCCTCTCCTCCTCCCCCGCCTGAGTCAAACTCTCCCCTTGTCCCTTTTCGCCGGGAAGGAGAGGGACCGTCCACCCTCCCGCTAGTCGGACGACCTCCTTCAGTTCGCCTGGTACGACCGGTTGGCCTCCTCCCTTGGTCGACTTACCCTTGACGGGAAGGGGGTCGGGGCGTCGAAGCCAGTAAGGAGCGACAGCGAGGGTCATCGTAAACCGGTCGTCATCCTCGCCTTCGGTAGGGAGGAGGGGAACAAATTTGGAAGCTTTGGAAAGGAGGGACGCAGCGAGCGAACTGGCCGATTTGGCGGTCGAGTAAGACCAGAACTTTGGGTCGGCTAGAAGCCGCGAGAGGGAGAGTAAGTGTCAGAGATGGAGCCATGTTGGAAGGGAGTGGAAAGGAAGTGGACGAACCTGAGATCTCAGCAATGACGTCCTTGAAAAACCGGTCGAGCGCCTTCTGCTCCTTGTCCGTCGTCGGTCCATCCAAAACAACCACAACGTTCCTCAACTCCCTCTTCGCCCTATGCGCCGCGAGCGTTGCAATCTTCCCTTTGGCCTTCTTGCGTGCTGCCTTTGCGCTTTCCCGTTCGGCCACGGCGGAGGTGAGGAAGGGGAGGTTGACGGGGTCGATGGTGGTAGGGGAGAGGGAAAAGACAGGAACGTATTCCCATCCGTCGCCGTCCCTCCTCTCGGCGAGAAGGTTGCGGAGGGCAGAGGCGGTAGGTGAGGAGGGGGTGAGGAGGGTCAGGAAGCCGGTTCGGGCCCAGGGGGAGAGGAGGGTAGTAGGAAAGGATGAGGGGACCGAAGGGGTTTGGAGGATACATGAGAGCGAAAAGCGCGAGTGAGTGGCGAGCGCGAGAAGGACTGTAGAGAGTAGAGGCAGGCTAAAAGAAGGAGAAGGAAGGGCACACGAGTGTCAGCCACTTTTGCACGCGTTGCAAGACGGAAGTGACTAAGAAAAAGAGGAAAAACTCAACTCGTCTGCACAACTACCCAACACGACGCCCTTCAAACCAAGCACGACATCCTCCAACCCATGCTTTGGCCTATTCAACCCCAACTTGGCCTCCTGCAAGCGTGTCAACTCCTTGTACTTCTCCCAACCATCCGCGTGCCACTTCCCCTCCTCTTTTGCGCGGGCTTCGTCGAGCTTCGCAAGCGTGCGCGAGAGGAGCTCGAGGGCTGCGTTTGGCGGGTAGGGGTCGCCGGATGGGTATGTGGATGTTTTAGAGAGGAGAGAGTTGGGGGGGGCAAAGAGGAATGTGCGACCAACCGCTTCGTTAGGGTTGCGAGAGTGGGCGAGGAGGTCGAGGAGGGGGAGACTGTACGCCGTCGAGCTTGAGAAGAGGAGGATGTCGTCTTTTGACTTTGGCTCCCATCCTTCGGACTGGTCGAGCGCCGATGAGGACGAGGATGGAGGTGAGCCGAGACGGAGTTCCTCTAGCCCTCCTCCTCCTCCAGAGACCGTATCGCCCTGTTTGACAGGTACCCAATGTCCAATCGTAGTGGACAGGTCAACAGCGACAAAGGTCTTCGTCTTTGCGTCCCATACCATCCGATGCGTCGACGTTCGGTGGCCACCGTCCCAGACCGTGTTCGTCCGGCCGGAGAAGGAGGAGGACGTGTCTAGCGAGGATGGCAGGAGGAGGTGGAGCGAGAGGAGGACGAAGGCGGTGATGAGCGTTGGACGGACGAGGCGGGTTGGGATGGAGCATGAGAGCTGGCGGAGGGCGGAGAGGGTCGGAGAAGAGGAGGCGGACGACGAGGAAGAAGAAGAGGAGGAGAGGGAAGAGGACGACGAGGAGGCGGGTGGGCAGGGAAGGGTAGTCTGCATCGTGGGCGAGCTGTCGAGGTGCCGAGTCGGACCGAGATAGTAAGGGTGTAAGCGCTGGGAGAGATGCAGCTCGGGGAGGGGGAGAAGAAGGTGAGCAGCGAGGAGGAAGAGGGAGAGGGACGAGAAGAGACGCCTTGCTTGGTCCGAGGACGCGTCGATCCCTCTCAGAGGTCAGCGGATCCTTCTCTGCCGTCGAGCAGCGTGTTTAGTGTTTGGGCAGACGAGAGAAGAGAGATGGCGATGACGGCCGAGAAGGAGAGAGCAAAGCAATCCCCCCGTCGACGCCGTTCAGCCCCCTGTCCTCGCCGATCTCCTTCCCTGCTCTATAGCTCTTCCCCTCATGCTTGCCTCTCCCTCTCCTCCTCTCCCCTTCAGCTTCTCATTAGCAAACGCTCGACCAAGAACAAGTCCAACGACGACCTCATGGATCGGTCCGATATCGTTTGCGATCGAAACCCTCAACCTTATCCTCTTCTGGTGGCACTCCCAAACTGCACTTGTCGCTCGACTTTTCTTCTCTCTCGGCAAGGACACTCGTTCGCAGGCAAGGGTGGGTGCATGAGATCGTTCGCACGTATGAGGACGGGTCGTGAAAGAAGCGTGACGGGGTCGGGAAGAGGGGGATGAGAGCGGGGGGGGGGGGGAGTTCGCCAGAGGAGGTACTCGAAGCTCGCCTTTTCCAGAATAACCGAGAGGTGGTCGCGAGGGCGACGCGAGACGGGGAGGGTAGAGGCGAGGCGTGCGACGACGGAGGAGGGAGGACAAGGGCAGCGAAGCAGGTGAGGATGAGGGCAGGTCGACGTCTAGTTTTCGGGGATTCGGAAGACGGTGATTTCTGCAAACCCAGAGGGAAAGAGAGAGGGAGAGGATGAAGCCATCGGTCAGCACGATCCTTCATCAGTTAGTCGAGAGAGAGAGAGCGAGAGTGTGTGAAGAAAATGCACCATTCTGCTTGAAATACCTCCGGTTCTCCTCGTCAATCAACACCAAGTTTAAGTAATACCTCGCCGAAAACTTTTTGTTGACGTCCCTAAAGGTAGGGGTCAACTCGAATCCACCGAGGAAAAGACGGATGGGGATCGTCTCCCCTCGGACGGGGGCACCGTCCATGATCTGCAAGCCACAAGCAAATGAACGTCAGCTTTTGTTTTCCCTAACTCTCGAACCGACGAGAGGCGACGTAAGAGGGAAGAAGAGAGAGGGGAGGAAGAAAAGGGAAGGGGAGGGGGACAGACCTCAAACTTCGTAATCGTCTCACTTTCATTATACTGATTCGGCGGCGCTCCGGTCGTCTCCCTCCGGATGATCGAAAGCTCCATGTGCTTGATTTTGATCCGGACGAGGAGGAAATAGATCTTGCCTACGATCACGTCCCTGAGGTGGTACCTTCGAGCAAAAAGGGGTTTTTGGGGCGTCAGGGACGAGCCTTTCGTCCAGGGGAGGGGACGGGGAGAGGAGGAGGAGGAGGAGGAGGAGAGGAAACGCACTTGGACTTGTTGTACTCAAACTCGATATGCAGACAGTCCTCAATCCCAACTTCCATCTTGATCGGATTGTTCGAATCCGGCGGCATCCGGTAGGAATGTACCCAGAGGTCTTTCTCTTTGACTACGTCTGCCATTCTGCGCGAGAGGGTGACGCGGATGAAGTACCTTTTCCCCCGAGTACCAAGCAAGCGCACGCGGTCAGACTTCGATGGACAAAGAAGGATCAAGAGGAGGTGGAGGCGAAGGACGAAAGGTAAGATAGTGGGGTGGAGAGGGGGGCCAAGGGGGAGAAAGGAACGTACCGCAGCTTGACATTAATCCCCTGATAGCTCTCATACTGCTTCTCGACATTCTTAAAGTTAAAGTCGAACGTCTGGGCTTGTCTCATTTCGCCCGGTGCGGCGAGTTCTTGCGAGAGGGTGAGGAATTCGTGAGGGGTTGAGCGGTCGTAGAACCTGCGTAGTCCGTCCCAGAGGGCAAAGGCAGAGGCGCCGGCGGGGAGTCAGGGTATTGTTGAGAAGGAGGAAGGATGAGGAAGAAATAATCGTACATTTCTGAATGATCAAGCGACCAAGAGTCAGAAGGGAAAAGACAGGTCAGTGCCTTCGACCCCATCGCGTTCTCGAAACGCTCAGTCCCCCTCGTTCACTTGCTCCCCTTCCTCCCACCGCGACAGTGCAACCCCCACCTTCAAGTGAAAGAGGTAGACGCACCGATAGCTCCGACCTAAGAATTTGAACCATGCACAGCCGTGGAGTAAGCCTCCTGATGAGCAAAGCGAGGAGGGAGAGAACGAGGATGGAGGAGGGAGGAGGGAGAAGAAGGGAGGTAACGCACGAACTCGACCTTGATCCCTTCGTGCACGAGCTTCTTGCCGTCTCGCACTCGGATGGTGGCCTGCGTCGAGCGAGATCCGAGGATGACAGGTGGGGCCGAGGAGGGAGGGAGAGAAGAGGGGGGACAGAGGAGGAAGGTCAGTTTGCCTGATTCAGCTGCAAGCGATCTCTCTCCTCCCGAGAGCTCTCTTGAACGTCCCATCCCTCTTCAAACCCTCCGACGACGACTCCAGACAGAAGCAAGAAACGACAAAAGCTTGAGAAACGCACCTGTCCAACCACCCCCTCCCCATCGAAGTAAACCGGACAGCTCTCCCCTTGTCCTCCGACGAGAGCCTTGCTCGACCCGTCCTTTGCTGCAGGGTCAGGTTTGAGCTCGACGAGCTTCCTCGGTTGGCCGGACTGGGTAGAGGGGTCCAGGCGGATGTCGATGTCGATTGGTTGGGAGAAGGTGAAGAACGACGCCATCGTGCAGGCTGTTGAGAGGGGTTGAGGGTAGATGGAATTGAGGCGGCGGAGGGCGATGGGCTGAGTCTTCTGAGCCTGGGATCTGGTCCGCCCGATCTGGGCTGCGCACCCAACTCCCTCCTGCTCTCGCTTACACCCTCTACCCTCTACTCTCTACTGTACTCTCGCCCAAGATGATCAAAGATCCCGCACCAACTCAGCCAGGCCTCAACCAGCCCCCATTGACAGGAGAGTCATCCCACTCCCACTCTGCCGCTCCTCCCCCAGCCTGTCCGTCCCTTCCTTCCTCTGCCCGTTCTCGTCTTGCCCTCTCCACCCCTCTGACTCTTGTTCGTTGGGATGACAGACACCCCCAACCCGATCTATCAAGGACTCCCCCTCCCCGCCCCTTCCTCCTCTGAGCGAGAGGCACTCTGGACTCCCCCAGCCAACGAAGCAGAGGCCAACTCCCGCGCTCGTGCTCGACTGCTCAAGGCCTACCTGCTCGGGTGGGCAATCTACCTCTTTACAGTGTACGTCCCTTCCTCCCTTCCTCTTCATCTCTAGCAGCGTCAAGACTGACATCCTCTATCGATTTGTTGCTTGCTTTGGCTGGCGTGTGGTAGGGCCTTGTTCGGGGGTGGGATGTCCGACTCCTACGAGTCGGGGCATGACGTTCCCGCTCGCCACCGTCACAGGTCAGGCAAGCCGGTCGTTACACTCGCTGCGGTCGCTGGTGCTCCTCCTGCTGTTTCTTCGACGGCGGTGGGCCAGACGGAGGTTGTGTGGGAGGGTATGGCGGATCAAGTTTTGGGAGAGGAGGGAATGGGGGAAGAGTGGGTCGTGATCGCTTCGCAGGAGGAGGTCGCAAAGACGACCGACGACGCGCAGGTCGAGTAACCACCCCCTTCCCCTCGTCTGTCCTCTCCCTCCTCGGACGGAGTAGGACGAAAGGTCCTTCAAGACCTCCAGGATCGTCCTTCGTCCCCCCCCCCCCCCACCTCAGACCGAGGGTCCCTTCATGACCTCCCGCCCCCCGCCCTACTACTTGCCCTGCTCTTGTTCATCCTTCCTCCTCTCCCCAGTCTCAAAGAAGCTTCACGCTTCAACGCCGGACGTTCCATTCTCCCTCGTCTTTAAATACGACGATTTGTACAGACATCTTGCCCTCCTCCGTCTTTTTGCCCCCTTGCTCTTTCTGATGCATTTCATGACCCCCTCTGCCTTCTTTCATCCCTCCCTCTCGTACTCCGCACCCTCTCTCCCTCCGAGCAAGAGCAAAAAAAGACAACATGCGTACAACCCCTCCCCTTCTGCTCACCCCTTGACCTCCCGCTTCCAAACGAAAAAGTCACACTTGAACCTCCCATCAACCTCGGACCTCAACCTTCCCGTCTTGGAAGCGAACGAGTTGTGCCCCGGCCCGAGGGGGAGCGAGCAGATGTAGAACCTTTTGCCCTTACTTCCAACCCCCGAAAAGCAAGAGTCGAGGGAGGTCAGCGGTGTGGCCAAGACGAGGAGAGGAGAAGAGGTAAGGAGGGAGGGAGGGAGGGAACTCACTTAGGTCCCTGCTTCGTAACCGTCCGTTCTAAACACTCGACCCCATGCACAGAGCAGCGGGGTACAGAAACAGGTTTCAACAAACTCTCCCACTCTTCTTTTGCCTTCTTCCCGCCGCCGTCGTCGAATTTCGGGGTGGGTGGAAGGTCGGAGGAGAAAGAGGAGGCGAGGGATTGGGCAAAGAGGAAGTCGGCGGATTCGTCCGTCGTCGTCGTCGGTGTCGCTGGGGTAGGTGGAGCGTCGGTGGGCGGGGAGGAGATCGGCTTGGCCCGTTTGGGAGGTCGTCCGTCATCGAGGTCGAGGTCGATCGGCCCAGTGGCACGCTCCTTGCCCTTGCCCTTCTTCGCCGACGTCGTCGTCTTCGGAGGTGGAGGTGTTGGTGCAGGGGGGTTGAAGAAAGCAGACAGCTTCATCTGCCCCCCCTTCTTCGTCGTCGTCGAGCAAGAGCTCGCCCGTCCGCCGTTCGTCGAGGTTGACTTGCCTTTGATCTTGATCTTCGTCGACGAGGCAAGCGCGGCCGACTTGGCGTGCGGCTTGGAGGTCGACGGACCCGCGAGAGAGGTGGTTGTTGAGGTCGAGGTCGAGGGTGCCGAGGTGGACAAAGTCGGTGACGAAGGAGGCGAGAGCGTCAAGTCGATCGGTTCCTCCTTTGTTGACGAGCGGTCCATCTTGAAACTCGGTCCAGCCTGCTTGTCCTCCTCCAAAGGTCTCTTTCCATCCTTTCCTCCACTCGCTTTACCTCTCCCCTTCTCCGCACCCTTCGACGCAGAAGGGATCCCAAAGTAGCTTTTAATGCTCCTCTCGGAAAATTCGTCGTAGAACACCGCACAAGTCCTCGGTGGAGCACTCGCCGTTCGCAGTCCTTCTGCCGTTGGCGGACCGACGGGTTTTTTCTCGAATGGGTCAGTCGGGCGAGTTTGGCTAAGGACGTCTACGAGTCGGGCGGGCGAGGGGTGCTCGTCCGTTGAAGCAGGAGGAGGGTCGAACGGATTCGAAGCGGTGAGGGAGAGGGAAGGAGAGGGGGAAGGAGAGGAGGGAGGTAGGACGTCGTAGAAGTCTACAAAGACGGGACAGTGGTCCGACCCTTTCACCTCGGGCATGATGTCGGCGTGCTTGATCCAGGGCAGCAAACCAGGGGTGACGAGGACTGTTTGACGTGAGCAGAGGAACCAAAATGGGGCTTGGGGTGAGTTCTTGGGGGGTTTGTGAGTGGAGAGAGGAGGGGAGGGGTAAAAGGAGAGGGAACGGAACTGTAGTCGAGTCGAGTACCATAGTTTGACGCTCGCGCTTCCGTCCTGACATCCCAACCTGGCAACGCGTCAAAGCAGACCCCCCCCCCCAAATAAAGTGTCAGGACGCCACTCCTTGAAGAAGAGGAAGGAGGATTAAGAGGGGGGGGGACGAACAGGTAAACATCTTCTGTCGATCCGGATGGGCTTCGCGCACGACGTCGTGCAGGATGCCCTTGGGTGCGATCAGGCCGTCAAACCACTTTCGAGCCTTGTTCCAAGCCAAACATCAAGCCCCGATTCTAGAATCAGTCATACGGTAAGCAAAGAGTTGGGGAAGAGAGGGTGGGTGGGGGGAGAGGGGGAGGGGGCGTACGGGGTGGTTCCAAAACCCCTCTTGCTTACTCGCCAAACTCCCCTCTCCATGGTCCTCTGGTCGGTGAACAACGTTGATATCCCCCACTACTACCACCTCCCTCCCATCCCCAATCAGGCGCCTCACCCTCTCCTCCAGAACACGCAAAAAGTTGAGCTTGAAAGGCAGTCGGGCGTCGTTGGTTTCGTTCGGACAGTAGACGTTGATGAGGATGAACAACCCCAGATCGACGAGGACAGCGCGGGCTTCGAGATCGAGCGAAGCGAGACCTGCCGAGTGCTCGTCGTCTACTAGGTCGAGTTCCGACCAAACGGGAAGCGAGCCCACCCTCTCCTCAGCTCTCAACGCCGGCCTCAACGCCGAATACGGCGGGTCGAGTAGGAACCCCGTAATTCCCTCCTCTGCTTTCTGAGCGACGACGGTCGATTGGGAGGTGTACGTCCCCACACCGGAGTATCCCTTGGAGGTTAGGGAGAGGTAGGCGTCCCATCCCGTTGGACAGGCTTGGGGTTTGGTGAGATTCTGGCGCGGAGTTTTGAGCTCTGCCCGCCCGAACGAAAGTCAAAGGAGTGGGGGTCAGTGAGGTTGATGGGAGAGCGGTTGTGAGAGAAAAGAGGGATGGACCTTGTAGGCAGATGATGTCCGCTCCCAGGTGGTCGAAGGCTCTGTCGTACGCCCCTTTAAAGGTTGAGAAGCTGGAAGGGACGACGTGGCGTGGGGAGGGCGGGTGGAGAGGAAGGGACCGATGACAAGGTTGAATCGACCACAAACGGAGGAGCCAACGACAGGCGAGAGACAGAGAGTCAGCTAAATTAGGACTACAGACTCAGAGAAGGGTGGCAGGGGTCCTACGGGTCGTCTGTGGATTCATTGTCCAAGGCAAGTTGGGTGGGGGTCGGCGCGTCAGATCGGAGCGCGCAAAGGGAACGACCAGGGAGGGTGAAGACGAACAGTTCATGAAGGTCCTGAGTCCGTTGACGTTCCACGTGATGAGCCGCATCCTGCTCTGTCGTCCATCCGAACCCTGGGGCGAGGAGAAGAAAGGCAGGTCGATGCTGCTGGGTCGAGACGGCGGTCGCCGTGCCCTGGCTGCGCGTCTGCCTGTTTCCGGAAGATTCCCCATGTGGGGTTTGGTCTGGGATCTGAAATTTCAGGCAAGGTGCGCAGCGCTCTGGCCCCTTTCTCTCCCATCGCCCTTCAGCCCAACCCCCTCTCTCCCTCCGACAAGGCCTCATCCCAGTAGAAGGACACTCCGACAATGGCCGGCAGGTCTCCGCGCGTGCTCGTGCTCACACTCGTCTGCCTCGGACTCGTCCTCTGGCACGCAGACTGGCTCGTGCCGCACTCGCCTCCTCCTCCCTCCGACCCTCTCCCACCCCTCCAACGACCCCTCCTCTCCTCGGCTCCTTTACCCCCTCCTTCTCCTCCTCTAACGCCAACCCTCCTCAAGGAGTTCACCCCTTCAACTCACGATCTGCCGTTGCAAGGGTACAACGTCTTCTCCCAGCTCTACCTCTGCAAAGGCAAGCTAGTCTACGCACCCCGCAACGGCAAGACCGCACGCAAGGTCGACCGGGCGGACGTTGTTTCTGGCGAAGTAGGGCTCGCTGATGGACGGTTTGAGCAGGTTGAGGATGGGAAAGTTTGGTATGCCGGTTTGGAGGGGAAGGAGGAAGGGGTGGAGGTGATCAAGGGTCAGACGGTACGTTCCTTCCCTCCTTCCAACGAGGGTTCGAGCGTAGCGAGAAGCAAAGACTGAACCCCCGGCTCTTGCGTCTGTTTGATAGGTGTTCCTCAATGACGAACCCGGTCCAGGAGGGTTCATGGTCTACCACACGTCCGTCCCCCCTCTCCCCCCTTCCTCCTTATCCAAGCACTGACCCCTCTTCCTCTCCACTCGCGATGAACTCCCAATGGTAGACATTTTCACTCCGAAGTCCTCATACCGGCACTCAAAGCCCTCTCCCTAGCCAGCGCGTCAAGATCCGAAGAGCCTGAGCTGGCGCGGAACCTTTGGATTCCTAGGGCGTGGGATGAGATGGGTGACAAGGGGTGGAAGGATCCTTCTGGCGAGAGTGCGTCCCTCCCTCCCTCCTTCTCTCTCTCTCTTTCTACCTCCCTCTCTCTCTTTCCCTCCCTCCTTCCTGTCCGCTCGAGAGAGAAAGTAATGACGAAAACTGACAGTCATCTCGAACCTGCTGTCCCCCCTCACTGTCTCTTTCTCACGCGCGCGCGCTCGCTCTTCCGCTCGGTTGCCTCGCCGCAGACAAACAGCTCGCCGAACTCCTCCTAGGCGACACCCTCGAGATCCAGTCGTTCATCGATTTCGACGAACTCGCAACGAGCGGTCGAACGGTCGTCTTTGAGCGCGTTGTTGTGGTGGATCGATGCACGTCCTCTACCGCCCCTCCCTCCTCCCCCCACCCTTCTTCCCCTCTCCGATGTTCTCAACTGACTTTTCGAAACCCCCTCTCCTTCTCGTTTACGACCCGATCAAAAACAGGGGCCGCCCACCGCCATCCAGCCACACACAAGTGGAACAAGATGAACTCCGCCCTGGCCGACTACCCCGCCCTACAACGCAAGGGAGCGACTACCGCTGCAGACGACATCGACGACGGAGACTGGTTCAAACCTTATAGGGAGATGGCGCATAGGTCGTTAGGTATTGCTGCGGAGGTGGGGAAGGAGGAGGGAGAGGGGAAGGGGGTGGTTGTGTATCTTGATCGAAATCGAGCTGTGCGTTTCCTCCCTCTTGGAAAATTCGCCCTCTCTCTTCACTCTGCTGACGAAGTCTTCGCTTGTCTTGAACAGGAGGAAACTTCCCGTCTATCTCAATCAAACCATGCCTCCCTCGTCTCCACCCTTCGTCCCCTTTCCTCCCTCGCCGAAATCCACCTCACCGTCTTGCCCAACCTCCTCCTCCACGAGCGGATCTCCCTTCTCTCTCGTACCAAGGTGCTCATGGGAGTGCATAACGAAAGGGACTTCAGGGAGGTGATTTGGATGAAGGCTGGAGGGGTGGTACTGGAGTTCTTTGGGGGTAGTTTGATCAGGGACAATGCGGTCCGTTTCCCCTTCTTCCACCCTCCTTTTGCTCTTCTTGTAGAGATGAGAACAGGAAGGCTGACTGCGAGATGGCTTTTCTTTCTGCGCTTGCGGGTTTTGCAGCTCGTGAGCGTCATCCAAGGGCTTGAACACCTGTTCGTCCCCTTCCTTCCTTCCTTTCCCCCTTTCCTCTCATCATCTTTCACATCCCTCCCACCAGCCAAAACTAACTCCTTTTCCTTCTTCTTGCGTAAACAGTGCCGTCCAGCCCAAACGTCTAATCGACCTACCCACCTGGCTCACGCTCGACCAAACACGGGCCGAAGACTGGGATTCCACCGAGTTAGAGGTCGATGTAAAGATGGTAGAGAGGAAGATTAGGGATGTGTTGGGTTTGTAAGACCGTTATAAAGGATTCGCTTTTTGGGTGGAAAAGATTCATGATGCTTGCTTTTCTCCCTGCTTTGGTCAATTTCCGAAAAAAGAACAGGGTCGTCGATCTCATCAAGGCCACAGGTCACACCCGACGGAGGAGATTCTTTTCGCTTCAGAAGGCAATGCCGTTGATGTAACAGAAAGTCTGAAGAGACTCGTCATTTTAGTAGAAGCGGGAAACGGGGGCGAAATGTAGAGAAGGCAGATTTTTTTGATTCCAACAGCGAAAGTTTTGTTACAGAGAAAGGGTCGATCGAGAGAATGAGAGAGGAGAGATACACGAGGGGTGGTTGGTGTGGGAGTTTGAAAAAGGAGAAAAAGGGAAGAAGGGTGTAGTGACGGTCGTAAAAAGAGAGAGGGTTGTAAGCAAAGAGATCAGGGAAGGAGATTGCGAGTGGACGAGAGAGAAGTTTGGGGTGTAAGTAAGAAAGAGGGGGGAGAAGGAAAAAGGATTTAACCGGCGATGGGGTAAGGGGCCGGATCATTAACCTGATCGCTCTAATGTGGGAGGAGGTGCGATGAGAGAGAGACAAAGCAAAAACTTGGGCGTAGCGTGCGGGTAGGGAAGGGCGATATAGGTTGGGATATCGAGGACTAGATTTCCTTTGTTTTTTGAGTGTGGTTTCGAAAAGAAAGTAAGAAGTTGCGAGTGGGTGTGTGGAAAGATGTGTTCCCTTAGGCAACGTGAACGGCGCCTTCCGACCAGTCGGCGTGCGAGCCGCTGCTGGCCGTTTTCGAGTGGTGTCCGACGACGGCCGGGTTGGACTCTGCGTTTGGCGGCGTCTTGCACTCGTACGGACTCGAATTGGAGCTCGCGGGGGTGGAGGCGGACGACTGGCTGAAGTCTAGCGATGCGCAGGGCGAGTAAGGCGGCGAGGGGTAGGAGGTGTCCTGAGCTCCCGAAGAGGAGGAGTGGTGGGGGTGGGGAGCCGACTGAAAAGCAGGCGAGTGCGACGTGGACGGGGGAGCCGAGACCGACATTGACATGGGCGACGACGTCGTCGACGACGAAGGCGTAGGCAGCTGGTGCTGAGCGGCGGCAGAGTGACCGTTCGACGACGACGGTCGGGGAGCGACGAGGTGAGGCGAAGTTGCGAGCTTGTGCTGGTCGGCCGTCGCTCGGAAGGTGTTGAACGAGTGGTCGAGCGTGTACTGAAGCTCGCACATCTGCTCGTACGCGACATCGACGTTCCACTCGAGGTAGCCGAGCATCTCGCGCTCCATCTGGTTGATCTCCTTGAGCGGGAACATATTCTGGGCGACGATGGCCCACGACTTGTTCGAGTAGGTGTCGTCGCAGTTCTGGAAGGCGAGGGAGAAGGCGAGATCAGTACCGGGCGCGCGCCAAAAAGAACAAAAGAGCATGCGCGGGACGAACCATCTTCGAACTCATCATGAAAGCAGACTGTTTTGGCAAAATGTGCAAGCAGACAGCACAAGCAGAAGTTGGGATCGTGTGGAGAAGGAGGTGCAAACAAAAGGCATCAGCGAACCAATCGAGACCCTCGGAAAATCTCGGGATATTTTTAAAACGTCCGAGGATGGAGGAACACGCACGATGAAAAGCCTGTGACCGGACGACCCTCGAGCGGAGGGGTATCGAGCCTTCAGTCGCGAGAGCAGGAGGAGAGCGCAGGTGGTGACCGAGGGAGGGAGTTGAGTCCTGGGGCGAAAAAGAAAGGAAGAGAAGGGGTGGATGAGCTCGCCGCCGGCAAACGAGGGGCACGGTCCGGGCGTCGGAGCGAGCGACCAGGGGCAAGAAAAGCTCACCTATAGAGGGCGTAGGCGACAAAGTTGGCGAGCGGAGGTCGAGCGCACGACGTCGAGGACGTGGCGGGGATGTTGGGGCAATGGAAGAGGTGCATGATCTGGAGCAAGGGAAAGGGGAGTCAGGACAGGAGCCCAGAGCCAAGGGGTGCGCGCGCAGGCCTCGTCCGTCCAAGCCTCTCGCGAGAAAGGAAGCTACTCACGTAGCGAGCAGCGGTCGTTGCAGTCTCCTCGTGGCCGTACCACTTGGTCGCAGCGTCCGGCGAGGAACATGACGACGAGGATGAGGTGGACCCCGAAGGGTTGGAGCTGGGTGACATGGCGGTAGGGAGGAGGTTTAAGCGGGGCGAAGGAGTCGAATCGGGAGTTGGGTGAGTCGAGTCGTTGCGAGGCGAGTACAGGTGGTGGTGGGTAGAGAGTCTGAGCTGAGGACTTTTCGAGCTGGCGAGTCGAGCAAGCGACGCCGGGTTGGGGGGATGGAGGGTGAGGGGCGAGGGGTTTGGCAAAAGCGGTGGTTGGAGAACGGATTGGATCCTTTTGCGGGGAGCGAAGTTTGGGGGTGGTCGGCCGTGTGTCAGCCCTCGGGAAGAGGAACGAGCTGAGTTTTTTGTTGTCGATGAAGGGGCGGTAAGGGCGGATGACTGGAGGAGGCGAGTGAGGTAGAGTTGAGAGACAAGAAGGAAGAAGGGAGATGCGGACGCTTTGAAGAGAGGACGGTCTTTGGGACAAGAAGGGGAGCCCAGGCGGACGCGGGCGGTCAAGCGCGGTCGAAAAAGAGACAACACGCCCGATCACACCTCACACCTCTCTGCTCCCGTCTCCTCCTCTTTCCTCCAAACGTCAGCTCCTCTTTCTCATCTCCTGATGGCGGCAACAGTCCGACCTGCAGAAGCGTCGTATCCTCCCTTTTTTCGTGTGAGAGCGTTCTCGCGTCCCCTTGCAAAGCTCGCAAAACTGTCAACTTCATTCTTACCGAAAGACAGGTTCCCAGGGGCTTGCTTGTGTCTGACCTGCCCATTCTCGCGACGTCGATCGCCCACCAAAGATAGGCGGAGCCTGGATGCAAAAAACCGCCAACTCCCCTGTCGGCGTTTACGGTGCGGTGTCCGAGGTCTCGTCTCGAACGTCTCGACCTTCTCCGCCTCGCTCTCCATAGCAAATCGTAGTGAGAAGGACCAAGTCGGAGCAGAGCAATTGCCATTTCTACCATAGCCTCTTCGCAACTCAGCTAGAGCGCTGGCTTGACGAGGCTGGAGCAAGCTTGAGCAAAGGCGCCCTTTACTCAGGCTCCCTGTCAACGGCCCAAACTCCGCCACGTCTATCCGAAAGCAAGTGCCGCTGGAACCAGCCATAGCCTCTCTTGGCCCGTCCGTAACGCCCGACCTCCTTCTCATTCACACCACCTGAGCTCTACTAGTCTCCGTCCCTCGGGTCGATCATTAATGCCCAGCTTTTCTCTTGCTCTTGCACCATCAGGGAAAGCTTCTTTCATTTTTTGATCCCTTCATTCTCTCTCTTTCCTGTCTCGCCTCTTCGAACAAAAGGAAGAGCAGTTCAGGTGGGCTTGTCGCCTGAGTACACCGGACCCCAAGGGTTGCTATCAGCTCCCCCTCCCCCCCCCCCTGATCTCATCTTTGCATGGGATCCGAAACGTCCGATGTCCTTTACCGCTCTCAACGAGATTTTATGGTCCCTTTCCCTCTTGCTAGACAGCGGAACGTGTTCCGTGCTTACGCGAAGGAGAGTCTACTTTCATTGTTCAGATGGGACGGGAACGGAAAAGGGGAGGGGGGGGAGAAATTTAGAGGAAGTTGGGGGAGGACGCCACCCCATTCGACTTGACGGCCTCCCCAAGAAGCGAGAAGATCGTCCCGGACTTTGCTATCATCGGTACCATCGAGTCAGAGAAGACGAAGCGCTTTCAGGCGCCTTGTTGGAGACTGCAAGCAGGAAAGGTGGTGCGATTTCCCGCGAGCACGACAGCAAAGGACAGAGTCGGAGGGGGGAGAGAGTCCAGGTCCTCGCGTCCGAGAGGAATAACGCCAGACCGTCGAGCCCGAGTTTTGAGCTCGCTCTCTTGGTCTCGTCCGAATCACCCGAAAAGGGTCGAGACGCTTCAGCAGCAGGACTGAGAGAGAGGAGAGGCTTTCGATACACTAGCTATAGGGGAGAATCGGCATTAGGAGGAGGAGTGAGGGCGAACGTGCAAAGGTCGTTGGGAATGATACTACGGGCGGCAAGAAGAGGAAAAGAAACGGACAGAGGACGGAGGACACAGGTCGGGAGGCGGAGTTGACGAAAGTAGACCCTAGGAGTGAGGTTTGAGATTAGGACGGACAGGGAGCAGAAGGGCGGGAAAGGGGAGAGAGTCGCTGGTCGCTCTTGTTCCTCCGCCTTCCCTTCTCCTCCTCCTTGGTTCCTTGGATACTCGCAACCCCCCATCTCTTAGCGCAAGAGGAAGGACGAAACGAGAGCCACCGCGCAAGCCCTGGTTGAGCAACGCCGACAACGCAAGAGCGCAAAGGTCAGCGAGGGTGGTCGGCAGGACGGGGAGGGAAGGCAGACTAACCCTGCAACGATGGTGAAACCGAGCGACGTGTCTCCCTCTGCCTCGGAGAAGGACCAGAGGAGGCCTCCAGCGATGGGGCCAATGACCCTTGCGGCCGACACGGTCGACTGGGCGAGTCCGTTGGCGAGGTTGACGACCTCGGGAGGACTGGGAGGCAGACCGAGGGGAGGTCAGCGAGATTGCTGCACGGTAGTGCACAGAGGAAAATTGCGGAGACGCACCTCATTGCGTTCGTGAGGATCATGATGGACGTGTAGCAGAAAGTTCCTCCGGCGTATCGGAAGGCCATGTTGACGGTCAGGGCAAACATGAGGAAAGGGCTGCCGTCGTCGCCCGCGCTCGCAAACGCTCGAAGGAGTGGTGTGGTCAGGTAGGCGGGAATGTAAAGGAAACTGCCGAGTCGGAACATCTGGATGTGGTTGAGCCGTCCGAGGGGAGGACCGAGCTTGGGGTAGAGGTAGAATTGGTAGCAGATCTGGAAGAGGCACATGATGGCGATGAGGGTCGAGAAGTGCGAGGGCGAGAGTCCCAGTCCGCCGACTTCGTACTCCGAGTTGAGGATACTGAGGAAGAGCTGTCCGTTGACCGTGTCATGAAGGGCGAGAGCAAAGTACTGTTCGATTGGGAGAGGAGGAGAGCAACAAGTCAGTGTCTGCACCAGGCCGTCTGCAAAACAACAAAAAAAAAAGCTCAAAAAAAATGGGGAGACGCACCTGGAAGATAAGGAAGAGGGGCAGCTTCCAGATAGCACTCGGCTCTTTGATGGGAGCGGTCGTGGTTGGTCCCGACGCTCCGAAGCGGGCAGGAGAGCCCTCGTTGATGGGTGCCAGACCCTCGGCAGCGATGGTGGCCGAGAAGGGATCCTGCTCGTCGACCGGTCGACCAGATCCAGGGGAGGTCAAGTGCTGATGAGGAGACTGCAAACCCGTGTGTTGGAAGAGAGAGGGCGGTCGCGCCGAAGCAACCGAAAATCGACGAGAGGAGTGGTTGCCAGAAAGAGAAAGGCGGTGGTTGGGGAAGTGGGAGGACGTCTCGATGCCAAGCTGACTGCGAGAGGACTGACGGTGGGCGGTGTGAGGTGAGAGCGGCGAAGGGTCTCGGTTGGGAGTCTGTCCAGGTGAAAGGGTCGAGTTGCGGTTGATTCGTGAGGTGGAGGGACTGGCGTGTGCGGAAGGAGAGGTGGAGGAGAAGGTGTCCTCGTCGTCGACGTCGTCGAGGTACTGAACGTCCTCCTCTCCTTCGTCTCCGTCTGACTCGAAGACTGACTCTTGGTCTTGCGCCAGAGCCTGCGAGAGCCAGATGTCGTTCAGCGTGTTTCCGGATGCGGCCTCGTTGGCGAGCAGCAGCCTCTCCGTGAACGTCCCGATGATTCCGTGTCCGAGATGCTCTTCGGGGACCTCGTCCTCCGCAGCGACACCTCGCTCCATTCGAACAGTCGCGTCGCTGCTGAAACTGGGCCGGTAGCGTCCGACCGACCGAGGCGCGTTGTAACCATAGGCGGAAGACACCGCTCGTCGCTTGGGCACCGCTTCGGCCAGAGGAACGCTCGAGGCTGGCGACGTGAAGGAGGCTCGTCCAGCGTTCGCTGGCCCGCCGCGAACTCGGTTGGCGAAGTAGCCTGAGAGTCGCTTGACGAGCTGCTTGGGAGCAGCAACTACGCCACCTTCGGTCTCGAGCAACGGTGATGACTCAGTCTGGAGTGGGCCCGAGGTTGTTGGGCTGTCGGACGAGGTGTCCTTCTCGACGGGCAAGGCGATCCCTCCGAAACGGGACCCGCCGTCCCGGTTGAGGAAGAGCGAGAGGAAGGCGCCCGTGAAGAGGATCTGCAAGCACAAGGCTGTCAGCATCAAGACGACGGTGACGACGAGAGAAAGGGGCTTACGCTGGACGCAAGCAGACAGGGGAAGAGGTAGGGGTAGATTTTGAAGAGGGGCAGTTGGCCGACCCACGAGTTCGGGTAGTTTTTCGCCGGCGACTCTGCCAGTCCTCCCATGACGGGTCCAATGACTCCTCCGAAGCCCCAGACGAAGCCCAGGATTGCATCTGCAAGACAGCAGAGCGGCGTCAGTTCCTTCGACCTGCCAAAAAGCAAGGGAAGACGCACAAGCTTTCGCCTCGTTGGAGGGATCGGTGATGTCTTTGATCCCGCTTCGAACTACACCAATCCCACCTGAGAAGATACCTTGCGCGAGTCGGACAGCGACGGCCTCAGGAAGCGTTCGTGAGGTTCCGAAGATGATGACGGCTGGGAGGGCAAACACCGACGCAGACCAACGGTCAGGACGAGCCCATGACGCGTCTGAAGGCAAATCTGGGAGGCACTCACTAATCGCGCTGCCCAGTAGGGTGCTGAAGAGGACAGTTCGACGGCCGTATTGATCGGCAATGGCAGCCCAGAGGAGCGAGGTGAAGAACTGCAAGAGGGACGCGTTCAACCGACAGGTACCAGCGCGAGCGCAAACCAAACCTCCACGAGCAAAGGGTCACTGACCTGAGTAACGTAGAAGGAGGCGACCGTGTTGCCTGTCCAAACTCCTACGCCTACGGGGTCCAGTCCGAAGCTCCTGATCATGGCGAGAATGAAAGGGGACGAGACGTTGGCCGCCAAGAGCTCTCCCGTCATGGCGATACCCAAGACGACCATCGGAAGCCTGAGAATAGCAAGCAGATCGACATCAAGTCAGTCCTCGAGTTGCGTCGACTGCCATGTGGATACGCTTCGACGGCAGGAGGGGTGTGTGGGCAGGTGCGCAGCGGGGTTGGACGGGTCCACTCACAGGGGCAGAGGGGTCTGGTCGGGCTCCTTTCGAATCAGGCCTGTGTGGAAGAGACTCGGAACGGTAGGCTTGAGGTCGTCCTCGGTCAGGCCGCCATCAGCACCGTCGATGAGGCTCCTTGCTCGGCTGGCCGCACTCATCCTGCGAGCGCCCGAGTAGCGGTTGCTGGCCGCCGACGGACGATGAGCCCTTTTGCCGGTCAGAGCGGCCTGCGAGAAGCTGATGCGATGAGGTCCTGCATCTTGTAGGATCTGAAGGGTGCGGCCCGGGAGAGGACTCGTGCCTGGGGTGGACTCTGGCGTGTCGAGGGCCGAATCGAAGGTCGTGGGCGGGAGGGCGATGGAGGAGGGGGCGGGCCCGCGGGAAGACGACATGCTGGGTTGGACGAAGAGATGCCTGCTGGCTGAAGCGAGCTCTGATGGCGACCTGTTGTGGTGCTGCACGGTCTCTGCCGTCCTTCCTCGTGCTGGTCGATGGGGGGTTGGTGGGAGGGCGAGAGAGCTCGCGCCGTTGACGTCGTCGGACCGCCGGCGGCGCGAGCGAACGGATCGTGCAACCCATCCAGAGAGCACACGACTGAACTTCTTGCGATTGCACAGAGACAACGAGCGGATGATTGATTCGGAAGGGGCCATGATTACATTGTTTGCTCTTGGGTAGCGCCAGCACGTCTAGTCTGCTCCCTCGGCGGCGAGATCGAGCTCTCGCAGTCGTCTCGACAGGACGGCAAGGAAGCTCGTCTTGAGAGGCGTGTCGGCACCAAAGATGTCCACGGGCTGCAGCAGAAGAGAGCGATGAGGCTTGCGATCAGTCTATGTCGCTGGGAAGGAGGAGAGTGTGGGCGCAAACTCACGAGTTCCATCCTCTCCAACTTTCCGAGCGCAGGGTGCAACTCTTCGCTCACTCTCTCCCACATCTCCCTCAGCCCGCTCGCTCCCGTCCGTCTCGAGCTGCTGTAACCGTCCACGACACCGGGACCTTGGCTGAACCGTAGCGAGACCGACTGGGGAGGGATGGTGGCCCAGTTGGCTGCGGGGCCGTCCTGGAGCGACTCGTTGATGAAAAAGAGAAGGTGTCGCCAGAGGAGAAGCAACAACGTCTCGGTGATGACTGGAAGATAGGATGGAGAGTGGTTTGATGTCAGTGGAAGCGTCAGAGGGGTCGGGGTAGACGAGATACCGACGAAGTGACAATGCTGCCCGCTTCTTGAGCGACGCCTGCGTCTTGACGAGCACCTGAACCGCCAGCCGGTGGCTCTGAGCCGCACTGAACTTTGTCGGTAAGTCCTCGGTCGCGCGCGACGCCAGGACGATCTCCTCAATCTCGTCGTTGGTGAGCATCTTGGGCTGGGCAATCTTGTCCGACACGCTCGCGAACTGGTCGACGGTCGTGCGCAGGTACGAGACGGTCTCGTAGAGGAGGACGACGGCCGAAAGGATCGAAGGCCCACCACCTGAGGAACGGGAAGAAGCAAGGGTCAGAAGCTGAGAGGGAGATGAGGAGAGGGGGGAGGTCAAAGACGCACCCTTGGGCAGAAGACCAGTCTCCCGAGTGGACACCGACGGCGTGAAGACGGGTCGCAGCGGCGCAGACCCCCTCGTCTCCGTTGCGAGCACGAAATAGGACAGCAAGCTGGCATTGAGGTCCTCGACGGCGTTGTCGGTGTTGTAGTCGAACAGACTGCCGTTCTGCTTTCCGCTCGGCGCAGGCTTCTCGGCGTCGGCCCGCTCGGCGTCGTTGAGCGGGACGGTGAGGTCTTCCCACTTCTCTCGGAGGAAGAACCGACTAGCGAGGTGGAGAAGGGCGTTATGGTACGCTCCAAAGCCGGACGACAGGCCGAGGTCTTGCGACTCGACCGTGGGGAGGACCTGGGTGAAGATGGTGGCGAGCAGATGGAGCTCCTTAATGGTCGACAGAGGGATCTTGCCGGCGGGGTCTCGAAGCAGACCGAGGATGGTGTCCCGGTGCGCGTTGAGGAAGCTCAAGGCCTAAGAGTACAGAAAAGATGGGTCAGCCACGCTGGACGGCAGGTGGTCGCTGAGGAACAGAGGAGACGTACCTCGATGACGGCCGCGTTCGACGTCGGACCCAGGCTGGACGAGACGACAGAGACGAGCTGCAAGACCGGGAGGAGGATCTGGTGGTACCGCTCGAAGACGGGAGGGAGGAAAGTGTCGATGTCTGAGAGACGAAATATTGAGGGTCAGCTTGGGCCCTGAAGCACCTGCAATCAGGAGCGAGACGAAAGACGTACCGAACATAGTCTGGTCGATCTCAGGTCGGTCTTCGATGAAGTAGCACTGGGTGAGGACGTCGAGCAGTCGAGCGTCCAACAGCCTCTCCGCACCCGCGCGCGACTCTGCGATCCGAAGCAGAAGTGACGTCTTGGCCTCGTAGACGTAGTAGGCGTTCAGGTTCTCTGCAAAAGGAGAGAAAGGAAAAGAGCAGCACAAGCGTCAGCTCCAGGGATGGGGACGATTAGAGGGTGGAGGGCGAACCAGGGTCGGTCGACAGGATGGCTCGAAGGTCGTTCTCCGAGTCCTTGAGCGACTGGATGAAGCTCTGCAAGTAGCCGTTTCTGTAGAGGATTCCGACGAGCTTGTAACTCCTGTCCGAGGCCGATGCGGCGAGCAGGGTCTCGAGCGCGGCGTAGGCGACCGTCTTCCAGATCTCGCTGCCGTCAAGGGCATCCCTGCAGATGATGGGCACGACGCGGTCCATCGTAGAGAGGAGGATTGAGAGGCTGCCTGCTTCGAGCGAGCTGGCGGCCTGGCCGGACGAGGCGCTCTGGCCAGAGACCGATCCCTCGAGCAAGAGCGTGTCCTTCGATGCCGTGGGTCCGTCGGTAGAGGGGACGGAGGGCAAAGGGGTGATGATCTGCAGGTAGTTGATGAGGACCGTGTAGAGGTTTCCTCGAACGAGCTGGGTCGTTCCCGCTCGGACGATGCCCTCGAGGACACCCTTGAGGATGGCGTGCAGCTTGTCGGTCGGCAGACCCGCGTTGGTCCTGCTCGTCTCGCCCGACAGGGCGGCCTCGTGTCGGCCGTGGCGAAGTCGGGTGATGAGCGAGAGGACGACCTGGCAGAGGAGCTCTGCGGCGGACGCGGGCCAGTCGGGAAGGGCGATCAGGTGGAACGCGGCCTGGATCAAGTCGAACAGAGCCGTCTCCCTCTCGTCGACGGGGATGAGCTCAAACGACTTAAACAGGACAACGTCGAGCACGCGCTGCCACGAGACGAGGCACTCGTACTTTGCGTGCGCGATCTCGCGCTGGTGGTTCTCGGCCGCGAGCGTGAGCAGGATGCCCCTGATCTCGGTCTGAAGCGCCTCTTGCTGGCTGGCCGAGCTGAGCAATCCCATGGCCTGGTGTTTGCGTCGGACGACGTTAAGCGCGCTGACGAGCGCCCGGAAGTCGTACACCTCGCAACCGGCGTCGTTGACGGCGAGGCACGTCCCAAAGTCAAAGTTGGCGAAGAACGTGAGCTTGATGTCGAGGTCGGGAATGTCGTCCTGCCACTGGAAGTCCATAGACAGAAGGATGTCGAGCACGCGGATGAGCGGCTGTTCGGCCGTGTCCATCCGGTTTGAGCTGAGCTCCTCAAACTCTTTGGGGACTGCAAAGAGGTTGTCGACGAGCTTGGCGGCGTGCAGGCCGGTCGGGTTGACCGTGTGCAGCTCGAGCGCGACCGCGTCGAGCACCGACGAGCGGTAGCGGAGGAACGACGTGAGCGCGCCGGCGGACGTGTTGACGGCTCCTCCGTCGGGGTAGACAACCTGGCCGAGCGAGACGCTGGCAGGGGCAGCAGGGGCGACCATGGGGAACACGGCGAGCTGCCTCGAGCAGTACTCCTCTCTCGTCCGAACGTACCGCGTCGTCGCCGGACCCGTCAGCTCGTGCGTGCAGAGCTGGTAGACGAGCCTCGCGCACTTTTCGGCCAGGGCGGGATTACGGCCTAGCAGACTCTGTTCGGTAAAGTCTGGCTTGTCGCCGGGTGCGTGCGTGCCCTGGGCGAGGAGTTCGAGAACGATGTGCAGGCACGACAGATTGGCGCCCTGGGCCTGAGGGTCGTCGATCGACATGTCGGACGCGGACGCGTTCAGCGGCAGGCCACACAGGAAGTGGGCGATGTTGGGCCCGGGCGTGCCGACGGTCGTGTTGGCCAGCAGCAGGTCGAGCACGGCCGACCGGATCACCTCGGTCAGGTCGTCTGCGTTGGGGTTGATTGAGTCGGACGAGACGAGCGCCTGGATAGGGTCGTCCTCGGAAGACCACCCTCGCTCACCGTCGCCCTCAGACTCGAGTCGCCTGACAAACCCGTCGAGGATTCGGAGGGACTCATCCGACGAGTCGACAATCCCGACGAGCCGGTTCATGTGCGAGCTGTAGATGTTTTCGAACCGGTCGACGGCGCGGAAGAAGGGCGACTGGCTGAGCTGAGCGACAATCTTGACGGCGAGCAGGACGAGCTCCTGCTCCTCGGCAAAGTTGACAAACAGGGCGATCTGGACGACGATGGCGAGCGTATAGAGCAGGTGTTGGTCGAGCGGGGCTACGTTGGAAGGGAAGGACGAAGGGTTGAGACCTAGCGCCGCGGCCGATTCGACCAACGTAGGCAGGAGGACCTCGATGAAGAGGCTCTGGATCTGGAGGATGCGGTGAACGATCCGGAGCGAGCGCAAGACCGCCTTGGTCTTGAGCGGCGTCTGACCTCCGTCCTCGAGCAAACCGTCGAGGCCGACCTGGACAACGTCAAAGAGCGACTTGAGCAGTGCCGGTTCAGTCAGGAGCTTCTTGAGGACGTCGAACCCAGGGTGGGAGGCGAGCCCGACGAGCGCGATCCCAGCCTTGGAGTGGGTTGACCTGGCGCCGATGCCAGCGGCCGAGACCTCCTCAAGCAGGACCGGACTGAGGTCGTACGTGACCAGGCACTTTTCGACGAAGCACAGCGAGCGCTCGATGAGGGTCCACTGTTCGGCCGGGTTGGCGAACGCGAGCTTGGGTGCTCGGAGGAGGACCTCGTGCAGGACGTAGCGCACGTACGGACCGATGCCGGGCTGTCGGCTGGCCGCGCCCAGGTTATCGGGGATCGTCTGCGTCTGAGCCTCGAAGCCAGAGAGGAGCGTTGCGTTCTTAGCCGGCGTATGGATGAGCGTGTTGAGCAGGTTCACGAACGCTGCCGTGGCGGGGTAGGTGGACGCTTCGACCTCGGCGTCCTCAAACTCTGCGATGATACCTCCTGAGCCTGCTCGACCTCCCGCACCCCCTCCGGCGCGGGAAGCGATCATACTTGTTGAGGAGCGGTAGAGGCCTCCGAAAGGAGCCGACTTGACTCCGGCGGGGACGAGCTCGAACCGCTCGAGAGCGAACCACATCTGACGGGCGATGTCCTGACCCAACGAGCCTCCTTCGGGTCCGCAGAAGGCAGCGAGGGTGTCGAAGAGGGCTGCCTTGAACTTGATAGGGACGACTGAGTTGACGAGCGAGAGCAAGGTCGGGATGGCCCTGAACCCCTGGTTCTCGTGCAGAGCTGCGCGGGCGACCGGGGAGAACTGGACGACGTTCTTGAGCAGACGGAGGAAAGACGTGAGCAGGGCGAGCTCGTCCGGAGGGACCGTCGACGGTGCGTTGGGGTCTCGACGTTGCTGGTTGGCCGACCCACCGGAGAGGAGACCAGCGGCAGAGACGGGGTCGACTTGAGACCTCTCGTTGATCTTTGGCAGCTGCTGGGCATAGAACTGGAGAGCCTCAAAGAGGGACGACCAAGAGCAAACGACGTTGCCGCCGTCTTCTCCTCCAGCGGCGAGGAAGCCAAACGCGAACGTCGCACACTGCTGACCGCCGGAGAGCGAGGCGAGCATGTCCGACAAAGCGCGGATCATACCCGGCGCACGCGAGTCGGCCGCCCAGCGCAAAAACGCAAACAGTCGGCCGTCCGGTCGGTCGGTCCAGTATTTGAGTGCCGCGTCCGGAGGGCAGTCGGTGTAGAGAGCCGAGATGAGCGTGAAGAGGCCCTCGATGTCTGCCCGAGGAGCAACGGCTGCAGTTCCTGTCGCGTTGGCCGCAGGAACGGGACCTCCAAGCGACCGTCGACCAGAAGCAGAGAGCGACTTGGCCGAAGCGGAAGGAGGGTTGAAGATGGCGTCCTCCTCGCGGTGCTTGAGCTTCCTCAGAATGGGAGACATGGTCGTGACAAAGTTGGCGACGAGCAAGTCCACCTGCGAAAGAAGGTACCACTTGAACGTCTCGTCCACGAGGTCGGTCCGCCGAACAACGTCGTTGGTCGCAAACTGGAGAGCGTCCGATCGAATGGCATTCTGGACGAGCGACTCGACGACTTCCTCCGTCATCTGGATCGTCGACGACAGGTTCGAGTTGTACCTGAACGCGGTAACGAGGTAGAGGGTCCACTGAAGCGTGACAAACGACTGCAGCGGCTTGTGCTTCCAAGGCTTCTCGACCTAGAGTGGCGCGCAGGCGAAAGGAAGTCATTGGGATGTTTTAGCTTCCCTTCGAGCTACAACAGGAGACAAGAAATGGGGGAGGAGGGGAACACGCACAATCTCGGCCGTCATAATCTTGATAAACTGGGTATCCTTCAAAAACTTTTCCTGGATGATGCGCTCGTGGTCGGCGTCCTCGTGCTTGAGCTCTCCCATCTCGAACGCTGCGAGCACCGACCTGCAACACACACACATCCAGCATTCTACGATCAGTCCCAGGACAGAGGGAGAGAGAGAAGAGAGAAGGAGATCGGAGGGGGTGGGATGGGGGGGAACGCACGAGATAAAGTAACCCAACACACCCTGTTCCTCCTCTGCATCAACCTCAACTTCCTTCCCTTTGGCGCTCACGCCGCTCTGCCTGCTAAGCCAGCGGACGCACGACTGGACTTCCTTCTTCCGCATCATCCCCCCGACTTGCATAAGGAACAGCACATGCCCGAGTCCTTGACGTTGAGCGCGGAGGGCTGAGAGACGTTCTTTCTGGACGTCGAGGGAGACCGCGTCGGGTGAGGGGGTTGCAGTAGGTGCAGGAGGAGGAGGAGCGAAGGAGTTGAACAGCGATGGGTTGGACGTCGGTGGAGGGGGCTGTTGACCGACCGCCAAGGAGGCCTTTGAAACGGCCGCTCGAACATCGAGAGCGACGACCTTAAGCACGTCTAGATCAACCATCAACCTCTCCACTAACGAACCCTCCTTGCCTCCGTCAAGAGCAACCAGTGTCCCGCGCAGCTCTCCCGCGAACCGTCTAACGACCTCTGCCTGCTCGCCCTGTCTGTCCCTCCAACTAGGATCAAACAGAATCTTGAGCAGCTCGAGCTTGTCCAGCCTTTCAGCCTCGAACATGAGTACTCCCGTATCCAGTGCTGGACGGGAGTACTTCTGAACGTTGGCGAGGGCGGAACGGTGGAGGGAGGCCGAGACGAGTTCGGAGAGGTTGAGGGTTGAGGAGAGCTGGAGGGAATCTTTGATGAAGGTGGCGTCTAGGGGGATGGTTTTCGAGCCGATCTTGAGGGATCCTGTGATGAGCCACACACACACGAGCGGTCAGCGTGTCATGAATAGGCAGGGTGGATGGGGTTGAGGGGGGAAGGGGGCGAGAGTTCGAAGGAAAGGCAAAGGGGGAACGTACCAGACTCAACCTCCTTCTTCTCACTCTCCTTCCTGGCCGGTACGCTCAGACCCGCGCAAAGCCAGATTTTGACCTTTTCAAGCTCGGCGTAGACCTCCTTGGCCGATGGCTGGCCGTCCGACGACGAAGAGGAGAGAAGGGTCGAGAGGAGCGCGATCGGACGGGCGAAGAGCGAGGGGATGAAGGTTGGTGGGGGAGTTGGGAGGGACATGATTTCGATCTGGGAGAAGACCGGAGACTCTCGATGAGGTGGGGAGGGTCGCTGGAGGGGGGCGTGTGTCCGAAGGCAGGGAGGAAGGAGGCAGGCAGGCAAGGTTGGACGACCAAGGTCAGTCGAGGGGAGAGGCGGGCAGACACGAGGGCAGGATGGACGGACCTGGCTAGCGAGACAGAGATGAAATGGGTGTGTCTATCTGCCGACTAGATGCGAGCTGTCGAGCAGAGGGTAGACTGGCGGGGGGCAAGATGAAGAGGAGAGGGAGCGTGGGCTGAGATTTCTGTTCGTCGACGTGCAGCCAGCAGCAAGCGGAGGCAGGGTGACCCTGTACATATGCATATAGTATGCGTTTATGCAGGCTGACAGGCACCGGCCCAGCCCGCGCCGAGCTCGAGCCAGGACCATCTCACCCAGCCCACCCAGACATTCGCCCTGCAGCCATGTCGCTCCTCCCTCAGCTGGTCAGGTCTCAGCACCTGCTGCTCACACGCACCGCCCCAGTCGGACGCCTGCTCCGACCCGCGACGAGACACATCTTCGACTACCGACCGACTAAGCCCCTCACCGACCGGATGGACGAGTACACAAAGAAGACAAAGTCCATCCTTCCGTTCCTTCTAGCTAAGCTAGCAGATCAGGATGCTGATACGCCTCTTCTGATCTGCCTCCCATTCTGCTTGCTGTCCTGCCTCTACTGCATCGCTCGCTCTGGTCGCTCCCTCCCGACATTCGCCCCCCTTCCTATTCGTCCCAATCCTCGCCATAAAGGAACGGCAAAGAACCCAACCCCCAGCTGTTCGGCTACCCCGAACTGCCCACCGAATACCTCGCTCGTACGTCCTTTCCCCTCTTCCCTCTTCCCCTCCGCCCTCTCAACTCAGACCGATCGCAGTGCGCACGACGACTGGCCTGACCATTTTGAGCGCGGTTGGGTAGATCGGGATCCGAGAGGAGGTTGGTGGAACGCCCAGGAGAGGAGGTACGTCTCTTACGCTTTTCTCCTCTTGTCATGCCTTGGCCGCGGCTGGTGGAGAAGGGAGAGATGGGAGAGATTGGGTAAAGGGGCGAAAGGCTGACCCATCTCCTCTTCCCCTGCTCACTCGGCGCTCCGCTCGATCAGAAACTTTGGAGAAGTCGTACGTCCACCCCTTTCCCCTTCGCTCTTCCTTTCTCATATCTGTTGTAGATCGTTCAATCCCTGACACCCTGGTCTCCTCTGGTTTGCCGAACTTCGAAAAAGCTTCAAGTCGACCACGAAACCCTCCAAGTCTGGGCTCCAGATTACCCCAAGCCGTCCGCCATCTCCTACCGAGCAGGACTCTACTTCTTCGGTGGTCTAATCGCCTTTGGTTATGGAGTCTACTACGCTTGTTTCGCGGGGTATCGGTATCCGGATCAGGTTTATCGGGAGTTTCCTCATGTGCGTTTTCTTTTCCTTCCACCTCCTCCCCTCCTCCTCCTCCTCCTCCTCCTCCTCCTCCTCCGAGCTCTCCTCAGGAGGTCGCTGAGATGAACTGACAAGTTATTCTGGGGTTCGACTTGGTTGCGCTCGGGGTGAGCAGGATGGCAATCTCAACGCTGTAGGAGGCTACAAACAGTTCCGATACCCAGTCTTTAGAGGGATTGACCCTGCGGACGAATTTGAGGGCAGTCAGAAGGAGTACTATGAGAGTCGGGCTGGCAGGAGGGATGGGAGGTACTACTGAGCGTGCTTTTCGGGTCTGTTTCTTGTTGGAGGAGCGGGTGGAAAAGGAGGAGAGGAGGGCATATGAGGGGGTATTATAGTTCATGGTTCTTTTACTTTCTTTCTTTCTTTCTTTCTTTCTTCGCTGGCTCTCGGTTGCCTACTTCCTTTTGTCAACAGGACAGAAAGAGGTCTGCTTTGAGGCAATTGGTCGTGTGGTTCTGCTTTTGACCTCTCGCTGCGTCTGTATTCTGTCTGCGCCCCCCCACCACCCCCCTCCCCCCCACACCCACCTCCCTGGCCCTGCTCAGTTAAACTCCAACGAGAAGTATCGAATGCCTCCTAAGAAGGACAAGCAGGTCGTCAAGGGTGATGAAGGTCCGTTTTCTTTCTCTCTTCAACCGGCTTTGGCTGAACTGGCCAGAAAGACTGCGCACGTTCAGTCCACCCCCCCCCCCCCGCCACTCTCTTTGGACGAGGCTGGCTGACCTGAACTGACTTGATCCTTACAGCAGAAGAGGTACCTTGCTCTTCTACCCCTGAGGATCGGGTATCGGGTATCGTCAACTGACTAGCCTCTGGATGGACCGGTGTCGGATTCGAGTTGGTGTTGGAGTATATGAAGAAAGTTCCGTCCCCCTTTCTCTTTTTGCTTCTTCCTCCTCTGCCAACTCTTTTGAGTTGCGAGGGCTGACAAAGGCGTGGATGAGGTAGCTGAACCGACCTTTTGGAGCTGGTAAAGACTTTTCCCATTCGTCACTTTCTAGAAGGAGTCGACGGATCGATCAACTGACTGGAACGCATACACCCCCCTCCCATTCTCCCCCTCCTCCCCTTTCGCTCACGCACTCTCTCTTCACCGTTAAACTCACTGGGGTCGTCTACAAGCCGACATCTCGGCCAACATGGGTCAAGTCCTCTCCAAAGCACTTACTCAGAAGGCGCTGATTGGTTTGGCGGAGAAAGAGAAGTTGGTCAAGAAGGACTATGGTGCGATTTTTTTGGTCCTCTACCCTCCACCCGCCACCATCATCTTTTTCCCTTTCTCGCTGCATAGATCGTTCGGCTGACTTTTGGGAGGGTTGTCGGGTGTTCGAAAAAAGGGAAGCAGACAATCTTTGTCTTCCCTCAGGTTCGCCAAATCTCCCAAACCCGACGTCATACTTTTCCAGGACTTCTGCTCTAACCTTCAGTCCCTGCTTCGTCTACTCTCGGAAAATGCAAGACTTCCCTCCCTCCGCCTCCTGGTGGTGCTCGCGGAGGATGGGGCGACCGAATGCAGCCCGGTCTAATGCAGCACACCCCAACACCTCCTCCGCCAACCGCTCAGCAAATGTCCAGGACGGCGAGTGGAAGCC